>CM054155.1:49791541-49834041 GCA_028751875.1 Rapana venosa
AGGGAAATAGAAAGTGTAGTGGAAGTTAAAAGAAGGGAGAAGAAGGAGTGGAAGGAGAAAAGGTTAAGAAATGGCATCAATGTTGGTATTTTTGTGAGAGAAAAAACCAAAAAAACCTCAACAACCAACCAGTCTAGAAAAGTAATGATACTACTTTTAAACAGGAGCAAAATATAAACTCAACAATGTGGAAACATGAAATAACAATAATGTAACTACAATAAATATCCAAGTGGACTATGCAACAAACATCTGGCAATGGCAAAGGCTTGCTTTGAATTTTCAAATACATTTTCCGGAGACTGTTCAGAAAATGTAGGTAAATAAGGTTTTACAATAAGGCAAACAAATATGATATGAGTATTGGAAATATGATCCCGGCATATACATCTAACATGATTTTACAACATTTTGTAAGGAATGCATTTAAACTTCATTCAAAAATATAATGAATTAACCAACCATTCTCACGGTTCTAAAACGCGAATCTATTTGAGAAAGGAGCCATATAACAAGAAATATGGACAGTGGTCAGACAACTTTTTAAATATATTCCTTGAATTGATCAGATTCTATACACTTACCCCATGAAGTTTGTTCTAATATAATCCTTCGGATGAGACTATAAACCGAGGCCCCGTGGCGAAACGCATGCAGAACATCTTGCGCACACGTTAAATACTGTTCCGCTTTTCGGAAAAGTAGGCCATTGTGTGCCGGTGGGAACAGATGACAGAATTTACAAAACAGCATACACACGGGGATTGGATGTAAAAAAAAAGCACATGAATGCTTATTCCATTATCCTTGATAAAATAAAATAAAAAGGGGGGGGGGGGGGGGGGGGGAGGACATCTGAGCGTTGATTTGTTGCATTACAAGATTCAGGGCTATATAAGTTCCATACATTATTATTATTATTATATTTTATTTTATATTTTTATAAAATTATTATTATTATATTATTATTATTATTAGTAAAGGGTATCCTTTCTGTAGAGATAAGGGAACATCCAGTTCAGAGCATTCAAGAGGATCATGTCAGTGTCATTGGGTGCGGCGGCTGTCATCATACTCAGATCAGGGACGCTGACAGGTGGGACAGGCAAGAATCTATCTTGCAGTCAAATATTCCACACTTTTCTTTCTCCATCCCACAAACTGTAATTTATGATCTTGCTTTTTTTTTTTTTTTTTTATAGCTTGACTCTGAGTAAGGGAGACCACTTTTGGTAGCCAGCCCATAGGCAAGTGCTGGGATAGTGCCTTGGTTACAGACAGACTGTTCTTTCCAAGAACACTGGCAAGCAGTGATCAGGAACTTGCCATATTCTTGAAAAGTCTGGTTCAAGACGTTGGTCAGTAGCCGGCCTGGCATGAAAATCAGAGCTGAAATTGCAAAGCTGAGTGCCAGTCATGACACTGCTGTAGCTGTTGACACAGGTGTTCCGTAAGTAAAAGGTGGTGGTGTTGTTGTTGCTGCTGTTGTTGTTGTTGATTGGATGGTTGTTGCTGCTGGTGTTGTTGTTGCTGTTGTTGTTTTTGTTGATTGGATTGGTTGGTGGTGGTTGTCTCTCTCTCTCTCTCTCTCTCTCTCTCTCTCTCTCTCTCTCTCTCTCTCTCTCTCTCTGACGAATTGTAGTAGCTGAATCTCTGCATACACCATACAGAGAAGCAGCACCCTTGCAAGACTGGCAGCTAGCTAACCTGTGTGGCAGGCAATCCTACCCCCGCCAGCCCCTCGAGGCTCTGAGAAAGGATCTGGCCTGACCCCATCCCGGTGGTCAAGATACCCTACGGTCATTCAAGCGGAAAACCTGCAGTATACAGCTTATCTTTTGCTCAGAGACTGATCTGGGATGAGACTATAAACCGATGTCCCTTGTGCGAACACACTCTCAGAACGGTGGGAACAGATGACAGAATTTACAAAACCCGCATACATACGGGGACTGGATGTAAAAAACTATAAGTGCTTATTCCAATATCCTCGATATAAAAGAATAAAATAAAATATATACATAAAATGAAAGAAATGGATGAACCAAAGTGGTATGGGCAATCCTCCGAAAATAGGGTTAAATGTGACATTACTATCCACATTTTTTACCTGGGAAAAAAATCCCTTTCAACTAGATTTTTCTTTTTAAAGCCTTACATACTTTAGCTGAACATTTTTCTAGAGCAGTGGTTATGTCTTCCCTGTGGATAAGAGAAAATGTGGGTTATTGCCCGTGACGTCACACCTAACTTGAACTCAGGTGGATTCAACATGCACAAGTGGAAAAAACATAAATAAATAGCAGCAGATCAACGCCCGTTGCTGATTGGTCGAATATTATAGGTCTAGCCCTCTACTGGGAATAATAGCAGAGATGCACAGTCACCTCGGCAGTCACGAGGTTTGCATGGCAACCGGCGCGTTTGTGAGGTGAACACGAGTGGGGAGCTCGTTTTGCAACCGAGTTCGTGATGCACTGGTTGGTCTACTCCCATTTTCCAACAAGTTCCCAAAGACGTGAGGAGCCTAGTCTGAACAGGACCAGTTGGCATTATACAGGGGTTGGTACTGTTTTCTATTCTGTGCATTGACTTTTTTAAAGTTTACAATGGCTAAAATGTTTTTAAGTGGTTGGCTTCATTTTCTAACACATCGATTTAAAACCAAACTTCAGGCCACCTTTTTGACTTGTCATTTCGTCCAGATAGGTATTCTTTTTAGACTAGCCAGAAGTCTTGTGTTTAAAGCGAAAAAGACTATCATTCATGAAAATGTTGCTAGCTATGTTACTAGAAAATGTAGAGCCATTCCGCAAACATTAGCGTTTGAAACTTAAGTCGGGTAGTTTGGAACCAAATTTAAAAAAGAAAAAACCCAAACAACTTGGGGTATTTTCTGCTTCCAAACTGTTAGAAGTACAAAGTGAGAAGTACAAAGTGAGAGAATAGTTTATGAATGCATGTATTCAGAGGTTATGCCCATGTGAAAAAAATGTGTATCATTTATTAAAAAATTCTTAGTCTGTTTGTAATTTATACAATTTTTCGTATTTCGGCTGGAGCTCCGTATTTTACCAGTGGTGAGATTTTTGGGCGTATCTCATACTCTATTATACCGAAATGCGGAACAGGTATTTAACGTGGACGCAAGATATTGTGTGTGCGTTCGTGCACGGGATTCAGAACTGTGCACCCTCCATATTTTTCCGTATTTGTTTTGAACAAAGTTGGAAAATACGGAAATACAATTTCATTCATCATCAAAGTAAGATTTTTGTCAATAGAATATCCGAAAATCGAAAACGTTTTCTGCAATTTATGATGTCTGCTAGGCCTATTGTTTACAGACTAGCCTAGTCTCCCCTTACTGTGCTGTCAGTGCGCATGCGCACAACATCACAACATGGCGAAACGTGGGATTTTCGCGGAAAAAAAACCGACAAGCAAAGACAAGACCTAAAGTAAATGCAGAATGACATCAGGCCAGGGTGTGGTTAGATGTGGAAATAGATGCACAAACAGCAAAACTTGCAGTCCGATTTCCTCGGTTATGGAACCAGTGCTACGTCTCTGGCATGAAATTTAACTTACTCTTTCAACAACGTTGAACAAGTGTTGAAGTAAAGCGCTGATCCCTTGGTAAATCATAGAATAGGAAACCTTTTGCATCTTCGGAAAATCAATCATTAAAATGGCAGGTGGAACAAATGTTGCCTTTATGTCGGCGTCGAACAAGCTTCGCTCTGCTCTTTACTTGACAGTGCTCAGCAAAACACATTGAGTACAGGAGTTGTTTTCTGACTATACACTGGCCTGGTGTGTCCACTCTGATTTCAGATCTATAAATATTTTAATCGGATTTTGTACGAGGGTGACAACTTCATATAACTTACTTAGACTGAGAAAGGCACGGGATCTTTTTCACAAGAGTCCATTAATTTTGTGTCTGTTGATGCAACACAAACTCGTTTTGTCACGGAGAGGCTTATTCATACTAGAAATTACCGAGAGGCTTATTCACACTAGAAATTAACACAGAGAATGACACACACACACACACACACACACACACACACACACGCACACACAACATGTACACACAGAGTTAACATACACATTGCACACACACTATAGTATATATATATACAATATATACCCTTATGTTATTGTTAAAACACAACTTTCTCTTCCCCCACTCCCCTCGTCACTAGTCTCCCCCCACGCACCTCCCTCTTTCCCTCTGTTTTTCTCTCTCCTGGCCTCCCTCCCTCCCCTTTCTTAGTCCCCCCCCCCCCCCCCTCCATGTCTGTGTGCATGTTAGGCGTGAGTGTGTGAATACTGTGGTGGAAAGTAATGTGCAGTACACACAGTCTTCTGAGGAATAACCCACAAGCAGACATTTCCTTCAGAAAAACAACATAAAACTAACTCGGTGAATGACGATCTGTTTTCAGGTTCAAATGTCCATCTCCGAGATCAACCTTTTCTGCTGGTGCAAGCAATATGCACTGATTTCAGCTGGCCTCTTCATGCTGTGCTGCTCTAGCCTATCTAGAATACAGTATCATTTATCGGCTTCTTGTGGAGCAAACGGTCTACTTTGCCCATGAGATGTATGTATTACCCTGTGCCAGTCTGAAAGCAGATTGTATGTGTGTGTGTGCGGTTGTGTGTGTGTGTGTACATGTGTGTGTGTGTGTTTTTCGGAAGTGCAGAAGGTAATATGTGAGTCTCATAGTAACGGAATCAGTGAGTTTGAGGTTTACTTTTTTTTTTAAATAATAAATTTGTTACCCTTAACAGATTTTGAATGAAAAGTTGTGGCAGGATATTGACTATTGTAGTAAATGTCATGTTTCTTATGCATGGAGAGAACTTAGGTATTTATTACTTAGAGAATGTAGGAAAATTCACTCTACATTCTAAAATAGAATTACATGAGCTTGAAGTTCATTGAAAAACAGAATTGAGCTTTAAGTTTTATTTCCCATTGTTTTGACTTATAAATGAACTTGGAAGTGTATGCAGAAATTTCATGGATACATAAGATTTACATTAAGGGGTCCTCATGGCATTGGCTGTAAAAAAAAAAAAGTTAACATTACAGTAGAGTAAATTCTGGTTTCCATTTTAAATCACCGATAAACTGTCCTGGAAAAAGCTTGTTTTTCCTGAATCGGAGTTTGGCTAGACAAAAAGCATAGTTGTAAGAGCCCTGTCCTTGTGTGCAGGACCTACAGTCCAGCAGCAGAACTACTGACCTGAGCACTAGCCTGCCCTTCACTGTGAAAGAGGAAAGTTCTCCAAAAGACCAGGCCTAACCCCACCTCAGTGGCCAAGAAGCTCCACGATGACTTAGAGAGGACCCACATCACGGCCGCTGCCTTCATACTGGGACTGAGCTCAGTGAGCTGAGGTGAAGACTGCAGGAGAAGGACGGGGACGCCACACCAGCAAATCTTCAGGCTGACAAGGTTCATCATGCAGCTGTGAATGTCATTGCCTCTGCTGGGTGACATGTCACTTCACGTTCAACCACCATCATAGAATTGTGAGTATGATATATAATGATGATATCAATCTTGTAGGATCTCGGATATTATTTGGCATTATGTCTATCCTTCGGATGAGATTTGCTACAAACTGAGGTCCTATGTGCGAACATTCGCAGAACATCTTGCGTGCACGTTAAAACCTGTTCTGCCTTTTGGAAGAGGAGGCTATTATGTACCGGTGGAAACAGATAAAAAAGACACCATGATTTTACAAAACCCCATGCAATCGGGGGGCTGGATGAAAAAGCAGATGAGTGCTAATTAATTACCTTGGAATAAAAGGGTTTGGTTTTTTTAACTCTCTCTCTCATGCACACACACACTCATACCTCTCCCCCTCCACATACACACACTCACACTCACACAGATAACTTACAAAACCACATACACACGGGGACTGGATGTAAAAAAGCACAAAAGTGCTTATTCCATTATCCTCGATATAAAAGAATAAAATAAATTAAAACAGACACAACACACACACTCTTAATGCAACAGCATTATATTTATCACACATTTATATAAATTTGTCTTTTGTTTTCAGATACTCCGCAGCAAATCTTTTGTCTTCATCACCACAACCAGCAATTATTATGATGAAACACGTGTTAGGCCTGTGCTGTTAAAGGATAGGGATCAGAAGATACAAAAAGTACTAATAAAAAAAAGTCCTGAAGGGTTTTGTTTCTTTGGGATCTGCAACATAAAATCAGAAATCTTCAGACTGGGGTGATAATTGTGCTATCTCCCTACGGTTAATGAAAAAGTTATCTCTTTTCATCAAGACGCTTGCATGCTTCTCAGATCCTACACAACTGAAACATTATTTTGCGTGAGTTTACGTGACCTGTCACATCTGAACTACTTCAGAGGGGAGTTGAAAAAGAAATGGACAGTTGCAGTAAATCCAATGTCGGAACATTGGACTGGATAAAGCTGTTAGGATGCGAAGCCATCAACACCCAACTGCTGCCTTGCACAGCTGGTTTGTAGGCATGCACGTAGACATGCAATCTGTGAATAGTGTTAATTCTCTCAAAAGACAGGTCTTAACCTATACACCGCCCATCTGTCGTGTTCAAGCCAAATTTTACTCCTGAAGTTTTTGTGACGGGTCTGCTTTCTTTGCTAGACTTCTCGGTCATTAGTTGCCTTAAAATGGATCACTGGCCGCCAACTTGCGATTGCATCAGTACTCCTTGATCAAAGACTAAAATGAAATAAAATGAAATCCAACAGAGTAGAATAAAATAAAACCTAAACTTATGAAATGAAACAAAATAAAAATAGAATTTAAAATAATAAAACAAAAATAGAATAAAGTAAAACTCTTAAGAAAAAAAGAATAAAAAGATAGAAAGATAAAATAATAGAAACAAAATATGAAGTAAAATTAAAAAATAAAATAAAAATTATAAAATGTTTTAAAAATAGAATTGATTTAAAATGAGCAAAATAAAAAAATTAAATTAAAATGAACAAAATAAATTAGGGAAAAAAATCTGTTAGGGATCAAAGGAGAGCAATCTTGGCGACAAGTGATCTTGGCAACCAAAATTCAAACCCCCTTGTAAGTACAAAGGCTTTTGAGACAAGTCACGAGGGATTGCGATTCAGTCAACCCCCGCCAACACCCCCACCAACACACCCCTGCCAACACACCCGCCAACACCCCTGCCAACACACCCCTGCCAACACCCCTGCCAACACACCCGCCAACACACACGCACATGTTTGAAAGCTTTTCCTATCTACATCAAAATCTTCAATCCCAGTCCTTATTCGGCACGGGCCCTAACCTGGTGAATCATCATGAGAATCGTCTGGTTGCCTTTTCCTGGAGTGGGACGATGCTCTTCCGAGTTCATGCCTGTGTCCACGGCTGCCGAATGTCTCCGTTGCCGCTAACAGTAGGAGCTCCGCCAGAATGCGCCATCTTTTTTCTCTCTCTGCCGAGTTCTACGATCCCCCCCATAGCCCTCCCCGTGCACATGTAAGTACATGTGCATGGGGAGGGCTATGGGACGGGATAGCCTAGTGGTTAGAACATTGCGCTCGCAATCTGACGACCCGGGTTCGATTCCCGTTCAAGGGGATATTTTCCCCTGGAGTTAACATCGGTGCAGACTCCACTCTCCTCAAAAGTCTTTCGGATGAGACTATAAACCGAGGCCCCGTGTGTGAACACATGCAGAACATCTTGAGCACACGTTAAATCCTGTTCCGCTATTGTGTGCCACGTGGGAACGGATGACAGAATTTGCAAAACCGCATACACTCGGGGACTGGATGTAAAAAAGCACAGAAGTGCTTATTCCATTATCCTCGATATAAAAGAATAAATAAATTAAAATCTATACCCCAGTCATTGAGTGACTGTAGTATACATAACTTGGGTATCAATTTTTTTTTAGCTCTGTATTTTAGGAGACAAAAATTAGCTTCTCTGAAAGCACCAGTCACTTCAGTGTTTATGGGTAAAGATCTGGTTAATATTGTTTGGTTGCTGCAGCCATAGCAGCATTAATAACCAAAATTAAAGATTGCGTTGAAAGGAAGGCGGCCTTGTTTGCAAATTGAGAAAAGTAGTAGTGCATTTGATTAGATATTTGTCCCATGTTTGAATGTTTAACGCTATCGACTGTTTGCGATCTAGTGTAGCTGGACTGAAGTGTAAAAGGGTTTGGTGAAAAAGCACAATGAAGAAAAAGCGATAATTTTCAAGAAATGTTAACCATCCCAACTAATAAAACAAAGATTTTTCTTGTTGCTTACGACTTGCATTACTTTCAGGGCTTGAACACTGAGGCTGGAATCAAGTTCCAGTGACATAATGTGTATGATAACCACATTATCTGCGTGGGGAGGTAAGGCTTGTTTGTTTGGAGTTGTTGGTGTTTTTTTGGGGGGGGGGGGGGGCGGGCGGGGGGCGTCTTTGTTCTTCCGCTAGAGCTCCAAGGTTATTTTTATTTATTTATTTTATTCTTTTATATCGAGGATAATGGAATAAGCACTCGTGTGCTTTTTTACATCCAGTCCCCGTGTGTGTGCGGTTTTGTAAATTCTGTCGTCTGTTCCCACCGGCACACAATGGCCTACTCTTACGAAAAGCGGAATAGGATTTAACGTGTGCGCAAGATGCTCTGAGTGCGTTTGCCCACGGAGCCTTGGTTTATAGTCTCATCCGAAGGACTTTTGGGGAGAGTGGAAAATATCCCCTTGAACGGGAATCGAACCCGGGTCGTCAGATTGCGAGCGCAATGTTCTGACCACTAGGCTATCCCGTCCGGTTCACCAAATGGGAGAGGTATTTTGCATATGTGATCATTCCCTCCCCTCTCCTCCATTCAGGTAGCTGTATTCCGATTCTGGGAATACAGTTGGGAATCAAGCCTTCCGATTTTGTTAGGACAGTCAGGAGGTACATCCCTGCTTTTTTCTGATTTCCAACCATTGTGGGTGGTTTTGACACTTTCATTTTATATATTCTATTTTATTTATTTTTATATTGAGGATAATGGAATAAACATTTATGTGCTTTTTTTACATCCAGTCTCTGTGTGTTTGCGGTTTTGTAAATTGTCATCTGCGCAAGTCTGGTTGGTTCAGAGTCTCCTCTGAAAAACGTCCAGTTTTATTTTCCCGTCAAACTGGGAAGAAGGGGTAAGGCTGGGAATCGAACCCAGAATTTCACGGTTTACTTTTCAGGCAGGTAAATGTCAATGCCAGCCTGCCACCTTTAAAAATTTTTTTAAGGTATTTGAATTTTTGCTACTGTTCTTGCTGATTTTTCTTAGTCCAGCGTTTTATTTTGGGTTTTTTTCTTCAATGTTTTAACTTTACTGGTTAATTTAAAGTTTTTTCGGCCTATTTTTTCCATTTATCCTGGAGAGGATTGAAGATATGTTTTTGGTATTATATACTTCTCCTATTTTTACACTTATTTTTATATCACTGACTTGAGTTTTAAATGTGGGTACTTTCTAGTATTTGTGAGAAGGGAGGAGTTTGAAAGTTTGAAATAATTGTGCCAGCGCATGAGTACCATTACTTACAACCTGTCTTGCTCTATCTCTTACACACGGCATTCATACAAATCGTTTCCTTTTGTTCACAGCCCACAGTGTCACCACATTTTGTTACAATTTTGTTCAGTGTATTTTTTTGTAATTTACTTACAAACTTTCACAACACACACACAGACGCGCGTGCACACACACATAGACGCACGCACACACATAGACGCACACACACACAAACGCACACACACGTAAATGCACGCACATAAACATATAGACGCACACACGCACATAAACGCACACACACATAAATGCACCACATAAACATATAGACGCGCACACACACAGATAGGCGCGCGCACACACGCAATCCACACACAAACACCACACACACCACACACACATCACACACACACCACACACACACACACACACACACACACACCACACACACACACACCTACACACACACACACGCTACACACACACATACACACACACTCACTCACTCACTCTCACAACTCACACACTCATCACTCTCTCACTCCCTCACACCCTCGCATACACACACACACCACACACTCGCACAAACACACAAAACGAACAATCAAGACACCACTGTTTCTGCTTAGACGAGTGGTTGAGAGATTAAAAATGAAAAAAAACACCAATAATAATAATATATGGAATTTATATAGCGCTGAATATTGTAAAGCAACAAATCAATAAGTACCAAAGCTCTGTATTCTCCTTCATCAAACGTTCAGCAGATCTTAATTTGTTTCTTTGTCCAGGATCTCACAAAGATGGAGCACCAAGAAGTCCAATTATCGTACAGGACACGCTGTGCAGTCAAGGAAGACACGCACATCATCATCGAGGACTCGCTCAAGAACAGCACACACGTACATCAAAGATGACGACCACATTCTCAGCGAAAAACACCCACGATCCATCCATGAGGAAAAACTTTCAAGATTTGATTCGCCTTTGATTTGACCCATACCCGTCTTTGGAGTATGGAGGATTTTCAGTAAATAAAATTATGAACTGTAATGTAGAATCAATTTTGCAATGAACAAAGAAAAAGAAAAAACCACCAAACATTTACAATGCTGCATCTGACAAAAACGGGAACGTAGTCGAACCTTGTCATGTTTCATGCAACTTTTAACTGTGACTATAAATTTGTTCGGTTTTAACATTGTCGTTTTGTCAGAGGAGAAAAAATTTAAGTACAGAAATTGTAATTTTGAGAAAAACCACAATCATTGAAGAGAAAGAACATCCACAGGCATTGAGAAGAAAGAAAATCCACAGGAGAAAGAAAACCACAGGAGAAAGAAAAAACCACAGGTATTGAGGAGAAAGAAAAACCACAGGCATCGAGAAAAAACGCACAGGTATTGGAGAAAAACCACAGGCATCAAAGAAAAACCACAGGCATTGAGGAGAAAGAAAAACCACAGGCATTAAGAAAAACCACAGGCATTGAGGAGAAAGAAAAAACCACAGGAGAAAGAAAAACCACAGGCATTGAGGAGAAAGAAAAACCACAGGAGAAAGAAAAACCATAGGCATTGAGGAGAAAGAAAAACCATAGGCATTGAGGAGAAAGAAAAACCACAGGAGAAAGAAAAACCACAGGCATTGAGGAGAAAGAAAAACCACAGGCATTGAGGGGAAAGAAAAACCACAGGAGAAAGAAAAACCACAGGCATTAAGGAGAAAGAAAAACCACAGGCATTGAGAAGAAAGAAAAACCACAGGAGAAAGAAAAACCACAGGAGAAAGAAAAACCACAGGCATTGAGGAGAAAGAAAAACCACAGGAGAAAGAAAAACCACAGGCATTAAGGAGAAAGAAGGAAAAACCACAGGCATTGAGAAGAAAGAAAAACCACAGGCATCGAGGAAAAAGAAAAACCACAGGCATCGAGGAGAAAGAAGGAAAAACCACAGGCATCAAGGAGAAAGAAGGAAAAACCACAGGCATCGAGGAGAAACCCCCCACAGGTATTGAGGAGAAAAACCACAGGCATCGAGGAGAAAAACCAGACATTGAGGAGAAAGAAAAACCACAGGCATTGAGGAGAAAGGACAAACCACAGGCATCGAGGAGAAACCCCCCCACAGGTATTGAGGAGAACCCCCCCCACACAGGTATTGAGGAGAAAAACCACAGGCATCGAGGAGAAAAACCACAGACATTGAGGAGAAAGAAAAACCACAGGCAAGAAGAAAGAAAAACCACAGGCATCGAGGAGGAAAAAAACCCCACAGGCATTAAGGAGAAAAACCACAGGCATCAAAGAAAAACCACAGGCATTGAGAAAGAAAAACCACAGGCATCGAGGAGGAAAAAACCCCACAGGCATTAAGGAGAAAAACCACAGGCATCAAAGAAAAACCACAGGCATTGAGAAAGAAAAACCACAGGCATCGAGGAGAAAGAAAAACCACAGGCAATGAGAAGAAAAACCACAGGCATCAAGAAAAACCGCAGGCATCGATGGGAGAAAGAATATCCACAGGAGAAAGAAAAACCACAGGCATCAAGAAAAACCGCAGGGATTGATGGGAGAAAGAATATCCACAGGAGAAAGAAAAACCACAGGCAATGAGAAGAAGAACCACAGGCATCCAGGAGAAAGAATATCCACAGGAGAAAGAAAAACCACAGGCATCAAGAAAAACCGCAGGCATCCAGGAGAAAGAATATCCACAGGAGAAAGAAAAACCACAGGCATCAAGAAGAACCGCAGGCATCCAGGAGAAAGAATATCCACAGGAGAAAGAAAAACCACAGGCATCAAGAAAAACCGCAGGCATCCAGGAGAAAGAATATCCACAGGAGAAAGAAAAACCACAGGCATCAAGAAAAAACCGCAGGCATCCAGGAGAAAATATCCACAGGAGAAAGAAAAACCACAGAGGAGAAAGAAAAACCACAGGCATTGAAGAAAAACCACAGGCATTGAGGAGAAAGAAAAACCACAGGCATTGAGGAGAAAGAAAAACCACAGGGAGAAAGAAAAACCACAGGAGAAAGAAAAACCACAGGCATCGAGGAGAAAGAAAAACCACAGGCATTGAGGAGAAAAACCACAGGCATTGAGGAGAAAGAAAAACCACAGGAGAAAGAAAAACCATAGGCATCGAGGAGAAAGAAAAACCACAGGCATCAAGAAGAAAAACCAGGCATCGATAATGAAAAACCACAAGCATTGAAGAGAGAACTGGAGGTATTGATAAGAAAGAACCACCATAGGCATCCAGGAGGAAGGCAGCTTCTGTCTTCGAGAGCATCCCAATAATATTCTAGAGCAGAAGGCTAGGATTTTGTGGAGCAGCTTACCAAGAATCGCAAAGTAGATGTGAACTCAGGAAAAATAGTACTGTGAAACATGAGTGGTGTCTGCAAGAAACAGAACAGTTAATAGAAAGTAAACGCACCAAGAAATACACAAACATCACTCCACGAATGAACAAATGTTAGCATCAACTACATTTTCTTTTAGAAGTTGCCCGATTAAAAGAAGCAAGTTTGCATAGCGCCATCTTTCAGTGACAGTTTCTGAGAAAAAGTATCAATATTACCCGTTAGAAGAGATTTGTAATCGCGTAATATAACACTGCACCACACACTAGAGCAGAAATAAACCCAGACAAAAGAATCATTAAATCACACAATAGATTGCAAGCACTAGCATACACTAGAGCAGTTATAAACCCAGATGCATGTAATCAGTTGTGATAATTTTTAGACTACATGCTTCACCACACACTAGGGCAATTGTTGCTCTAGATGTTAGGCACAAATGAAACTATTTTCTGTTTGGTTATTGTTTTTGCTTATAGACAAGATTTGCAAAGCACCAATAACGTTTTGAAAAAAAAATGAAAATTACGTTTTTTTTAATGCGTTGCAAACAAAACAAAACGCAAAAAAAGGTAAAAGAAAAAATATCCTAAAAAGAAAAACACAAAAAAAGAAGAAAAATAAAATAAAAAGAAAAAAGCTGGTGCTTAACATGTATGCACATGTGACAAGAATATTACTTGAAATACGTTGATTGGGTAAAAATCACTTTTAGAATAATGAAAAAGGTAAAATATTTTTGATGAATTATGCAGAATATTTTTCAGATAACTTTGATCAAATTAGTTCCAAAAACATATTCACGTGTGCATGGCTTGGTATACCATTCTACAGTACATTAAAAATTTTTATATATATTATTATTGATTCAAAAGAATGAAACGTCAAATGAATAGTTAAGAATCCCTTTTGTTTTCTAGTTGATTGTGGAATGATTTGTGATTATTTTGTACACATTTGTTTTTATCAGTCAGGACTAGAAAAAAAAATGTGGGTTTTTATGAGGGTGACATTTTTTGTTTCATATTCTTTGTTTTGGATATTTTTTTTAAAGATTCAGATCTAATAACTGACTAAAATACTATCCTGAATACCACGTTATTGCTTGGAATCCTTGAAATTTTTTTTTTTACCAAGTTTTTAATTAAAATAAAATCAATATTAATGAAGGATTGAAGAAAAAGGCTCGTCTTAAATATTAGATGTAGGGTTGGCAGTTTGCGATACCTTTCCTTGAAGTTTGCTTGAAAATTTCCTTATTATGTTAAATGGTAGTTTACACACAAAAAAAGCTCAATTTGTATTGAATATGCCCCTTGACATTCCTTGGATCCACGCAGGACTAGCATCGATTATTTTGCTTTTATGACTTCCTTAAAAGGGAAAAAATGCGCTTACAAGAAACAAAAGTTAAATAAGCAATAGGTGTAAGTGCTACATGATTTGCACTCCCGTGTGTGTGTGCGAGTAAGGTTTTTGATGTTAGCGAGTTAGCTTAGTTTCACAGTATTGACAGCTGTCAGTTTCCCCCCACCCCACTCCCCACTTCAGCTACCTCAGCTGCTATCCATTCCATCCCATTCCAGCCTAGCTGGTGCTAGTTATAGCAGGAACTGACCACACTTGGACTTTGTAGTACACAAGTCTGGTAGTACACAAGTCTATAGGCTTCGGGGCAAATAAGTCGGGGGAGAAAATCGAGGTTAAGTGACTTAAAAAAATTTTTTTGTAGTACTTTGTTTGATTTTTGAAAGAAATACAGTATTTTTCAGGACATGAGCCATGCATATTTTTCGGTTTGTGTGTGTGTGTAAAGGGGTGGTAGTGAAGAAACATCGAGTTTAGTAAGGTAGGGGGAAAGGGTGTTTAGGACAAGGGGGTAGGATATTTAATATATAATTATTTGGATCAGTGTGAATAGAATAGAGTGGGTTGATCAAGTTTTCTCACACAGCTTATTTTGGCGTGATAGTGGAAATAGAGGGTGGGTTAATCTCGTGTTTAATTTGGCGTGATTAGTGGGAATATAGCTGTAAACGGGTACCTGTCCTCTTTAGGGTCAGGGAAGGTAAAGCAGCGAGGGAGAGGAGATGGGTGCTGGCCCCTAGAGAAGTTGAGGTCTTTGATGCCTCGCTCCCCTACGACCACATAGGTTATGGGACACCTTTACTTTACCTTTTAGTGGGCATAGAAAAATAAAGGGTAGGTTGATAATTTTCTCACAGCTAATTTTGGCGTGGTCTTTATTTTAAAAATCTTTCAGGTGGTTTATTTTGGGCTAAATCCTCGTTTTTTTTTAAACGGAGGCATTTTATTCAAAAATGTTTGGAGGCATGAAATACATTTTCTGATAGCTGAACTTGAAATTCGTGATTTAAAAAAAAAAATCTGAACAGAGAAGTCCAAAAACAGCTCAGTTGTTTAGACTGATTATAATAATATTAATAATACATGGAATTTCTACAGCGCTATATCTTGCAGAAAACAAAGCAAAGCGCTTATAATCCATACCATTTGAATGAGATATCACCCGGTATGTGTAAAAGCTGTGTACCTTTGTGTCTAGTTGCTCTTGTGTCCACATGTACTATCCAAGACAGACGGCCAACTGACAGCCCTTGACCCTTATGCTAACTCTTTAACACTTAACACTAACCCTAACGCTAACATTTACTTTAACCTGGCCCGTCGTGTGGACACAAAAGGCAAGCGGATAAGAGGGTACATATAAATGCACATGGGGACTGGTTGTAAAAAAAATTAATCTACAGGAGTGCTTATTCCTTATTCCTCAAAATAAAAGAACAGCTAAATCGGTGAAAATAAATGACACACTTTTCTTCCTAAGAGTTAGTTTTTGTGGTTGGGGGGGAGGGGTGGCAGAATTTTTAGGGGAAGATATATTAGGAAGGGGATGGTTCAGATGTTCTAGTCTCTAGAAATATATATATATGACTATGTGAGTGAACAAGGACATAATAATCTTGATAATAGAGGGTTGCTTTGTGTAGTGTTGGGAGGTGGGTTTGTTGTTTTTTAAGGGGAAGGGGGGTGGCAGCATGCAAGAAAAAAAGTTAATTCAAAAGCAAACGAAGAATAGGTTGTACTGGTTAGTAAACATAGGATAGAATATTCACTGGGGTGAAGATGCATTAGAGATAATGTTCACAAAAATAAGGCTACAAAGCCTGTTCAGATTAGTGGTAATGAAGAAAGTGACGTGTGTGTGATTAAATTTTAAGAAATAGTACAGTTAAAGTAACTTTGAGTTCTCAAATTCGATAATACAGTAATGGTAGGGGAATGGGCTTTTGCATGGTCAGAGGCTTTGTGTCTGAATATATTTCCAGACTTGGCTAATTCATATGTCAATGCCACAGTCAGTTAAAAAAATTATTTAAAAAAAAAAACATTGAAAGAGAATATGCTCACGAGAGGGTGGAAGCGAGTATGTTATTTTTTTAAATGTTTTAGTTTTGTCAAAAATTGTTGATAAAACTTTGATAATTATATACCTAGATATGGCAATATTTCTCTCTTCCTGGAAAGATTACAGAGTGCTAGTATGTTATCTTTAAAGTATGTTGTTTTCAAAAGTATCTGGTTTTTAGTTTCTGACAAATTGCTCAGACCGTCCTTTGCTAGATTGTCTATTTCTTTCAGTGCATACCAGAATGCCACAGGCCCATCAAATGTCCATGATCCCCTTGAAATAATTTTTAAAAAACCACTTTATCCCCATTACTTTCAACATCTAGGTTTGTAAGTTACAGAATACAGCTTTTGAGTCAACGCAAGCCATAATTTGAAGAGTAATGTAGTGACGCCATCTCGCATAAAAATTCAAAGCCATCATTAGAATAGCATGCAGTTCTGAGGTAAATGTTGAAAACCCTTTCCCAAAGACGGCATTTGCTTATTTTTAGAGAAGGAATTACAAAAACCAGACCCACATTTTTGTAAAAGACTTCGAGTGAAAAATGACATTTGGTCTGAGTTGGTGGCAAATCGGTATACTAATCATCTGCTGGAAGATGGATACAGATTTTACACCAACACATCTTAACAAAAAATTTGACTTATGCTTTAGTAGTGGATGCAGTGTGTATTCTTGGGTGGTTTTGTTGTGATTTTTCCTAATCAGATCAAAATTTGACAAACATGAAACCTAGGTCTGTACAGGTTTATTAACAAAAGTTATTTAATAAAAGGTTTAATGCAACAAGTTATGACCTTACTACAACTGTTTTTATTTTTAACTAAGACATGCTTAATATTTAATTCGCTGATTTTGGGGGGGATTTTTTTACAACTTGTCTTGAAATTGTTTATAAAGATTTATCTTCATAGTTAGATTGCTTTTGAGTGAATGACTTGTACACGCTTTCACTGTTTCTACTCCATTTATGACTATACTCGCAAACTTTGTCCAACCTTATTACCCAAATGACGAGTATATTCATAAGGGAGCACTAAGCTAGAATAGAGTGTTCTTATTCGGTCATTTCCCAGAATTACTTGGCCTGGTAGCTTAAACTCGTTCTCAAATGGTTTGTTTACATGCCTTTTCATTGATCTAGCCTATCATCAATCAAAATCAGTGAGTAAACGCTCACAACAGCTCTTGACTGAAAAAGCCACTCGGCAGGTTTGTGAGTTGATTATAAGGTTTGTGAGTTGATTATAGCCACAATGGCAATGAATTAGAGATTCAGCTGAAAATGATGCTAATATCGGCAACCACAGTGAGAATGAAATGAAGACTGGAAGATCTTTCTATTGAGTGATGTAGGCAGGGCAAAGAAGTCTTACCCCTGACGATTGCTAATACTCGGTGGAAAGCAGACAATTTTATTCCCAAACCTAAAATTAGATGTAAATTCCTACAGTTATTACATTAAAAAAATAAATGTATTTTAAGTGGTGAAGACAGAGATAATAATTACGTCACTGAATCTGGTGTTTTTGTGACGAAAGGTGCACATGTATTTGAAGCCAAGTGTGCTTGGAAATGGCATACATGGTATGCTCCTTGTTTAAATTTTTGTTTCTGTTTCTGCAGTGGTAATAAAATTTCATCTACATTTTAAACTGTATAGAGAATGGTTTGATTGCTTTTTATCTGGTTTCTCAATGTTTTGTTTTATATTATCAAAATGCTGCGTTCTTTCAGATGTTTACCAATTATATTTACTTCAAAGAAACCTTTTTCTTACAACAACAAAAAAAAGTGATGAAAATTGACACATTGGTAGTTTATTTACATGACATGAAATTTGAAAGCCATTCATTGAATAGTTCAGAAGCTGGCGCTAGTTTTTTCGGCATGCCTTGTGTTTTCATGCACAGACCTGGCTGCACAGCTGGGCAGAGGGAGAAAACTTGGGCAACATCTTTGGGGTAGAAAGATGGCTGCATCAATGAGCAGTGCTGTATTCAAGATTTTATATGTATACAATATAGATATGTCTGTGCGGGTTTTGTTTTGTAGGATTTTTTTTAGGGGGAGGGTTGGTTTGGTTTGGTTTGGTTTTGTGTTGTTGGGGTTGTTTTTTTTTTTTTGTGGGGGGGGGGGATGATGTCTTTGTAAAATAGATTTTTGGGGGTTTTGTGGGTTTTTCCCCCCATCAAATCAAATATCAATTTGAAAAAGCATATGTGATTGTTTTGCTTGGGGGAGGGGGGTGTTGGTGAAAATTCTGTTTGGTTGATTAAATGTAGTTGTGATTTTGCTTTTTTATTAATTGAAAGAAAACTGAAACAAACTTCCATGTTAGATTTGTTATATCGCTGTTTTGGTATTTTTGTGATTGTCCTCAATAGTATACTCTGAAGTTGACTGAACTAAATTTTTACTTTTGCTAATTATTAAAAATGCTCTTAAATGAAATTGGATGTTTCAATGTTTGTTTATATGAGTTAAATCATTATTTAGATTATAAGCATTGCTCTTCAGTGCCTTGTATTTTCTAGTGTATGAAATTTGTGTCGTTTAGGAGAGTAAGTAGTTTGTCTCTTTAAATTTTTGAAGGTTTAGATCATTCAAATTAGCTTTTAACACGACTGTGTTCTGTATGTATGTAACGCATCTGTTCTGTATGTATTGCACCAGTATTGACACTTTCTCTGTAGTTTTGCTGGTAAATGAGGAGAAATATGAGTTGCAGAAATGAATCGGGACCTGTGAGGGCCTGGGGTATTGGAATGTTATCTAGTTGTGTTGGTGGCAGATACATATAAGTAATAATATATGGAAATTACATAGCGCTGAATCTTGTAAAACAAACAAATCGAAGCGCTTAACTATTAGTGCTTAACATATAAGCATAATAAACATAACATAGAAACATAAATAAGTACTGATCTTCCATTGATAGGCAGATCATTCCAGATTACTTTTTACATGAAGACATTGTAAAAATATTGTATGGAAGATTGTTGTATCATTATAATGTAGTGTGTATTTTTGTAGAGTATGGAGTATAGTTACTTTGGTACTGAATAGTATTGTATATTTATCATGCATGATTGTTATAAATACAAAGTTTTTAGTTGTCTTTAAAAAAAAAGTGTTTGTAATGTAATGCACCTTACAAAGATTTTTAAAAATAAAATATTTTGTAGATTATTTGGGGGGTGTGGGGTGTCATTTTTCTTCTTTAAAAGTGGGCAATTAGATAAAAGTACAGAACTGCTCACATCAGGACCCTTAACTTTATTGCTCATGTTTTCAAATGAATAGTCTGTAGCACTGTCTACATGTGAGTTTGCGAGAATACAATTTGAAGAGCGAGCGAGTCTGGTTTGGGATGTGTGTGTGGGTTAGTATGTTATATAGAGCATGTTTTGATTTTGAATTGTCTTCTTCCAGGGAAAGACTGTTTTTGTGAAGAGAGATCGGGTCAGAAAGGAAAGTTGCCTGCCCTTAGTTTAGTGGGTAGCTAGATTGGCATTGAATTGAAATGATCAGTTTGGATGTCTGACTGTTCGTTGAATTTTTGTTCAGGAATGGTTTGGGTTTTTTTTTTCCGTTTGTGAATGGGATGATGGAGGTTGAACAAAAAAAATCAGTTGATAAAACTATCGAAACTTGTGACGGCCTTTGATGTTTGGCTTGAATAGGCGTAGTTGAGTGTTTGTAGCAAATCTGTACTGATCGACCATTGACTGATTGCAGATGCTGCACCACTACTTTATTACCGAAAAAACTGGTATGAAACCTTAGTGCAGTATAGTTTTACAGTAGAGTGGTCTGAGTGTTTAGAGAAAGAGAGAATTGGTTTTGAGTGGAGGTAATAGTGACATGTATGTACTAGTAGATGATTATATGCAAGTTCATGGGATTAAAAATTTTTTTAATGAACCATTTTTTAAGGCTTGCATTGGCTATAATGCAAAGAATTGTGTGTCTACATGGGTTTTTTATGTGACTTTTTCTGACAGTGTACCTGATGGAAAATAGTTTTATTGCAATGAATTATGTATTTGAGTGGGGATTTTTTTTTACTTGGAGGGTGGTTGTTTCATGGGGTTTGTTTCGACTCTTAAAGGATGTATATTGGAATAGCCAAACTTTTGTGTTTTTGATACATATATGAATGTTTTATGTGTTATAAGTTTGGTTGTTGTTTTTTTTTA
Source organism: Rapana venosa (assembly GCA_028751875.1). Classification (NCBI taxonomy): domain Eukaryota; kingdom Metazoa; phylum Mollusca; class Gastropoda; order Neogastropoda; family Muricidae; genus Rapana; species Rapana venosa. Next base: position 49,812,135 of record CM054155.1, read on the forward strand.
TTACCATTTGTGTATTTAAAGAACTGAATCAGTTGGCTTGAATCATGTTTCTATGTTTGAATCCATGTTACATGCTTGTTTTTGAAAAGACTTTTTGTTATGAAAATTAGGACAAATGATTTGGGTAACGGAATCTGAAGACATTTTGCTGAAAACCTATGACTAAATCAATATAGATAAGACTATATTTTAACAGATGGATAGAAAAGTGTATTCAAGATAGCACATTTAATCAATTGTGCTGGATATTTGAAAAGCATATGAATATACAGCTTGTTTTAAAACTGATTGTGCGTTTTATTTTTTTTGTCATTATGGTAATACATCTTAACTGCTGAACATTGTTCTTAGTAGTAAAGAAAGGTAGTTTACAAAAATATATCAAAGACTCCTAATAACCACATTATAAAAGTGGATTTAAGTAAACTAAAATGGAAAAACAATGATTTACGAGCTGCATGTAACTGCGATGGTTTCAGACAAAAACCATACACAGAATGATAGCAACTGAAGTACCGTTGGAAAAACTGTTCATAACTAGTTTAAAAAATGTCGCTTTTGGAAACGAGAATATACATTCTGATGACTCTGCTCAGGAAGTTCTAACTCCCATTTCATATGTTCTAAACAAGTTCGAGTTTTCCTCCTGGTGCAAACGGAACTGTCTTGACTAATGTTAGAGACTAAAGAGATGGTAACTGATTTTTGTAAAAACCCTGAGCCTATACTATATCTCAATGTTGATGGTGCATGTGCATGGCTATAGATACCTAGGTACTGTTTTTGATGACAAACTGAACTTTAATGCTGATACACATCTTGTAAATTATAGAAAATACCATTCTCGCATCTTTTTCTTCAAGTAAATGTTAAAATTTTACAGAATTTCTATTGATGTTTAATCGAGTCTGTTCTTTCCTTAATATGTGGTACACAAATCTGTGAAAATCAAAAGCGTACTGAACATGATTGTAATCAGATGTGGCAAAATTGTGGGTTGTGAGCAAATGAAACTGAATGACTTGTATGAATGCCGTGTGAGAGACGGAGCGAGACAGGTTATAAGCGGTGGTACTCATGTGCTGGAAAATATTTCAAACTCCTGCCTTCTCAAAAGCGCTACAGAGTACCCAAGTCTAAGACTCTGCAATAGAAAAATAGTTTTATTCCCACCTCAATTCTGCTGCTTAATAAGTGCATGACGATAAATCTCAACTAACCCAACCAGAAATAGATAGGGAGGAGGGGGAGTTAGAAAAGCGATTGGAGGGGGGGGGAGAATACAGAACTCCGGTAAAAAAGGGATAGGACATTTTAAAAGCTACCTTATATCATTTTAAACTGTTCAATATTTTAATAAAATAAAAAGTTTTTCGCTGATATTTGTCGTACATGTTATAGCAATTTGGTTTGTCACAAAAATACCTGTGCATGTTTTCATTTTAGGTTGTGCTCATTATCTTGATAAAGTATTGATTTCATTATTTGTCTCATCGTACATGTTGGACAATTTGGTTTATGCCATAAAAATGTGTGTGCATGTGTGCAAATGTTTCTAGTGTGTGTGTGTGTGTGCACGTGCGAGCTGTGTGTGGATGCGTGGGCGTACTGGTGTTAATTTTACTTGAGTGAATTTATGGCTGGCTGAGGTATTGCTGATTTGTGGGTGCTTTTTATATTGAGATGGTTGCATGCTGATGTTCAGATATTCTTTTGTGGTATATTTCCATATTATGTTTATTTCTCTGTTTTTATGTTTGGCTTGTAGTCCATGTGAATTTTTCTGTCTGACATAATAAAGTTTGAATTTGAATATTGGTTGTTTATTCTTGTGTTTTGGGTGTTGCAGAATACATAGTTTAAAAAAAAAGTCATGTGCTTTAAAGTTGGTGGGGGGGGGGGGGGGGGGGTAGTAGTGCTGTGTGTTTTTCTTTATACAAGACTGTTTAGTTAGTAATGCTATGCTTGCATATTGGCATAAATGTATGTTTATGTGGATTTTTTTTTTTAGTCTTCACATTTACATGATCTATATGCTGTGAAATGTATATTTGGGGTTTTTGTTTTTGTTTCTAATATATGTTTGTAAATGTATTATGTTTACAAGACAAATTTCTTTAAAAGAAATATGTATAGCAAAGGTATCTTTTATATATAATGTAGGGACCAAACACAAACTCTCTTCCATTACAACAGCTTCAATAGAACTCCGCAATACATCAGTCCCTCTATCCACTGCTGTGAAGTATCTTGGTGTTATTGACAACACACTTTTTGCAAAAATTCATCACCCAGACCTGTCAGTCCTGCTACTATCAATTATGGCGTATTAGTGCAATTTGAAAGTACCTGTCCACAGATGCAACAGCCAAACTTGTCACTTCTCTCATTCTTTCACGTCTGGACTATTCCAATTCTTTTTTGTCTGGCCTGCCAGCATCATCTATCCACTCCCTTCAACGTATACAAAACTCCACAGCTCGACTAGTTCTCAGAAAGAAAAAATCTGAGCACATTACCCCTCTCTTGCGATCTCTCCACTGGCTGCCTGTGCCACAGAGAGTAAATTATAAGATCAGTAGCCTACCCTGTTACAAATGTCACCACAAAACTGCACCCTCCTACCTCAGTGAATGTCTTAACCTGTAGGCCTACACTCCTTCACGTTCCCTCTGCTCTACTGCAAATACGTTGTGCCTACGAATACCTAGATTCAACCAATCCACCGATGGCTGCCGCTCTTTCTCTATTTCAGGTCCATCGACCTGGAATGAGCTCCCTCTCTCTCTTCGCCAGAAACCTAGTTATGACACTCTCTAAATCCAGCCTCAAGACATTAATTTTAAACCTAAGATTTTCCCCCTCCTGTTTCATATCAGACTTATCCCACCTTCACTAACACATGTCCTATCACCCTGCTAAAGAATACGTGTGTGAAGTGTGTATGTGTGCTTTTGTCTGCAGCGCACCATGTTTGTAATATATATTTGTTTAAACTATTGATTATCATTGATTGCATGACTGTGTCAGATTAGGTTGAATGCATGCACTTTGATTTGTCTTTCCAAGGTATAGTGCTATATAGGTTCCATTTTATTTTTTTTATTATATTATTATTTTTATTATTATTAATTACTCTTTTTGTGTGTGCGTGTTTCGAGGGATACTGCATCTACACCTGACGTTTCTCATCACATAATAAAAATTACATCATAAAAATTATGTGCATGTTTGAGTGAACACATGTGCTGATGCTTGTGCACATTGTGTGTGTGTGTGTGTGTGTGCCACACTAGCACAGTGAACAGTAACTGAGTGAAATATTAGAAAATACCACCAAAAATTTTTGGGGAAAAAAGCTAAATGAATTGAACCTTTAATAAAAACATTTTCAAAATGATGTAAGTGGTTACCTGTACTTATTTCCCCTTACTTCCATTTTCTGAATGTCTGGGTAATTAATTATTCATTACAAAGTTGGGGAAGGGGATTGTATATATATATTCCTACGCCAATTACCCTGAGTTGATTGTTTTTTCCCCAGGTGGTTAAAATCAAGCCTTACAAACAAGTACAAAATCGCATAAATAGTGATTAAGGAGCCACTCTTTCACGAAAAATGCTGTATGTGTAGGTGAGTGGATTTGAATTGTGGAGGGGAACAACAACAAAAAAAGACCGGAAGAAAATAGGCGAAGTGTTAAAAGTGACATACGGATAGCTAGAGAACGACAACTAAACGCCATTGGTCGATATTTATAGTTACGTGATGGTGAGCGTCAAGCTCAACTTTGTCGGACTTTTGTTTTGAGTACACAGAGGTGTGTCGTCTGCTAGCCTAGCAGGCGCATTCCTCGACCGGCGTAGCCTACATATCATTCAGGAGGGAAGCAGGCCGCACTCTGCATCTTTCAGCGCAGCCTGTAGCATCACAGCGAGAGGTTCTGTTAGCGTTAGCACCCCTGCGCGAATCTAGGTCGACTCATCCATGGGTTGTTTGACATCATTCTTGCACGAGAGGGGTTGGTGTATTTCCACCAGCAGAAAAAAATATGCCCATGAGATACAAGTTGGCTCCCGATTGCTATCAAGTCTAGTGACCCTGAGGAAGCAGTAGCACCAAAGAAAAAAACTTTATGATGGAAAACAAGGTTGTAGTACTCGTACATAGACTCCGCTCTGGGACTATCACCCACTTCCTTTAGGCCTACTGGCCTTCACTGCTGAGTCGCAAAAATAGAAATCGTGCACATCCCTTCCCTCCCCCGCCCCCTAAAAACAATAATAGATCTACTGTCTTTTACCTCTCTGTTGATTTTGCATCTTGTAATCATAAACAATCTTGAATCTTGTAAGACAAAAAACGCGCTTTCACCTCTAGTTTCAGAGGTGGGAAACGTCTGAATGACGTCACACAAGGGTAATCGTTACTATAAATATCGACCAATGGCGTTTAGTTGTTCTCTAGCTATCCGTATGTTTAAAAGTGGAGTATGGTCCAAGCACCCCATACAATTCGATTTGCAGCAGGCCAAGGCTAGGACTAGACCCTAAAACTTTGAAAATGACGAAGTTAAACATTTATTTTGCTGGAAGTATTCGAGGAGGGCGTCAAGACGCTGAACTATACTATCGTATTGTGACACAGCTGAAGACTTATGGCCATGTGTTTACAGAGTTGGTTGGCGATCCCCACCTTGATGAAGGTAGGCGATGCCAAACGAACTTTTGCAAGTGTTGGGGATAGGCCTATTGGTTGTTGGTTGTGTTGTTTGTAGTGAAACTACAAATTTCTTTCGTGTAAACTTTGAGTGCCGAAACGGTTGCAGTGCGTGGTTACCTCTTGGGGATATTGGTTGTTGGTTTTGTTGTTTCGTAGTGAAACTACAAATCTCTTCTTTCGTGTAAACTGAGTGCTGAAGCGGTTGCAGTGGGGGCGGCCCGCTATTGCGCAGCCGCTATTGCGGGGGCCCCGCTATTGCGCGAACGAAGAATCCGAAAAGTTCATTTTGTCCAGGTTTTCGGAAAATGCGAAAAATGACTGGCATTTCCTCATGTATTAATTTTGTTCTACTTTTGTTTTACTTTAGGTTTTTTTTTATTGAGAAGTTGAGAAGACGAAAGATGATTTCAGGATGCTGTGTTATGTTTTGAATTTATTTTCAAGATTTTTGATTGAATGCAATATCAACATTTTCTTTGCCAGTTTATTTGTTGGTATCATATTATGACCACCTGAGATTTGTTTATAAGGTAGTGGTTTTGAGTTTGATGCTTTGAATGTTGGGATTGCAAAAGTGATTTTGTGGAATAAAAAACTGTGACACCTCTTTATTTCCCTTTATTGTTTAAAAATATGCATTGTCTTTGCCATGAAGATTAGCAGCCTAAAGTATAAAACGACAGTGTCGCCTAAGGTATAATATACCTTGCAGCCTTACTGCATTGTAGGTAGGCTGCAACGTTTACTACACCTTAGGCGGCCCTATACCTTAGGCTGCATCGCATATTATTGTCAGTACAGTATTCCCCAGGCTGCATCTACACTGTCTCACAGGGGTCCCATGGTTACCTCTTGGATAGGTGACCCAGACTTCTCCTATTTTTACAAATTTTTTACCTCGATAACTGATAATTATTGTGATTTACAAGTGAAAATGTAGACTGTATTGTTGTTCTATAAGGGAAATAATAATAATAAATGGAATTTATATAGCACTGAGGTCAAGCTGTAGTGTACTAGGCTCATAACTCTTCCATACTGATTATTTAACCTTCTCTGCTTCCAGAGTCATCACTAGGCCTATGATTATGGTATAGGCCTAATGATTTAAAGTGAACTTGCATGTTCAAAAGGGGGGGGGGGGGGGGGGGGGGGGGGGTTGTTAGGGGTTTTGTTTGTTTGGTTGTTATTATACCTCCAATATTACATTTAAGTTGAAAACAGAAGCCTTAGCAGTTAGCTTACTCAAATCAAAACTGATAAAAATCAGGATCCCAAGACCTTTACAAAATCGTTATTAAAAATTGATTTTAAATCAGTGCATATATGTATATATCTATATCTATATATATTATATATATATATATATATATATATATATATACCATGTTTAATTTGGGTATTAACAAAATGCTCAAACAGGCAAAAGTGATGTCTCTACATAAATCGGGATACCCGGCCAATCTGTTTATAAAATAATATGTATCCATACTATCTGAGCTGTCCTATCTTAGTATCTATTTCAAACCATTAGAAAATCATTCAATTTCACTTGCATTCTCAATTCAAGTGGTCGGAGCACTCGCTTTCCCCCAGCCAAGTTAAGCAGCGTCGAACGTGGTTACCAGTTGGATGGGTGACCGTTTGCGCGCCTTGGCTTCAGTACAGTTCACCCAGCTGTAAATGGGTACCTGCCCTCTTTAGGGTCAGGGAAGGTAAAGCAGCGAGGGAGAGGAGATGGGCGCCGCCCTCAATATGCTGGCCCTAGAGAAGGGAGGTCTCTGACGCCTTGCTCCCCTACGACCTTATAGGTTATGGGATTCCTTTACCTTACCTTTGCTTCTCAATTCAAAACTTGTTAACCAACCAGTCAGGAATTTGTGATCACACACACTGTATCAGTGTATGCAAACCCGTACACAGTTACACACTCATGTCACACTTGTGATCTGCTGACCCAGGTTCAAATCTTGTTCAAGAGGGCTTCTCCCCCTGGAGGTAACATCAGTGCTGACTCCACTACCCCAAAAGTCCATCATTTGGGACTATAAACCGAGGTCCCTTGTGTGATCACATACAGAACATCTTGCGAGCACGTTAAAACCCATTCCACTTTTCTGAAGAGTAGGCCATTGTGTACCAGTGGGAACAGGTGACAAAATTTACAAAACTGCATACACATGGGGACTGGATGTAAAGCACACAAGTGGTTATTCTATTAATATTATCCTCAAAATAAAAGAAAAAATTATATACAAACAAAAATACATCAATTGGCTACATGTACATATAAAGTACATGTGTGCTAAGAGAAGATGTACTTTATACACACACACTAAAGTAATCAAACCAAGAAAGATTCAAATATATATATATATATATATATATATATATATAGTACTCTAGTAGTTTAGTACATTCATTTTGTAAAGGTTGTGTGTAATCATGTATGTAAACATGCTTTAAAAAAAATCATTACACCATGTATCATTGTATATTTATTATGTATATCATGTATAATTCATAAATTTATCAATTGTATATTTTATTTGTTTATCTACTCGTGTGTTTTCAGAGAAATACAACCAGACAGACAAGGAAATTCATGATCAGGATGTTGGCTGGCTGCAACAGTCCGATGGTAAGAACTAAGATGCATGCCAATCTTGAACATCCTGCAAAACTTGTTGCATGTGGCACATCAAAAACTGTTCCGTCTTTCAGAAGAGTAGGCCATTGTGTGCTGGTGGGGACAGATGACAAAACTTAACTCCATGAACATGGGGATTGGATGTAAAAAAAAAAAAAAAAAAAGCGTGTTGGCAGCCATCAGTCTTGGAAAGTCGAGTTGCGCTCTAGGTGTTGATTCTGGTATAGCGTACATGTATGCTGGTGCATCCAACTCTTTCAAGGACAGTGTTACTTGGGACCTTGTGCTGCCAGGTGATGTTCAGGATGCGTCAGAGGCAGCGCATGTGAAAAGCATTGAGCTTTTGTTCTTGTCAGGCACACAAGTGCTTATATATATATCCAAACTCGTTACGTTTCTCATTCTTTCACGTCTAGACTAGTATTGCAGTTCTCTTCTGGCTGGTCTGTCAGCATCATCAATCTACTCCCTTCAACATATATATACAAAACTCTGCAGCTTGAAAATTTGTTTAGCACATTAGTCATTACCCCTCTCTTGCGATCTCTCCACTGGATGCCTGTGCCACAGAGAGTAAACTATAAGATCAGTACCCCCTGTTACAAATGTCTCCACAAAACAACACCCTCCTACCTCTGTGAATGTCTTCACTTGTAGTTGTACACTCCTCATTCCCTCGGCTCTGCTGCTGATAAATTGGAGTTATTCCATTAGCCTCAAAGTAAAAGTATTCAAATGAATAAATTGATCAGCTCATTGGCGTATTCAGCTATTTGAAGTGGGTTTTGTATGTATAGCAAAATACGGTGTTGACTAAATGTTGCAGTTGTAATCGGTATTGTATCAGAGCACTAGAAAGGATGTGATGGGTTTGGTGCTTGCAAGGAAAGTTGGTTGTCATGGTTGTTTTCTTGCTTGGAGAGGGGGTTTGGTTTTGGTGCACAAGTGTGTTTGTGTGTGTGTGTGTGTGTGTACACATTGTATTTATATTTATTTTATATTTTATTCTTTTATATCGAGGATAATGGAATGAGCACTTATGTGCTTTTTTACATCCAGTCCCCGTGTGTATGCGGTTTTGTAAATTTTGTCATCTGTTCCCACTGGCACACAATGGCCTACTCTTATGAAAAGGGGAACAGGATTTAACGAGTGCGCAAGATGTTCTGTGTGCATTCGCACACGGGGCCTCGGTTTATAGTCTCATCCGGACTTTTGGGGAGAGTGGAGTCTGCACTGTTAACTCCAGGGAAAGATATCCCCTTGAACAGGAATCGAACTCGGGTCGTCAGATTGCGAGCACAATGTTCTAACCACTAGGCTATCCTGTCCTTGTGTTTGTGTATGTGTGTGTGTACACATTGTGTGTGTTTATGTATGTGTGTGTGTACACAGTGTTTGTGTACGTGTGTAGTTTGTGTCATGCATGTTCATAGATATAGTCATAGTGTGTGTGTGTGCGTGCGCGAACGTGCGTGCTTGCACTTTAGTAAGTTGAAAAAATTAATGAAACTTCAAACATCTGCATTGCATTTGACTGATATGTTACCAGACTTGGGGGTTTGTCAGTGATTATCACACACTCTGATTAGCTGAGTGATATGGTTGACCTAGGTTTTGGGGTTAAGGCTTCTTAAAACTTGGCATAGATCTTCGTCCTGTTGTTTGGTATCACAATTGTTTGATGTCAGAATCAAATGAAAGTCAACCACAGTTGTTTACTTTGAATTTTAGGATCGGTATCTTTCTGCTCCTGTGGGGATGCTGGGGAACAGTCAGTATAATTTAGCATCCCCACCTTCTGGAAATTCTGTGCTAGGATGTCTCACTTTTTCTATTCCTCTCTTTATTTCTGCTTTGTTCCTTTTCTTCCTGTCTCTCCCTTGTCATATTTTCTGCCTTCTTGGTCTGTTCTCCAGCCTTTTTTTTCAAAAAAATGTCGTAAAAGATAACCAAAAAAAACCAAACACCAACCATATCTTCCATGCTGAAGTTGGAAGCGTTGGGCCTGACTTATACTAGCACTGTAGCAGGGCAAATTCCAGTTCAAGGGGATATTTTCCCCTGGAGTTAACATCAGTGCAGACTCCACTCTCCCCAAAAGTCCTTCGGATGAGACTATATACCGAGGCCCCGTGTGCGAATGCACGCAGAACATCTCGCGCACATGTTAAATCCTGTTCCACTTTTCGTATGAGTAGGCCATTGTGTGCCGGTGGGAACAGATGACAGAATTTACAAAACCGCATACACACGGGGACTGGATGTAACAAAAAAGCACATAAGTGCTTATTCCATTATCCTCGATGTAAAAGAATAAAATAAACAATATAAGCATTTTCGCTCATATGACAGACAATAGTTGCTGTCTAAGCATTCGATGAAGAGGTATCATTCTTGGACAGCAAAAACAGCAGTTAATACACTTTGGAAAATAAATTAGCTAATTACATTATCTCATTTTGGTTTTTTAGGTGTGTTTTTGTCCCCTGCTTTATTGTTTCTTGCTGTTCATTTTTCTTAAAAAGTTTTTTTATTTTCCACTTTCTTTTTTTTGTGCAGTTGTTATTGCTGAATGCACTCAGCCATCTCTTGGCGTTGGATATGAACTGGGTCGTGCCATTGCCCTCAACAAGAAAACCCTCTGCCTCTTCCGCCCAGACTCCGGGAAATGTAAGTGCTGTTGTGATGAGGGGCTTAGTGGTGTTACAGTAGTGCTGTTAATAGTGTTAACTTCGGACGAGACTATAAACCAAGGCTCCATGTGTGAACGCATGCAGAACATCTTGTGTGCACATTAAATCCTGTTCCGCTTTTTGAAAGAGTAGGCCGTTGTGTGCCGGTGGGAACAGATGACAAAATTTACAAAACCGCATACACACGGGGATTGGAGGTAAAAAAAGCACATGAGTGATTCCATTATCCTCGATATTTAAAAAAAAGAAAAAGTCATCGAGCGCTTTGATTTGTTGCTTTACAAGATTCAGCTCTATATAAATTCCATACATTATTATTATTATTATTAACTCAAAGGAGTCGCAGTGAAATGGATCCTGCCATTTTGCATTGACGCGTGATTTTGGCTATATTTGAAAAATTCAGCAGACTTACCCAACATAATAATGACATACGCATTATACATCATTGAAAAGTTTATAATGTCTACTTTTGAGATTGTTTCACAGTTTTTCAATAGATGACTGTATTTTTAAAAAAAATAAATTTTCAAAATATGTCATTGAATGCTGAAAAATAAAAAGTTTTTAAAATTAGGACTGTATCTTACATGGCTTGAACTGTTCATCAACTAGTCCCCTTCAAACAATGTGATGATTTTTCACCAAAGTAAAGTTCCCTGAAGTTGGCTGAATCCATCTGATGTCACTTTTTGTACAACAGATTTTTTTTTTTTAAAGAATCATAATACTGGAGAGCCTGAAATCCCAAAGATACCACTTGTTGACATGGCAAACAAAATAAGCCAACAGACACAAACTAGGCAAGCTTATGGTCAAGGAAAGCAACTGTGTTTAGAAAAATGATTGCCCTACAGGCCACAGTACTTTGTCCTTGAGTTGAACATCACTTAGTGTATTTTATAAATTCGTAATTCTGCCGAATCTTAAGCTTCGGCACGTCACAGTGAAGGAGAGGAGTAGCTTCGGCACAACCTCATTGAGTTAAGAAAGAGGTGGTGTATTTGATTCTGTCTTTATTTTATTCTCTCTTTATTTTATTCTCTTTTTTTTTTCTCTTTCTTTTTTGGGTGGTTTTTATTTTGTTTTTTTAATAGTGTGTTCATTTTTGGGGCTATTTTTGTTTTAGTTGGAGGGTACAGGGTAAAAGACAATGAATAATGTGGAGGTGGGGAGGCTGTTTGTGTGAAGGGAAACAACCCTTCCATGCAGACCAGCTTCAACATGATTGTCTTGTTTTTGGGACGGGATAGCTCAGTGGTCGGAGCACTCGCTTTCCCCCAGCCAAGTTAAGCAGCGTCGAGCGTGGTTACCAGTTGAATGGGTGACCGTTTGCGCGCCTTGGCTTCAGTACAGTTCCCCTAGTTCACCCAGCTGTAAATGGGTACCTGCCCTCTTTAGGGTCAGGGAAGGTAAAGCAGCGAGGGAGAGGAGATGGGCGCCGCCCTCAATATGCTGGCCCTAGAGAAGTGAGGTCTCTGACGCCTCGCTCCCCTACGACCTTATAGGTTATGGGACTCCTTTACCTTTTTACCTTGTTTTTGTATTATTTTTACTTAGTTTTGATTTGTGTGTGTTGTTTTGTTTTGTGTTGTGTTGTTTTTCAGATACCAAAGTAAGCTTGCTTTTTTTTTTTTGGGGGGGGGGGGGGGGGGGGGGGGGGGTTGTAAAATAACGTGAAATGAGTTCATAGACAAAATAGTGTTTTATATTTCATAGTGGTCCTTATTCTAATCTGGTGCAACGTTTGTCACTGCAGGGCAGATGACAGATGATATTCTAGTTTTGCTTGTATGTTTTTTTCCATAAACCAAAGTTCACTTTCTCGATTATTGTTAGACGAGAGCAGTTGAGAGCCTTGACAAGATGGGCATTTTCATATGTTGCAGTTCAAGTCTGTGTTCTGATTTTGTTTTTTATTTGTTTGTTTGGTTTTTGTTTTTTCTTTCCCGCAGACTTGTCGGCCATGATCCGAGGAGCGGACAATGGTGTGACTTTTATCTGCAAGGACTACAAGGAAGAGGAGTTAACTGAGATCCTGAAGAATTTTCTGGACAACTTATAAATTGATGACGTAGTTGCGTACCCTGGATTTTTGTTTGTTTCCTTCATCACCCCTACCGTCTCATTTTAGGAGGGTTTGTTGTTGTTTTTTGTGGGTGTGGTTGGGGGGGGGAGGGGGGGTGTTGCTGATGAATAAACAGATTAATTCAGGACGTTAATTCTGTATGTCCTGTCATTATTTATTTATTTTTTTCCTCACTGTACCTGTTTGGTATGGGGAAAGTTTTGGTGAATGTATTGGCCTACTTAGGTAGATATATTAATCTAGAGTAGTTCTTTCCCCGCCCGCTGTGCCTATTCTTTACTGGCATATTTTTGGCTGCTTGTGATGAATAGGTGAATGTGACACTCCACCACAAAATGAATCGCTGTGCACCTGACCCACTTTCTCCCGCTAGGAGCCATTTTAGGTTAGGTGGGGGGTCAGAGTGTAGATTATGAGATTTTGATTGATTATAAAACTAAAGCTTTTATTTGTCTTTCTTCCTAGTACTGAAGTATCAAGGCACGACTTTGTTTCCTTGTGCTTTAAAAACACATTTTAAAAGCATACAGGCCCTCATTCTGACCACCTGTTGCAATTCTAAACTTGCCAATTTCTCATTTTGTCACTCTCCGCAGTCTGCCATTTCAATTTGTAATAACTTTTCCGAGAAATGTCCGATTTACAATCTGTTTTCTGTATTGAAGAGCATTTTACAATTTTTTTATCGCAAATTGACACAGCTTGCAATAGTCATTACACGAAAAAACTGATTAAACATATTTGTACTATCTTTTACTGCAATAAATGTAATTTCCTGCATTCTGTTTTAACTAAAGTACACACTGGGCCAGGAAATTTTTGCATTCATGCTGTTGTTTGCAAGAAAAAATAGAAGAAGAAGAATCACGATACCTTATCATATTTTGCTATCGGTATGGCAATTATGATCTCTTCTACTAAACTTGAAAACACCACCTTCTAAGCCACTCTGCCCCATCTGCTTGATCAGTCTTAACAATATTTCGATGGAAAAAGCCTTTAAATCTGCTCTATAGGCGTCCAAATCCTTGCTCGGCATACATTCCAACCATTGCCCATGACAACATTTATTTTAGCAAACGTTGAAAATTCATAATTTGCCTTGCCGATCTGGACACAGTAAAGAGCAGACAACATGGCGACATCTTGTTTAGGCAAAACAGCGGCTCTCGCAAGAGCCTCGTTTATGTAAACAGCAATGGCAGCGCCCATACTAAGCACGTGTTTGCGGGCATTAGTGGGCGTAGGAGGGAAAAACTGAATTCTATTTTTACCGTGGCGTTTGCGAGCAGCCGCTGGGGGTTTAAGTTAATAACGAAAAATTGACCTCTTGTGCGATTCTTAAAAAAAAAAAATTATTAAAAAAAAATTTGTTTATATCGAGGATAATGGAATAAGCACTTATTGCTTTTTTACATCCGGTCCCCGTGTGTATGCAGTTTTGTAAATCCTGTCATCTGTTCCCACCGGCACACAATGGCCTACTCTTCCGAAAAGCGGAACAGGGTTTAACGTGTGTGCGCAAGATGTTCTGCGTGCGTTCGCACACGGGGCCTCGGTTTATAGTCTCATCCGAAAGACTTTTAGGGGAGAGTGGAGTCGGCACTGATGTTAACTCCAGAGGAAAAATCCTCTTGAAAGGGAATCGAACCCGTGTCTTCAGATTGCGAGCGCAATGTTCTAACCACTAGGCTATCCTGTCCCCTCATTCGACTCATTATGAGGTGGAGCGTCACATATTATATATTCATCTCATCTGCTCCAGTACCCCCCCTCCCCCTCCAGGTTGTAGGAGCACTGTAGTGACAAACGTTGCTCCAATTGGCTCCATTTGCGGCGGTTGTGGGCAAGTACCTGGGTTGTGGAGAAGCACTTCCCGGTCCATTCTGTGACGTCTGCCCATTTCTTCTTCAGCCTGCTTCGCCCTCTCCTCCCCTGCGCTGTTCCTTGCAGTATGGTCTTGGAGAGTCCATCTGATCTTGTCACATGTCCATACCATCTGAGCTTCCTTCTCTTGACTGTAGTCAGCAGGTCTTCATAGTGCTTTACTTGTTGGGTGATGGTTTGTTGAACTTCTTTGTTGGTAATGTGGTCCGTGTATGAAATGCCAAGGAGTCTTCTCAGGTATCTCATCTCCAAAGCTTGGATCCTCCTTTGTAGATCTGCATTCAGTGTCCAGGATTTGCATGCATACAGATATGTGGAGATGACAAGCGCATGCAGTAGCTTGACCTTGGTCCTGAGAGAGATGTTTCGGTCTTTCCAGATGGTCTTGAGCTTCGCCATTGCTCTTGCTGTTTGTGCAGCTCTTGCGAGGATTTCGGTCTTTGAACCTTCTTCACTAATAATAGCTCCAAGGTACTTTAAGTGATCTTCAGCCTCAAGTTCTTTTCCACTGACTGTGATCTTGGTAGTGATTGGCTGGGCACTGTTTGTCATGAGTTTTGTCTTCTCGGCACTGATCTCCATGCCCTATCTGGAGGACGTTTCGTCCAGGTGGTGCACTAGGTTGGCCAGTTCCTGTTCGTTTCCTGCCAGTCCGTCGATGTCATCGGCAAACCTGAGGTTGGTGGTTGTCCGCCCTCCAATACTGACTGTGCCAGTGTGATCTTCTAAAGCATCAGCCATTATGCGCACAAGGAAGACATTGAACAGTGTCGGCGATAGGAGACAGCCCTCACAGACTCCCACTGAGGAATGGAACCATTCTCCAACTGTGCCTTGGACAAGCACTATGCTGGTGGCTTTTGCGTATAGCTCTTTGATGGTCTGGGTGATCTTTTGTCCCATGTTGTACTTCTTCATTGTGGCCCATAATGTGCCGTGCCATACACGGTCAATCACCTTCTTGAAGTCTATGAAGACGTGGTGCAGTTTCTGTTAGTGCTGGTTATATTTCTCACACAGAACTCGCAGGTTGAATATGTGTTCTGTGGTACTTCTGTTTGGGCAAAAGTCTGCCTGTTCTCCGGCAATGATCTCTTCTTCTCGTGGCTTTAGTCTGTTCAAGATGACTTTTAACATTACTTTACTGGCATGGCTTATGAGGCTGATCGTTTGATAGTTCGGGCATTGCTGTAGATTGCCTTTCTTGGGGAGCGTAATGATGAGTGATTGGGTCCAAGGTGTTGGCCACTCTCTGGTCAGCCAGATCTTGTTGCAAATATTTGTAAGAATATGTATCGCTGTTGTCCCCTTGTGTTTGATCAGCTCTGCTGGGTTGTTGTCAATGCCTGCAGCTTTCCAATTTTTCAACAATTTGATTGCTACCTCAACTTTTTCACGAAGACTAGGAAAGTCGTCATCCTCTGACGAGTCCCGACTTGTCAGTACCCAGGGTCACCATCACTGTTGTATTGTTTATAATTTTTATTGCGTAATTATGTTGTATGCTTTTTGTTACAACATATCAGGGACTTTCACTGTTTTATATATATATATGTATATATATATAGGTCATTCTCAGAAACATGTGAGGTATGATAGTGACCTACTTCACACACTACCTTTTATGAATTCCCCCTTGGTTCCCTTTTTTTTTTTGGTCCAGCCTTGGGGTTTGGGAAAATTTTTTTTCCCCCCCAAAAAAGGGGGTTTTTAAAAAAAGGGCCCCCCCAAAAAAAAAAAGGGGGGCAAGGGGGCCCCCCCAAAATTTTTTAAAGGGCCCCCCCCCCTTTTTCCCTTTCCCTTTTTTTTAACCCTTTAAATTTGGCCCGGGGGGGGGCCCCCCCCCCCGGGGTTTTTTTTTTCCCCCAAATTAGGCCTTTTTTTCCAAAAATTTTTTTTAAAAAAACCCCCAATTAAAGGGTTTGGTTTTTAAGGGTTTTTCCCCCCCCTTTTTCCTTTTCCCTTTTTTTTGGGGGGGTTTTTTTAAAACCTTTTAAACCCCCCAAAAAAAGGGGCCCCCCCCGGGGGTTTTCTTTTTTTTTGGGGGTTTTTTTTTTGGGGGGGGAAATTTTCCCCCCCCCTTTTTTTTTTAAAAATTTTTTTTTCCCCCCCTTTTTTTCCCCTGGGGGGTTTTTTTCTTTTTTTTTTAAAAAATTTTTTTTTTTTTTAAAAAAAAGGGCCCCCTTTTTGGGCCCCATTTTTAAACCCCCCCCCTTTTTTTTTAAAAATTTTTTTTTTTTTTTTTTTTTTAAAAAAATTTTTTTTTTTTTTTGGGGGTTTTAAATTTAAAAAAATTTTTTTTGGGAATTTTTTTTTTTTTTTTAAAAATTTTTTTTAAAAAAGGGGGGGGTTTTTCGAAAAAAAAAAAAAAAACCCCCTTTTTTTTTTAAAAAATTTTTTTTTAAAAAGGGTTTTTTTTTAAAAAATTTGGTTTTTTTTTAAAAATTATTTTTTTTTTTAAAATTTTTAAAAAAAATATGAAAAAAAAAAAAAACCCCCAATTTTTTTATTTTTTTTTTGGGGTTTTAAAAAAAAAAAAAATTAAAAAGGGTTTTTTTTTTTAAAAATTAAAAAAATTTTTTAAAAAAAATTCCCCCCCCAAAAATTTTTTTTTGGGGGGCAAAAATTTTTTTTTTTTAAAAAAAAAATTTTAAAAAAAATTTTTTTTTTTTTTTCCCCCAAAAAACCCCCCTTTTAAATTTTTTAAAACCCAAAATTTTTGGGGGGTTTTTTTTTTTTTGGGGGGCCCCCCCCAAAAAATAAAATTTTAAAATTTTCCCCCAAAAAAAAAAAAAAATTTTTTTTTTTAAAAAAACCCAAAATTTTTTAAAAACCAATTTTTAAACCCCCCTTTTACCCCCTTTTTCCCCTTTTTTAAAAAATTTTTTTTTAAAAAAAAAATTTTTTTTGGGGACCAAAAAACCCCAAATTTTTAAATTTTTTCCCTTTTTTTTGGGTTTTTTTAACATTTTTTTCCCCCGGGGAATTTTGGGTTTTTTTCCCCCCTTTTTTTCCCCCCCAAAAAAAAAATCCCCCTTAAAAAAAAATTTTAAGGGGGTTTTTTTTAAAAATTTTAAATAAAACAAAAAAATTTTTTTTTAAAAAAAATTTTTTTTGGGGGGGGGGGGGGGAATAAAAAAAAAAGGTTTTTTTGGGGTTTTTTTTGGGGGTTTTTTTTTTAACCCCAACTTTTTTTTTTTTTTTTCCCTTTTTTAATTTTTTGGGTTTTTTTTTAAAAAAAAAAAAAATTTTTTTGGGGGGAAAAAATTTTTTTTTTTTTTTAAAAAAATTTTCCAAAAAAAAAAGGGGGGGGGGGGTTTTTTTTTCCCCGGGAAAAAAAAACCCCCCTTTTGTTTTTTTTTTTTTTTTTTTGGGTTTTATTTTTTTTAAAAAAAAAAAAAAGGGGGGGTTTTTTCCCATTTAAATTTTTTTTTTTCGTTTTTTAAACCGGAAAAAGTTTTTTTCCCCCCTTTTTTTTTTTGGGGCCCCCCCCAAAAAAATTTTTTTTTTTTGGGTTTTTTCAAAAATTTTTTAAAAGGAAAAAAAAATTTGGAAAAAAAACCCCCTTTTTTTTTTAAAAACCCCCAAAAAATTGGTTTTTTTCCCCCCCCCCCTTTTTTTTTTTTTTTTTTCCCCCCCAAAAATTTCCCAAATTTTTTTTTTTTGGGGGTTTTTTTTGGGGGGGTTTTCCCCCAAAAATTTTAAATTTAAAACCCGGGGGGGGGTTTTTTTTTTTTTTTTTTCCCCGTTTTTTTTTTTTTGGGAAAAAAATTTTTTTAAAAATTTTTCCCCAAAAAAATTTAAAAAACAAAAAATTTTTCCCAAAAAAAAAAGGAAAAATTAAAATTTTTAAAAAACCTTTTTTTAAAACCCAAAAAAAAAACCCTTTTTTTGGGAAAAAAAACCCCCAAAATTTTAAAAATTTTTTTTTTTTTTTCCCCCCCCCCCCAAAAAAAAGGCCCAAAATTTTTTAAAAACCCAAAAACCCTTAAAAAAAAAAAAACGACACCCCACAAAAAAAAAAAAAAAATTTTAAAATTTTAAAAAAACCCCCCCCCCCTTTTTTTTAAAAAACCCCCCCCCCCCCCCCTTTTTAAAAAAAAAAACCCCCACCCCCACACACACACACACACACACCCCCCCCCCCCCTTTTTTCCCCCCCAAAACCCCCCAAACCCCAAAACCCCCCCCCCAAAAAAAAAAAATTTTTTTTCCCCCCCCAAAAAAACCCCCAAAAAAAAATTTTTAAAAAAAAAGGGGGGAAATTTAAAAAAAGGGGGGGCCCCCTTTTTTTTGGGGGGATTTAAAAAAATTTTTTTTTCCCCAAAAATTAAACGGGTTTTTTTTTTTTAAAAAAAAAAAAAAAAGGGGGGGGAAAGAGAGAGAGAGAGAGAAAAAAAAAAAATTTTTTTTTGGGAAATTTTAAATTTTAAAAAGGGAAAAAAAAAGGGGGGGAAAAAAAAAAAGGAAAAAAATTTTTAAAAATTTAAATTTTTTTTTCCCCAAAAAAAAAAAGTTAAAAAAAAAAAAAAAAAAAAAATTTTTTTTTTTTTTTAAAAAAAAGCAAAAAAAAACCCCCCCAAAAAAAAGGGGAAAATTTTAAAAAAAAAAATTTAAAAAATTTTTGTTTTTTTTTTTTTTAAAAAAAAAAAAAATTTTTTTTTTTTTTTTTCCTTTTTTTTTTAAAAAATTGAATAAAACCCCCCCCAAAAAAAAACCCAAAATTAAAAAAAATTTTAATTTTTTTGGGGTTTTAAAAAAAAAAAAATTTTAAAAAAAAAAATTTTTTAAAAGCCCCAAAAATTTAAAAAAAAAAAAAAAATTAAAAATTTTCCTTTTTTTTGGGTTTTTTTTTAATTTTTTTAAATTTCCTTTTTGGTTTTTGGGGTTTTGGGGGGCCCCCCCCCCCAAAAAAAATAAAAAAAAAAAAAAATTTTAAAAAATTTTTAAAAAATTTTTTTTTTTTGTTTAAAAAAAATTTTTTTTCCCCCCCCTTTTTTTTTTTGGGGGGGTTTTTCCAAAAAATTTTTCCCCAAAAAAACCGCAACATATTACTTTTATAAAGGGATTAATTTTAAAAAGCTTCCATTCTTGTGTAAAGAAAATTGTTTTTTATTTAAATGATTTCCCGTGGTTTAAAATTTTGGGTAATTTTTTGATGCTTCCTTGTCACTAGCAAAAAAAACCCCCAAAATTTAAATCTGGGGGTAACAAAAATGCTTTGAGTGCAAATTTGAAAAATGGCCCAAAAAATGCTTTGTCAAGGGTTGTCATACTTCCAAAAATTTTAAATTTGTTTTTTAAATGAAAAAAACAGCATTTTTTGGGGTGTTTTTTGTTTATATTGAGTACAAAAAAAATTTTTTTATGCTACTTTTGGTTTTTCCCGTTTACAAAACCCCAACATGGCTAAAAATAGAACTTTAAATTTATCAAATACAAAGGGAAAACCCAAATTTAAAAATTTTAAAATTTTTTCAAAAGATTTTTGGGTTATGACAGAGAAATCTAAAAAAAAAAAAAAAAGCCCTAAACTTCCAATGACATTTATTTTTTAAGGTCTTGTCACAAAAACCTCACAGGGGTTTTTGGGAAAAAACCCATTTTAATTTTATATGAAAGTATTTGTGTGTGTGTGTGTGGTGTTTTTTTTGGTTACAGTATATCAGGCACTATCACTGTTTCGTAGTTTATATATATTTTCTTTATTACATATGTTGTATGCTTTTGTTACAACATATCAGGGACTTTCACTGTTTTATTTATATATGTATGTATATATATACATATATTTTTGTTGGTTTTTTGTTGGTTTATTTTGGTTACAGTATATCAGGCACTATCACTGTTTTGTAGTTTAACCCTTTCCCATTTTTACCCGCCGTAGCCCGCCGCTGCCCGCTTGCCCGCATCTATTTATACCCGCCGCAGCCCGCCGGACGTCATTTCAGCCTAGTGGGGATTTTCCCTCACGCACTAAGCTCTACCTAGTACACGCACACTATGAATGAACATTCCACTGAGGTCAGCATAAACTAAGGAAGGAATGGACACCAATTCAGTGCTACACAGCCTCCCTTTCAAAAGAAATTGGCCAGTGGACTGGCTTTGTCTTTCCCCGCTTTCTTGTAGCTAAAAATGGCAGCAAAGATTGAGCATACAATTTGGGAGGAATATACTGATGTGGAAATTGAAGCTATTTGGCTCAAGTGAAACAGTTCGAAAGAGAATAAAATGTTGAATCCGATGTTGAAGTAGATGTAGAAGAAAGAGATGAATAGGAGAAGGTTAGTGAGTCGGAAAGTGATGCTGAGGATAACATTCCGTTGGCTTCATAGCAGACGACATGGGCAGCGCACAAGTGCCTTGCGCACGCTGCCGACTGGGCCGGCACAAATCTCTCCACTGAATGCCAAGCTCTTAGATTACTTTGTTTTGTTTGTGCCCAACATTTTTTCCAAATTGTAGCAGATGAAACTAACAATTATGCCAGGCAAAAGATCGCTGTGAAAGGCTTAGTCATAGATCCATTACGGACAGAAACAACACCTGATGAAATTTGGGCTTACCTGTCAGTTTTGATCATGATGGGGATCAAGCGTTTGCCGAGGCTTCATCTCTACTGGCTACTGATTTGACATTTCTGAGTCACAGATCAGTAATATTATGACGAAAACCAGATTTCTCAAAATTAATCAGTATTTTCACCTGAGAAACACGCCAACACACCTGGACGCGACACTGGCTGTGACACCTGCATTGTGACAGCCATGTAGCTAGCTATTGGTGAAGGACACACTAGTGTCGTAAATAGTAGGCGTCAGCATATATTTGTAAATGATGTATATACGCGCATTAGTCAACGTCGTTTTCAATATGTTTGAATACTTCCACTGAGGAAGTGTAGACTTGGTGACAGTAATTTTGTGACGTGTGAATGTTCGATTGGATTACCATGACGGTGGAATGCCATGGAGGACACATTCAGGCAGGACCACACATATTATTTTTTTTAATCACATACCTATATTGCGCATGTTAGAGGGTAGTTGTAGACTAACAGCATGATGTCACTGCAATGTTACCTGTATTTGTGACAAAGAGGGACAGCAGCACGACACATGTAGGTAGGACACACATCTTGGGGTGCAGAACAAAGTATGACATCATATGAATACTTTGGCCAAATATGACTGCTCTGCGAACAATAGTAACTGTACAGGACTATGTGTACTTGAGGTACCTTATTCTCTGAAAAAAACAGCATAAATTTCCGAATACTACAGAGAGTTTCTCTGTAAGAAATGCGAATGGTAAAGGGTTAATATATATTTTCTTTATTACATATGTGGTATGTTTTTGTTACAACATATCAAGGACTTTCACTGTTTTATATTTATATTTTCGTTACAGCATATCAGGCACTGTCACTGATGCAAGTCAGCTAAATGATGATTCCTGTATCCATGAGTATAAATATACATAATATGATTATGGTTAAACAGCGTTCTTTTGAAAGAATGTTTCTCAACTGTTTATAAACGTTTCTGAAACAGTCAGAGAAGAAAAGAAAAGAAAAAAATTCAAATATTGTTTGTGTCTTTCAGAAGAAATATCAGAAAATGATTTTGTAGTCGTACTTTTGGAGAAAAACTAGGGTTCATATCTGCCATTTACCAATGTTGTATGTGCATTTGAAGTCCAAACACAAATACCAATGCATTTCCTCTGAAATCCAAGTATAGCTGCCTGTATCAAATGGCTAGGTATTTGGAAGCAGTCATACACACAGACTTTTCATTCAGTGTAGACTCTCACAGTGGTGTAAAGGTGTAATATCAGAGAGGCAAAGTGAATATTCT
>CM054155.1:49841541-49886541 GCA_028751875.1 Rapana venosa
GGTAGGTAAACTCTTGATAATTATCAGCATCATTGAGGAGAGCAAACACCCTGGTCACTGAGTTATCCCCACCCCGGGTAGGTAAACTCTTGATATCAGCGTCATTGAGGAGAGCAAACACCCTGGTCACTGAGTTATTCCCACCCCGGGTAGGTAAACTCTTGGTATCAGCGTCATTGAGGAGAGCAAACACCCTGGTCACTGAGTTATATTCCCACCCCGGGTAGGTAAACTCTTGATATCAGCGTCATTGAGGAGAGCAAACACCTTGATCACTTATTCCCACCCCGGGTAGGTAAACTCTTGATATCAGCGTCATTGAGGAGAGCAAACACTTTGATCACTTATTTCCACCCCGGGTAGGTAAACTCTTGATATCAGCATCATTGAGGAGAGCAAACACTTTGATCACTTATTTCCACCCCGGGTAGGTAAACTCTTGATATCAGCGTCATTGAGGAGAGCATACACCCTGACCCCTGAGTTATCCCCACCCCGGGTAGGTAAACTCTTGATATCAGCGTCATTGAGGAGAGCAAACACCTTGGCCACTTATTCCCACCCCGGGTAGGTAAACTCTTGATATCAGCGTCGTTGAGGAGAGCAAACACCCTGGTCACTGAGTTATCCCCACCCCGGGTAGGTAAACTCTTGATAATTATCAGCATCATTGAGGAGAGCAAACACCCTGGCCACTGAGTTATCCCCACCCCGGGTAGGTAAACTCTTGATATCAGCATCACTGAGGAGAGCAAACACCTTGACCACTTATTCCTGCAGCTCGTCTAATCCTCAGAAAGAAAAAATCTGAGCATATTACCCCTCTCTTGCAATCTCTCCACTGGCTGCCTGTGCCACAGAGAGTAAACTATAAGATCAGTACCCTCTGTTACAAATGTCTCCACAAAACAGCACCCGCCTACCTCTGTGAATGTCTTCACTTGTACACTCCTTCTCGTTCTCTCCGCTCTGCTGCAGATACCTTGTCCTTACGAATACCTAGATTCAACCAATCCACCATCGGCCGTCGCTCTTTCTCTATTTCTGGTCCATTGATGTGGAATGATCTCCCTCTCTCTCTCCACCAAAAGCCTTCTTATGACACTTTTAAATCCAGTCTCAAGACATATTTATTTCAAACCTAAGATTTTCCTCTCCTGCCTCATCTCATAGTTTTTCCCTGCCTTCAACAGCCAAGATTCTATTGCCCTGCCAGGGTGTGTGACCTCTGTGTGTGTGTGTGTGTGTGCGTGTGCGCGCGTGTGTGTGTGTGTGTGTGTGTGTGTGTGTGTGTGTGCACATTTGGACTTGATGGAACACTATTGCTTGTCACTGGTTGTATGACTGTGTAAGAATGATTTGAGTGCAAGCGCTTTGATTTGTCTCTGCAAGATATAGCGCTATATAAATTCCATTTATTATTATTATTATTATTATTATTATTATCCCCACCCCGGGTAGGTAAACTCTTGATATCAGCGTCATTGAGGAGAGCAAACACCTTGGCCACTTATTCCCACCCCGGGTAGGTAAACTCTTGATATCAGCGTCATTGAGGAGAGCAAACACCCTGACCCCTGAGTTATCCCCACCCCGGGTAGGTAAACTCTTGATATCAGCATCATTGAGGAGAGCAAACACCTTGGCCACTGAGTTATCCCACCCCGGGTAGGTAAACTCTTGATATCAGCGTCATTGAGGAGAGCAAACACCTTGGCCACTGAGTTATCCCACCCCGGGTAGGTACACTCTTGAATAGCTCTGTAATTTACATAGAACTGTCTCATTCAAGATGACATTCCATATAGTCATCAATCAGGTCTAAAGCTTTACATTCAATAAATTTTTACATACAAGTTTTCTTATCAAAGATGTTCCTTAATAACTAACAATTTCTGTTCGTTTCCAACCAAATTTTCAACATCAACAACTTTGTTTTCTTGATCAAACCAGTGTACTGATGTGACGGGAAAACGGGATAGCTCAGTGGTCAGAGCACTGGCTTTCCCCCAGCTAAGGTTAAGCAGCGTTGAGCATGGTTACCAGTTGGATGGGTGACCGTTTGCGCGCCTTAGCTTCATTACAGCCCCCCAGTTCACCCAGCTGTAAATGGGTACCTGCCTTATTTAGGGTCAGGGAAGGTAAAGCAGCGAGGGAGAGGAGATGGTCGCCGCCCTCAATATGCTGGCCCCTGGAGAAGTTGAGGTTTCGGATGCCTTGCTCCCCTACGATCACATAGGTTATGGGACACCTTTACCATTACCTTTTACTGATGTGAAATTCAACAAGTAGAGGATCTAACTCAGTACGTTCTGCAATATGTTACAATCAACATCAGTGTCAAAAAGGAGAGAAAAGAGACAAAAGACACACAAAATAATAATCAACACTACATCCAGTATATGCATAGTGACCATATTAATTATTATTCGCCGTTCCACACTCACACCATTGAGAATGTGTATATCAAAGACAGTACACACATCCAACAATCATTTTGCCATAACGATTGAAGATCACATCTTCAGGATAATGAGTGTTACAGAGTTTGGTAGACTAAAATGGATGCAGCTGTTGCTGTTTTCATCTGACAGGAATTTGCTGTTAAGATGGCCACAGATTATTTAAACATTATCCAGTGAAACAATACACAGCAATTCCGTTATCATCAGCAACAAAAAGTTATAGCAAGGAGACTTCTCAGGTGGGGCATAGGCACAAACAAATAAAATATTTTCCATTGTACCAATTTACAGTTTCAGTATTAATGAATTTAACCAATAAAATATGGGTTTTTAACACCAAACATATTACAAGGGAAGCAATTTCGTTATTTAACCAAGCCAGACCAAAACCACCTCGGTTGTCTCCCTTGACGTGTAAATTTGAGTGCAGGTTTGGAGAAAGGTAAGTTATAACCAGTAAAAACATCAGACCGCACATTCTAAAAAAACAACAACAACGTTTCAGTTATGCAGGCAAAATTAAATGAACAAACGTAATTATGACCCCCCCCAAAAAAAAAAAATTCAGGAAGATTTAAGTAGCAAACCCCATCAACATTCCAATAAAGAAAGGAAAAACGTTTTATCAATTTACGTCGGCATGAACAGATCTGTTTTCTTTTCTACAGTAACACAGGAATTGTATTCAACTGAACACATTTCGTCATTTAAGGTGATACTGTGCGATTTTGTCTATATGTTCCTGACCCACTTTGTTATAGCTACCAATTACATCATCAACACATATTGCGTCATCAAGCGTGCCGTAGATTTTTTTTTTTTTTTTTTGGGGGGGAGGGGGTTGGGGTTGGGGGGGGGGGGTTCCGGTGTTCCTTTAAATGTCTTCCCTGCTGAGAAATATGCTGGGCAATTTCTATTTCTTCATTACCATATGCTGTTTTGTAATTCTATAACAAGATGCTCATGGTTCTTAACTGTCCCTATGCACAGTATCAAACCTGGGTTTTATCGGGATCTGCTACTACTACTACTACTGTCATTTTACTTCCGCTGCTGATTCTAATGATGGCGTTGCTACTGGCAGGCCCAATGATAATACCGTTTCATTGAACCTCTTAAGCTATAATCACTTGACTCACGTCTCCAGGAGATTAATCACACATTGACACATATCTCCCACTACTCCTAACAGTTCTTCATTAAATACCGCCTAATATTCTCAGACATGTTTATCAGACATATCACATGTTTACCAAGTTCCATATTGGTGATTCTGAGGCGTGCACTTCTCCCATGACAGTGGAGGAATACTTCCTCCAGGCCTGTCCATCCAACACACCCAAAACCTGAGGGACGATAAATATCTGGCCTACTGACCTGCCGATGAGGGACAAACTCTTCAGACCCCTGGAGGGAGGGCCTTCAGTGCAGGGCAGCATTTGTCAGGGCCTCAGGAGTTGCTGTCTGAGTTCGATGAAGAAGAAAAAGACACATCAACAGGTGAAGAAAGTAATGAATTCTTTTACAGGCAAGAAAGAACAAACAACAGCACTCAGACCAGCTGATTAATCCCCCCCTAGAACTGACCAACAAAGCCAGCTAGACCGTACTCATTGGTCAGCTTGCAAGTCTAGTGAAGATAATGAGTCGCATTGCATCACAGCTCAATTTTTTGAGTTATTGACATGTTGGTAATCTGCAATAAAAGGGCTATCCAATGCAACAAACAGACTGAGAATCGGACAATTCTATGAAGTTATTACAAATTGAAGTGACAGACTGCAGGAAGGGACAAAATGAGAAATTGACAAGTTAAGCATCGTAACAGATGGTCAGAATAAGGGCTTGGGTGTTGTTTGTTAAAAACACATTTTTAAAGCTAAAGGAAACAACTTTTCACCTTGATATTTCAGTACAAGGTAGGTGAATGGTTATAGTTCTATAATCTCTCAAAATCTCAAAATCATCAACCTGACCCCAACCTGCCTAAAACGGCTCCTAGTGGAAAATTGGGTCAGGTGCTAAGCGACTCATTTCGTGGTGGAGTGTCATTTATTAGCTTTCTCTGCCTGAAAATGAGATGGATGAAAACACACGCTAAGTTTGCATATTTGAAAACTGACCAGCGGCCTTGGTGCATTGAGTTTAGCTCCATGGATTTCAGACTGGGAAGGTTGCGGTCTCGAATCCCATGAGAGAGTCATGCAGATTTTCTTAGACTCAGGCTGACTCCTACCTGCAGTGAGTAATAGCCGTGAGATTGGAGCAGTTGAACTCGTGACTAGACAGTAAAATAATATACTTTTTGTTTTAAAGTGTTCTTAAAATAGGTCTGGAAAGTTGTGGGCGCTTCATCTGCCATTGTATTCCTTTTCAAATGAAAATTGTTTATTTTTATTTATTTAATTCTTTTATATTATCCAGGATAATGGAATAAGCACTTATGTGCTTTTTTTTTATTTTCTTTTTTTTTACATCAAGTCCCCATGTGTATGCGGTTTTGTCAATTTGTCATCTCTTCCCACCGGCACACAATGGCCTACTCTTACGAACAGTGGGACAGGATTTAACGTGTGCGCAAGATGTTCTGCGTGCGTTCGCACACGGGGCCTCGGTTTATAGTCTCATCCGAAGGACT
Source organism: Rapana venosa (assembly GCA_028751875.1). NCBI lineage: Eukaryota > Metazoa > Mollusca > Gastropoda > Neogastropoda > Muricidae > Rapana > Rapana venosa. The sequence goes on from CM054155.1 coordinate 49,846,645, forward strand.
TTTGGGGAGAGTGGAGTATGTATGCACTTCAAAAGTGAAATTTTTCAATGAGGTTTAAGTTCTCATACGCCCCCCCCCCCCCCCCCCCCCCCCCCCTCCCCCCCACCAATGTTCCGTATTTCAAGGCCATGTATTGTATGTTAGTCCGTCGTTTTCGACGATGACCTCCAAAACAGCAGAGGAGGCAGCTGCTATTTCGGAAATTGGGGATGCCTTGCCCACAGTACATCCCCACTCTCTCGGCCAAGTGGGCATAAGGACAGTCAGCGTTGGAGATATTCTCCAAAGGCCAACTAGCCCCCAGGGCTGCAGCACATAAGGACTGTGCGAGTCAAGCCTCCTAGTCAGAGAGTCATAGTCGATCACTAAAGACTAAGCTGTAAAGTGGAATTCCATAAGTGGAAAAGCCACTGATCATACAGCCTCTCACTTTGCTGTTGCCCCCAGCGTCAATGGTTTAATCAAGAACTGTGATAAACCCCAGGCGCTGACGCCATGTATTGTAATACTATTTCAGCCAACGCGTCAAATCTAAGACAGATGTCAACATAAGAAGATGAAGAAAAGACCGTCAACATACAGAGATGCCAACAGAACAAAAAGAAGAAGAAGAAAGAAGACAGGTCATCATTCCGTGCGCTGGATTTTGACGTCGTAAAACATTAATTTTATTGTCGTCATGAGTGGACCAATGACGTCAATTGGCGACCACGATGAAGGTCGCACCGGTAAGCCTAGATAGTTGCAGCAGCAAAACTACACCCCAATTTCTGACCGTGGAGGAGGAGAAAGTAGATGACCGTTCCATACTTCAGTTTGGATCGAGAGGTTTTGGCAGCGAGACTCACCGCGCTCATCAACTGGACTCTGCGAGTTTCTGAAAGTTATGATCACGTCATGAGTAGGATTCAGCGTTTGGAAGCCAGTCAAAAGCAGCAGGAAGTTCAGGTAAAGATCTGGTGGTTAAGTTGTAGATCCCTAGGTCTGTTTCCGAAGAGTGGAAGAATGTAGTGTGTGTGCGTGTGTGTGGTGTGTGTATGTGTGTGTGTGTTCGTGAGTGTGTGTGTTCGTGTGTGTTGTGTGTGTGTGTGTGTGTGTGTGTGTGTGTGACTTATTTCAGTAGGCTGGGTAGTTCAGAGTTATGTCATACACCACTATTCTGCAGAAAACACAATCGCGTCAGGAAAACAAAATGCAAATGAAACCTTCCTAGTTGTTCGTCTTCTTTTTGTCTTCTGCTCATTATTAGTCTATAATTATTGGTCAGCATCATCATCGTCGTCGTCGTCATCATCATCATCATTGTCATCATCATCAGCTGCATCACCATTATCATCATCATCATTGTTATTTTGTCTAAGGAGAGTTGCATGCTTGTAAATGATTTGAGTGCAAGCGCTTCGATTTGTTTGTTTTTACAAGTTTCAGCGCTATAGAAATTCCATATTATTATTATCAATGCTTTTGTTATCATCGTCATCATTATCATCATTGAAGTTATCATTTCACCAACAAGTCAAACAATACGATTATAACAAAGATTGTAACAAGAAAATGATTATTACAGCTGTAATGACTAATACAGGTATATATGTCTTACAACCTCACTAGCAGCTGCGAATTCTGTGTGTGTGTGTGTGTTGGGGGGGGGGGGGGGGGGGTGTTGACTTGGTATTTTGACAAAAGATTAGAACTCTGGCTCATTTTTTTAAAAACAACATTTTCAACATTTCTGCACTTGTAATTCGGCCAATCTGGCATTTCACGTCATTTCTCTCCGACTTCCAGGCAAACCATGAGCATCAACTGATGCGAATCATAGAACTGTTTATGCAAGATGACGTCAGAGCGTGCACCGTCATGGATTACATCATCGTCTTCTTCCGCTTGCTGTTGGCGAAGCTACGTCAGGAGGGTCAAGACTTTGATGACGTCAGACAGCTCAACAAGGCTCTGTCCGATGAGGAAGTCAGTCAGATTTTCAGGTGCGTTTGGATAGAGTGTATTATTTTGTGTTATTGTGATTTTTTATATTACGCTGTTTAGTATTCTACGCTATGCTTTGCTATTTTATTATTTATTTATTTCATTCTTTTATGTCGAGGATAATGGAATAAGCATTTATGTGGGTTTTTTTACATCTAGTCCCCGTGTGTATGCGGATTTGTGAATTCTGTCATCTGTTCCCACCGGCACACAATGGTCAACTCTTCCGAAAAGCGGAACAGGATTTAACGTGTGCGCAAGATGTTCTGCGTTCGTTCGCACACGGGACCTCCACGGTTTATAGTCTCATCCGAGGGACTTTTTGCGGAGAGTGGAGTCGGCACTGATGTTAATTCCAGGGGAAAATATCCCCTTGAACGGGTATCGAACCCGGGTCAGCAGAGGTCAGTTGTGTGTTGTGTGTGTGTGTGTGTGTGTGTGTGTGTGAGTATGTGTGTGTGTGTGTTTGTGTGTGTGCGTGCTTGCGTGTGTGTTAGTTAGTTCTTCAGTTTAACGTCCTTCCACCAACAAGTGATATTAGTGATATTAGCGTGCATGTGGGTGCGTGCGTGCATGTGTGTGCGTGCATGTGTGTGTGAGTGTGTGTATGTATATGTACGTGCGTGCGTGTATGTGTGTGCATGTATGAGTGTGTGTACGTGCATGCGTGCGTGCATGCGTGCGTGTGTGTGTGTGTGTGTGTGTGTGTGTGTGTGTGTGTGAATGAGTGAGAGTGTGAGAATATGAGTGAAATTGTGTGCGTTTGTGAGTGTGTGAGGGTGTATGTGTATGTCTGTGTGCTCGCGCGCATGTGTGTGTGTAAAAATATATCAGAGAAATTGGGTACTGTATGTGTGTGCCTGTACGTATGCGTGAGTGTGTGCGTGTATATGTGCGTGAGTGCATGCGTTGCGTATGTATATATGTGTGTCTGTGTGTGTATGCATGTGTGTGTGCGTGCTTCCGTGTGTGTGTATAATAGTGCAAAAGGCATGAACAATGGTGTCGTGCTTAGAATCATTCTGGGAGTCACTCTGGGCCAAGCTTGCTAGTGGCTAACATAGGTCGCATACGTCAAATCTCACCATTGGTAAACCATGGAACTCTAACCCCAACAACAAAAACACAAAACACACACCCTAACCCCCCGCAAAAATCAGACAAAACATCCCCTTCAGACAGCTGTGCTTGCTGTGACTGGGACTGTAACTGAGCTGTAACTGTGATTGTGACTGTGGCTGTGGCTGTGACTGTGGCTGTGACTGGGCTGGGCTGTGACTGTGACTGGGCTGTTACTGTGACTGGGACTGTGACTGTGGCTGTGACTGTGACTGTGACTGTAACTGTGACTGTGACTGTGGCTGGGACTGTGACTGTGACTGTAACTGTGACTGTGACTGTGGCTGTGGCTGTGACTGTGGCTGTGACTGTGGCTGTGACTGTGGCTGGGCTGTGACTGGGACTGTGACTGTGACTGTGACTGTGGCTGGGCTGTTGCAGAGCGGTGCTGAGTAAGCTGGGCTTCCCCGCCAGCGAGCAAGGCGCCATCCTGGTGGTGCTGGAGGCCATGCAGCCCAGGCGCTGGCCCAAGTCGCAGGTCATGACCACCTCGCCCGGCGGCGACGCGCAGATCTCCTCCGCCTTGCTCTACCTCCGCCTGCAGCGGGACCTCGAGCCCGTCATGAGCTCCGCGCTCCAGCGGGCCCTGTGCGCCGCCCACGAGTGCATCCTCACCGACCTGGCCATCTCCGAGGCCACGGCCCAAGACGTCAACATCAACGCCTCCGACATCCGGAAGGATGACGCCTACGTGGATGCCCGAGTCAAGTACGAAGATTACGCCAGTTTCGACAGGCACTTGCCCAAGGCTGGCGGGCTTGTCCATGAGGGGGTTCCTGAAAGCCTCGAGGATCTGAAGGACCCCGAAGCTGCCATGCTCAGAAGCTGCGTGGAGGACTCGGAGCGCTCGAAGAACCGTCGCATCCAGTGCGAAAGAGTCGCCAGCACCAGCGTGGCTATCGAACACACGTCCTCTCTCGAGAGCGCTTGTTCTCTGGAGAACAGTTTCTCAGCGGAGGAAACGGCTTCGGAGGAACAGCCACCGCGAGACGCTCTCCCGAGCTGCCGCCCTTCAGAAAAGGAAGCCTCCACAGCGTCTCTCCCCGCAGACAGAAGACAAACAGCGAGGACGGACACGACCACGACCCAAGAGACAGGGAGCGTGCCAGATACTGAACCCGCAGACACAGATTCTGCACGAGCCTGCAACGACGGAACAGAACACCCTGCACCAGACGATAATAACGATAACAATCATAAGCACCGAAACATGTCCCACAACGCCCGCACTGAGGAGACCGACCGAGAACTCGACGCCGCCGCGGAAAACCGCGACGGAACGACGGAGAAGCCCGCGCCGGAGAACTACCACAACGACGCTCCCGACGACGGCGCGGGGAGCGGCTTGAGAGAGGGCGAGCCGCCGCGACAGGAGCTCGGGGAGAACAGGAACCAATCCTCGGCCGCGGACGAGATGGGCAGCCCGGTCTCTATCGACCGCGCGAGGCTGGTCCCGGATCCCAGCTTGTACGTCCTGTGTTACGATGTCCCGTCCTCCCCTTCGCGCTGCTACCCCTCCCCTGGCGCGGTCGCCGCAGAGGAGTGGCAGAAAGCGGGCGGTCCGAGGGCGGAGAGGCGTCACCGGCCAGGCTGCCTGGCCCCCAGGAGGTCTCATGGGAAGTCTTCCAGCGCCGAGGAGTGGAAGACAGGGCAGTAGTAGTAGTAGTAGTAGTAGGTAGGATGGCATGGAGAGAGAAATGTGAGGGTGTTGTTTGTTTGTTTGGGTCGTGGACAGTTTTTGCCGTAGTTTGAAGATGAGGTGAGTGAGTGTGTGTAAGGTGGGTTATAACTGGGTGGGGTTTTTTTACGTTTAGCTACACCATCCCTTCCCAACCTACCAAACCACTCATCAAGCCTGACCCATACTCACACACACGCATGCATGCATACACACACGCGCACGCACACATGCACACACGCACGCGCGCACACATGCACACACATATGCGCGCGCACACACACACTCTCACTCACTCACACACGCGCGCACACATACACACACATACAAACACGTATACACACACACACACACACACGCGCGCGCGCGCGCAACATACACACACATACAAACGTATACACACCACACACACACACACACACACACACACACACACACACACACACACATACATACATATATATCTGAATACTCAAAGTTTTGTGAGAAAATACTGTTTTGCCATTGATCCCTATTATTCAGAAATATTTAAATGGACATATTTATAGATAGATAAAAGCGTATATTTGTGTGTGCGTGCGCGTGCTTTCGTTATATATATATATATATAATATATTTATTATATATTATATGTGTGTGTGTGTAGGAGTAAGTCCGTGCAAATGGGGGGGCAGGAACCGCTGTATATTTTTGTACAGATACGTGTGTGCATGGTCGCGTTTGTGTGCGTGTGTGTTATTTGTTTATTATTTTATTTTTTTAAATGTTATTCTTTTATTACGAGGATAATGGAATAAGCACTCGTGTGCTTTTTTTTCAACATCCAGTCCCTGTGTGCATGCGTTTTAAAATTTTGTCATCCGTTCCGATCGGCACACAATGGCCTACTCTTCCGAACAGCGGAACGGGTTTTAACGTGTGCGCAAGATGTTCTGCATGCGTTCGCACACAGAACCACTGTTTATAGTGTAATCCGAAGGACTTTTTAGGGGAGTGGAGTCGGCACTTATGTTAATAACTCCAGAGGAAAAATCCTCTTGAACGAGATTCGAACCCGGTCGTGTGTGTGTGTGTGTGTGTGTGTGTGTGTGTGTTTTTGTGTCTGTAGTGGTGTGTGAGAGTGATAGATGTTGAGTGGGATGTGTGTGTGTGTGTGTGTGTGTGGGAGAAGAGAGAGAGAGAGAGAGAGGAGAGAGAGAGAGAGAGAGAGAGAGAGAGAGAGAGAACACGTGTGTGGTGTGTGTGTGTGTGTGTGTGTGTGTGTGTGCGGTACCAGGATTTTTGCCATGTAAGCAGTGAGGTTTTGATAAGGCATTTTTTTCTTTTAGGTTAATCTTTCTTGTCTGACTTTAAAAGCATTTTCTCTCCAAATTTTTTTTAGGCTGCTATCAACATACCTATGGTGTTATGCTTCACTGAACGTCAAGAAAACTAGTTGTTGTAATAAGATACGTCGGTTGAAATAAAGAGAGACTTTTAAGTAGATATGTAACTGAATAACTGGTTGACGTTGTTCTGTGTGACTGTGTATTTTATTCATTTTTAGCAGGGAGATTGGAATAAATCTCGTTTTCCTGTCTGTCTGTTGGAATAAGCAATGTGTTTCCGAGTCAGTCTTCCAATTTGTAACTTGTGAGCGACTTTTTTTCAAAGTCTGTGTTTTGGATTTGTAACAGGAACATTGTGACAAGCACTGTTTTTTTTCTTGTCTTTTGAAAGAAGTATTATTTTCCTCTGACCTCTAGTTAGTTGGACAACTGTGGTTGTCTTCCCTGACTCCGATTGCAGTTCATCCGTCCCATGGTTATGTATGTTTGTCCGTCGTGTCCGACGATGACCTCCAAAACAGCAGAGGAGGCAGGTGTTGTTTCGGAAATTGGGCAGAAATTTGATTATAGTGGAGATGCCTTGCCCACAGTACATCCCCACTCTCTCGGCCAAGTGGGCATAAGGACAGTCAGCGTTGGAGATGTTCTCCAAAGGCCAACCAGCCCCCAGGACTGCAGCTCATAAGGACTGTGCGAGTCAAGCCTCTTAGTCATAGTCAATCACTAAAGACTAAGCTGTAAAGTGGAGTTCCATGAGTGGGAAAGCCACTGGTCATACAGCCTCTCACTTTGCTGTTGCCCCCAGCGTCAATGGTTTAATCAAGAACTGTGATAAAGCCCAGGCGCTGTCCCACGGTTATACCACCATAGCCACGACTGACAGTAGTACTACGCAAAATAAAGAGAGATGATATAATAATTAAGCATACGTTACCGTTTACGTAGGTGGTCGTTTTGCGGCTGATTTACTTCAACGTGTAAAAGGTTCAGAATAAGGAAGAATTTCAACAGGACTGTATATTTATTTATTTATTTATTCTTTTATATCGAGGATAATGGAATAAGCACTCATGATGCTTTTTTACATCCAGTCCCTGTGTGTATGCTGTTTTGTAAATTTTCTCATCTGTTTCCACCGGCACACAATGGCCTACTCTTCCGAAAAGCGGAACAGGATTTAACGTGTGCGCAAGATGTTCTGCATGCGTTCGAACACGGGGCCTCGGTTTATAGTCTCATCCGAAGGACTTTGACATTCAGTTCGATTTTTTGGGGTCAAACTGGGAAGAAAGGGCGAGGCTTGGAATCGAACCCAGAACCTCACGGATTACTTGTTGGCAGGCGAACGTCTTAACCATCCTGCCACCTTCCTTTTAATAGACAAGACTTGAGTAATAGTACCAAACGAAACAGATCCATTTTAGTGTACGTTAAAGATTTACTTCTCTTGTTGCTCGCTAATGCAGCGAAGGCATGTTTACCTTGGAAAAAAAAAGTTCATGGGAAGTGATGTAAGACCTAAGATTGACCTACAAATTGCAGCTGCAAAAACGGCAAGGTTTTCGGACTACAATCGAGCGCGAAAATTGAAAACGAATCGCACTGGTCAGACACAATGTTCAGTTGGTTTGTGGGTTACAACTTTCGGTCAATACGATACCGGGGGTAGGTCTTGGGACAGTAACACAACCATGGTTTCATCAGTGGTCCTCTGTAACTATGAGGAATCTGTCCAAGTGGGTCTTCACATTTGTAACTGGAAAAATTGAGATCAGCTTTGTTTGGCTACCTGTCTGAGATTATGTAGATAAGCATTCTTTTTCCTTGTTTTTTCTGAAATAAGCATTCTTTTCCATGTCTGTCTGTCTGAGATAAGCATTCTTTTCCATGTCTGCCTGTCTGAGATAGGCATTCTTTTCCATGTCTGTCTGTCTGAGATAAGCATTTTTTCCCCCGGTCTGTCTGTCTGTCTGTCTGTCTGTCTGTCTGAGATAACCATTAATTTTCCATGGCTGTCTGATCTAAGCATTCTTTTTCCATGTCTGTCTGTTGAGATAAGCATTCTTTTCCATGTCTGTATGTCTGAGATGAGCATTCTTTTGTCTGTCTGTCTGTCTGTCTGTCAGATATAAGCATTCTTTTGTATGTCTGTCTGTCTGTCTGATATAAGCATTCTTTTCCATGTCTATTTGTCTGTCTGAGATAAGCATTCTTTTCCCTGTCTGTCTGTCTGATATAAGATCTTTTCTGTCTGTCTGTCTGAGATAAGCATTCTTTTCCCTGTCTGTCTGTCTGTGATATAAGCATTCTTTTCCCTGTCTGTCTGTCTGAGATAAGCATTCTTTTCCCTGTCTGTCTGTCTGATATAAGCATTCTTTTCCTGTCTGTCTGTCTGAGATAAGCATTCTTTTCCCTGTCTGTCTGTCTGAGATAAGCATTCTTTTCCCTGTCTGTCTGTCTGTCTGATATAAGCATTCTTTTCCCTGTCTGTCTGTCTGATATAAGCATTCTTTTCCATGTCTGTCTGTCTGATATAAGCATTATTTTCCCTGTCTGTCTGTTTGATATAAGCATTCTTTTCTCTGTCTGTCTACTGTCTGATATGAGCATTCTTTTCCCTGTCTGTCTGTTTGATATAAGCATTCTTTTCCCTGTCTGTCTGTCTGTCTGTCTGATATAAGCATTCTTTTCCATGTCTGTCTGTCTGGTATAAGCATTCTTTTCCATGTCTGTCTGTCTGAGATAAGCATTCATTTCCATGTCTGTCTGTCTGATATGAGCATTCTTTTCCATGTCTGTTTGTCTGAGATAAGCATTCTTTTCCCCTGTCTGTCTGTCTGATATAAACATTCTTTTCCCTGTCTGTCTGTCTGAAATAAGCATTCTTTTCCCTGTCTGTCTGATATAAGCATTCTTTTCCCTGTCTGTCTGTCTGCCTACCTGTCTGTCTGAGATAAGCATACATTTCCCCTGTCTGTCTGTCTGATATAAGCATTCATTTTCCCTGTCTGTTTGAGATAAGCATACATTTACCCTGTCTGTCTGTCTGAGATAAGCATACATTTCCCCTGTCTTTCTGTCTGAGATAAGCATACATTTCTCCTGTCTGAGATAAGCATTCATTTCCCCTGTCTGTCTGTCTGAGATAAGCATTCATGTCCCTGTCTATTTCCAATTTGAAACTGGAAGATTGGGAAAAAGCTCTGTTTTTTGTCTGTCTTTTGAGATGAGTAGTCTTTGCAAAGTCTGTCTTCTAATTCGGTAAACTGGCATGGGTTAAGCAAGATGTCTGAACAATTATGTCTTTTGGAATGAAGAAGTTTATTTTTTGCTCTGTGCAACTTCTTCTCACGTTTAAGTGGAACATTCGGACAAGCATTGCTTTCTTCCCTGTCTGTCTAATGGAATGATGCCTGTTTTTCCTGTTTCTCCCCAGAGTTGTTACAGGACCACTGTTTAGTGCATCTCTGTTGGGATGCATGTACATTGGATTAAGCATGGATATGTTTTTGTTGTTGTCTGTTTGTGGCTAGAAAATTGGATTAAGCACATGGCTTATTTTGGGTCTATTTGTAAGTGGGAAATTGGATTAAGTAAAGTTCTCTTGCCTGTCTATTTGTAGCTAAAAAATGGGATTAAGCACAGTTTTTGGTGGTCTATTTGTAAGTAGAAAATGAGATTAAGCACAGTTTTCTTGTCTATTTGTAACTGGAAAATTGGATTAAGCACAGTTTTTTTTAGGTCTATTTGTAAGTAGAAAATGGATTAAGCACAGTTTTTTGTCTACCTGCAACTAAAAATTGGATTGAGCACAGCTTTTTGGTGTATTTGTAACTGGGAATTTGGATTAAGCACAGTTTGTTGTGTATCTGTAACTGGAAAATTGTAATAAGCAGTATTTTTGGTCTATCTATAACTGGGAATTTGGATGAAGCACAAGGTTTGTTTTTTGGTCTATTTGTAACTGGAAAATTGGATAAAGCAGTTGCCTGTCTATTTGTAGACAGAAAGACATGGACAGACTAAACAAGAGAAACGGCTAACACACACACATACGCACGCACGCGCAGAGAGAGGAGAGAGAGAGAGAGAGGAGAGAGAGAGAGAGAGAGAGAGAGAGAGAGAGAGAGAGAGAGAGAGAGAGAAAAGACCACAGACTGCCCCAAGCGCTCTGAATTTATTCGAAAAAAAACCTCCCACGTATTTACAATTGCAACAACACTTATTTACAAGAAAGCAGCATCTATTTACAATATCATTGTTGTGTTTTTGGTAGAAAGACTGGTACACTCGAACACAATTGCAAAATTTGTGAATTGATATTATTCATTATATATATATTCTTTTTCTTAAGATATATACAAAATGAATTTCCAATAACGCTTTCAGGGTTAACCTGGTAAACATCATTTTACAAAATAGTTCGTGCTTGCCAACATCCTTCTTTATAGAATTGTATAGCATTGTATTGCGCGCGCACATATGCAATATGCACCTGTGGTTCGCGCGACCACACACACACACACACACACACACACACACACAACCACCCCACCAGCGCTCTCTCTCTCTCTCTCTCTCTCTCTCTCTCTCTCTCTCTCTCTCTCTCTCAGGGTAGCAGGGTGATCTCCCTTGGATATAGCCTTTACAGCTGCGATAAGTTTTGGTTAAAAATCCAATTTTATCCTGCATTATGCCCGTTGTCGGATTACCCACGACGCTGGAAATTAGCTTAGGTGCCCTGCTACAGAAAAGTCACCTGACCTCCTGGAAAATCTCTGGAGAAGGAGACAACACCACTGTTGTACTGAGACTGAGGACAGGTTCTGACACTGTCAACATGGCGGGACAACAAACACCTTCAGTCTCGCAGTGTTACCGTAAAAAGAACTCCCAGTCAGCTGGACAGGGACAGACGAAAGATGGCGGAGAAAAGACGGGCAGAACAGAGAAGACAGGCAGAGGAGGAGGAGGAGAGGAGACAGGCAGAAGAGAGGAGACGGGAAGCGACAAGGCAAGAAAATTTTAAGAGCAGTGAAATTTTCAATTCCAAAATTCACTGGGTCTCTTCATGTGTATGCCACCATCAAACCACACTGTTCCGCACACCGATGCGCCCATGTCTCCCGACCACACACCGCCGCGTGGCCTCCGTTCTGCACGTGAATTCTACCCCGTGTCTCCTGATGTCACCCAGGTTGACACCGCCACAGACGTTGAACATCAAAACAAAACTGACCTTGTGTGTGTGCCTGCAGTGAATACAGTGGGAGAAAATGACTGTGACAATTCACTACAGGAGGCTGAAGATTCTGGCTACAGTGTAGATGTCATCAGTGAACTGACAGATAGATCTCTACAGAGAAAAATGCGGGATGTGTCAAGGAATCGGGACTTTTGCCGTGTGTTGGTTTCTGAAGATATGCCTTCTACAGTGATCTGCGAAAGTGATGACGTGATATTTCAACTTGACTGGACCCCTGGAAGAGACTTGCCAATGAATATCTTTTGGTTGGCCAAAAGGAACATCAAACGCATGACGCAGGAAGAACGAGAAATTCATTCCAGGCTAAAGCTGTGGACACCTGCTGACCACAAGAAGATCAAAGACGGGATCAGTGCTGGACTGGACAACTTGCATGTGGTTATGAACGCTGTCAGATTCATTCTGGGATAAACAGAACTGGTTCCTTGTGTTTTGACCAAGTATCGGGTGTATCAGTCTGCATGTGAGTGAGGAGGAGGAGGAGGAGAAAGAATAGAGAGAGAGAGGGTGTGTGTGCGTGCGTGCGTGCGTGCGTGCGTGCGTGCGTGCGTGCGTGTGACCAGGACAGCTTGACACGATGCCGAATATTTCACGTGTTTCTGTGAAGGAAGCGCATGATCCATTGGGTCTGCAGGACTGAACTTAGTGACATGGCAGCCTTGTCACGTGCCTGCTTGTTTATGGTGATGTCAGTTTGAAGTTTTGTTGATTGTACCCCCATCCCCACGCCTTCCCATTGCAATGGGCGAAAGCTTTATGCAATAAAATCATCGAAATCATCGAAATCGAAATCGAAATCTCTCACACACACATACACACACACGCTCTCTCTCTCTCTCCTCCTCTCTCTCCTCTCTCTCTCTCTCCTCTCTCTCTCTCTCCTCTCTCTCTCTCTCTCTTCTCTCTCTCTTCTCTCTCTCTCTCCACACCACACACACACACACACAAACACACACACACACACACACACACACACGATGTTTGCATGCCCGCGACACAGAGTGCGTGACTGTTTTGCAAATTAGTGATTCAGTTGTGTAGAGGCAAGACATAGTTTTGTGCGAAAGTAAAGGCCATTTCACACTAAAACCAAAAGTGAATAGGCAAAACACCATTGAAACTGTTTCAAAAAGTTGACCTCAACTGCATGAAAAAATCAGTTGAATATACAAAGCATAAACTGACTGAAGAAATGAATGGGAAAAAATTATATATATTCATAGCATTAATGATATTAATAGTGATAGTGTTGATGATAACGATCACAATCACAGTAACAGTTTAGGTTTTGTATGTAATAATAATGATAATAACAATGATGATGGTAATTACAATAATGATGATGGTGATTATTCTCTCGGGGACTGGATGTAACTAAGCACATAAATGCTTATTCCATTATCCTCGATATAAAAGATTAAAATAAAATAAAATATAAAAAATAATGGTGATACTTCTTCTACTACTTCTACTACTACTAATGATAATAATGATGATAATTATTATAATTACAATTATTATAATAATTATATTAATGATAATAAAACACGTACATAGTTAAATGAAATTACGTCATATAAAACACAGCTTCCATATAAAGCAAACACACGAAAACAAAGACAATAGACAAAGACAGCAAAACAAACACAGTATGTAGCGTACGCAAGCAATAGACACACAACGAAACAAAGAAAGAACACACTCATACACACATCATGACATAGAAGCAAACTACTTGACAAAACGAACAAGCAAAAGGGAGACAAACAAGAGCGCTGCAGAGGTTCCGATGTTATCTCCCCTGCTTCTCTGAACTGATACCTGAAAGACACCAAACAAACAAGAATAAAATCAGGTTAATTTTGGGTTAAGTTCAATTAAAACCTTTTAGTAAGTAGCATATCTATTTAACGTGAAGTAGGGTTTTTTGTTATTTGTTTGTTTATCTTGTGTGTGTTTTTTTATTGTTATTTTTGTCGTTGTTGAGTTGATTTTTTTTTTTAATTAAAATTTTTTTTTTTTATTTTATACAAAAGATGAAGAATCTATAGCTACAGTTTTGTATTGTATTGTATTGCATATTGTTGTACCCTAAGATGAAGACTGTATGGAGACTCTCTTCATCGTGACAGATTTCTCTGTGTAAAATTCGGGGTACTTTTCCCGGAGATAGCGGAGATTATTGGTGAAATGCCAGAGATTGCTGCTGAAATGGCAGAGATTACTGCTGAAATGGCAGAGATTACTGGTGAAATGGCGTAGATTTCTGGTGAAATGGCAGAGATTACTGCTGAAATGCAGAGATTACTGCTCAAATTGCAGAGATTACTGCTGAAATGGCAGAGATTACTGGTGAAATGGCGTAGATTTCTGGTGAAATGGCAGAGATTACTGGTGAAATGGCGTAGATTTCTGGTGAAATGGCAGAGATTACTGCTGAAATGGCAGAGATTACTGCTGAAATGGCAGAGATTACTGCTGAAATGGGGATTTTTACCATCTCCCGCGTCAACTTCTAGTGCAGACCTGCCAGTGCCTCATAATTCCCTTAGTGTATAATTATACACAAGCAGAAGGTCCAAATATGCACGCTACAGATCCCGTCATTCATGTCAGCGTTACGGAAACAAGAACATACCAAACATACATCCCCGCCGTCGGAATGCCGCTAGCTTCATAGGGGGCAAGAGTTGTCGCATTCGCAAGATCTTACCACTGGTTACCCCTAGAGCTCTATCCGAGGTATGAAAAACACACACAGGGTCACTATTCTGTTGAATTTGATCAACACAGACTTTTTTATATTTTAGATATATACATCTGCGATGCTTTCACGTTGTGGTAAAACTGTGAAAGTAGTCCTGACGGGATAGCCTAGTGGTTAGAACATTGCACTCGCAATCTGACGACCCGGGTTCGATTCCCGTTCAAGAGGATATTTTCCCCTGGAGTTAACATCAGTGCCGACTCCACTCTCCCCAAAAGTCCTTCGGAGGAGACTATAAACCGAGGCCCCGTGTGCGAACGCACGCAGAACATCTTGCGCACACGTTAAATCCTGTTCCGCTTTTCGTAAGAGTAGGCCATTGTGTGCCGTGGGAACAAATGACAAAATTTACAAAACCGCATACACACGGGGATTAGATGTAAAAAAGCACACAAGTGCTTATTCCATTATCCTCGATATAAAAGAATAAAATAAAATAAAAAAATAAAAATAATAAATTGTAATCACTCCTAAGGTATTCAATCTGATAGAGGAACGTGAGTATTACTTTAAATGCAGTCTTATTCCTATAGCCATAAAGTCTTCAGTTTTACAGTACATCGTTAAGTCTTACTTCAAACATAAGCGGAGATGAAGTACAGAATGATATGACATACTGTTGAAAATTCAGCGGTGGCATGTGTTGTATTTTTTAAAAGAACCAGCCCCCAAAATTGTTGTATCTTACTTTTTGTTTGTGAAAGGTAGCTTTTAATTATACGATATATATATATATATATATATATATATATATATATATATATATATATATTGAGTTAACATGTACCAAAAAAATCCCGACCTAGTTGAACTGTACACACAAGAATGAAGAACCATGAACTTTAATCCATTGACCCCCTTGTAGGGATGATAGGCTGGACACTAACAGTGCGAGAAAACAAATGTGGAAATTACAGTTTAAACAATTACTGACAAGCACAAAATTCGGTGATATGTAAGTTAAGTTTCGCAGTATTTCGTAGCCTTTCCAAGTCATGTATAATTTACCAAACTGAAGCACATTGTCCTCGCTCCTTTAATTAAACAAATTACAGATTTTAAAAAAAATCATCTTGCCCGCGCACACACACACAGAGAGAGAGAGAGAGAGAGAGAGAGAGAGAGAGAGAGAGAGAGAGAGTTGTATAGAAAGAGACACATATAGACAGACGGACAGACAGTCAGACAGACTGACAGAGCAACACAAAAGATACATGCATGCCTTCAACACTATCATTGACATTTCACCCTCACTTTCTCAATATTCACCACGTACTCATCAATCGCTGATTCGATCAAATTCCTTAACCCTGGCATCTGGCAAATCGTTTGCTTTCTTTATGTTGGTCTTGTTGTTGATTTTTGTTTGTTTGTTTTGTTTTGTTTCTTCAGCTGTATAGTTACCGGCAAACGTTAAGCCGATAACCTTACTTATAATTATTGTTCTCCTGCATCTGTGGGTTAGATGCTTAGTTCCTCTCTTGCTAACTTGGATTGCGTCTGTGGGTTAGTTGCTCTCTTGCTAACTTGGATCTCTCGATGGATAAAAGTTTTTTTAATAAAGGGTTGGTTTATCGTGATTTTGTTTGTTTGGGGGTTTTTTGCTCATCATTTCCAGTTTATGATTTTGGCATAGTCCCATGCATATAATAGTTATTGCACCTGTCTGGTGGGTGCTTGTGAATTCACGTTGACCATATCATAGTAACTTTCCTCAGGTTGCATGCCTATAGAATCTTGACAGGTCATGCTGCCTCCTCTGCTTGCCTTTCATTTTCCTGATATGGCTCATGGTTTGGTTTTTTTAGTGCTGGAAATGTACAGAAGTATGTGATAGTATTTCATTTCAGGTTTCTTTATCCTTCCTTGTATGAATGAACAGCTTGAAAAATTGTATTTTACAAACGTTGATGGAAAAAAATTGCAATGATGCTGAGAGAAAAAAAAGAATCTCCTGTTGTATTTTTTTAAATAATCTTAACTTAAAAAAATCTGTTGATGCTCGTGATTTTTTGGAATTTTTTTGTTTTAACAATTTACATCAATTTTTTATTCACAGGCCTGTGGTTTAACTTAAAACCACCCCAAACCAGCCCTCTAATACGTGCATGATGAGTATTGTTAATAGATGCCTTCAGAAGCAAAAGCATGCAAAAGGATGCTGGGTGGGGAATGATCTTCTGGCGATTATTAGCGATGTTTGAAATTTGTTATTCTCTCTTGTTGATATGAACGGTACTAGAGTGGAGCCTTGGGGAACACCATTCTTGAACAGAAGAGTGATCCTGCTGAAATACTCTGAAGTATTTTCCGAAAACATAGCACTCCATACGAAGCAAAGTACACTGATTAACTTGAAGAACATAAGAATTAATGTGAAGAACATAAGAATTCATAGAAGGAACCTGCAACTAGCAACGTCAAATGCCCCAGAGATATCAGCTGTAAAACGTCCCCGTTTAATTTCAGAACTGCTTTTGTTGGGCGGACATTTTACTGAAGTAAGCAGAGACATGTAGCACTAGTGCTGGCTCTGAAATAGACCGACGTAGATGAAACACACAGAGAGACATTACAAGCGAACGAACCAACAAACGAATAAACAAACGAACGTTAGTAGTGTTAGAAGATTACGGAACAGGCATAACCTCTTAAAAAAACACCCAAAACAAAAACAAACTCCAATCCTTCACAAACAGGTAAAGAGAGGAATATGATGAATGACGTATCATTTTTAGGCAGAAGAGATTAAAAACGAAGAAAGGGACAAGAAGCTGGGCGGTTGTGAGTGAAATCACACGTCAAGCCGCAGACAGATATATCTGGATAGAAAGAGGGCAAGGAACAAACAAAGACGGAACGTGAAAGAACTCATCAGGTGGGTAAAGGTGTAGACAGCCAATCAGACAGAAAAGGATGAAATTTTTTGCTTAAATCAGTAACAAAATTAGTGAAGTCACACCGTGAAACTAAAAGAAAACAAACGGAGGGAGAAAAGGCTCTGGAATTAAGCAAGGGCAAGAAGAAGAATTAGACTCACAGGAAAAGAGACGAAGAAAGGTATAGTTAATGAACTCACTGGTAAAAAAGAAGAAGGAGGAGAAGAAGAAGGAGGAGGAGAAGAAAAGAAGGAAAGAAGAAATAAAGAGAAGAAGAGAAGACAAAAGAAGTCGAATAAAGAAGACGAAAACGAAAAACAAAAATACTGGTAGAACGTAGAACGAAGAAGACCAACTCGTTAGGAATAAACTCACACATAAAAAAAAGGAAAAAAAGCAGACAGAGACACAGCAAAGAAAGAAAGAAAGTAAAGAAAGAGAGACAGACAGACAGACAGACAGACAGACAGACAGACAGAGACACAGAGACAGGAGACATACAGGGATGGAGAGGGTCAGTTAGTGACTGGACTCACACGTGCCGCCCAACCTACCCCTCACTAGTACCTAAGTTTAGGGATTGAAGGGCACCTGCATCTGTTTAAAGATGAGGGTGGAGTCGAAGGCCACCTCGCAGATCTCGTTGATGACAGGAGCCGTGTCATTCAGGTAGGCTTTGGCCCGCTCCTCGCTAGAGTACAGCACTTTGCCTGTCCGGCAAACAGCAGCATGCAACACACGCACGCACGCACGCAGGCATGCAGGCACACACGCAGGCACAGCCACGCAGGCACACGCAGGCATGCATGCACGCACATAGAGTTTTGTAAGGTGATTATCGCTTAGGTTGTATGTTGTGATGTGTGTGTGTGTGTACACACAGTTTTGTGAGGTGATTATCGCCTAGGTTGTATGATGTGGTGTGGTGTGGTATGGTGTATGTGGTGTGTGTGTGTGTGTGTGTGTGTGTATGTGTGTGTGTGTTTTTCCACTTACTTATTTTATTCTTTTGTATCGAGGATAATGGAATAAGCACCCCTGTGCTTTTTTTATTTTATTTTATTTTTTACATCTAGTCCACTTGTGTATGCGGTTTTGTCAATTCTGTCCTCCGTTCCCACCGGCACACCATGGCCTACTCTTTCGAAAAGCGGAACGGGTTTTAACGTGTTTGCAAGATGTTTCTGCGTGCGTTCGCACACGGGGCTTCGGTTTATAGTCTCATCCGAAGGACTTTTGGGGAGAGTGGAGTCTGCACTGATGTTACCTCCAGAGGAAAATATCCCCTTGAACGGGAATCGAACCCGGGTCATCAGATTGCGAGTGCAATGCTCTAACCACTAGGCTATCCCCCCCCCCCCCCCCCCCCCCCCCGTGTGTGTGTGTGGGAGGGGGGGGGGTATGGTGTGGTGTGGTGGTGTGTGGTGGTGGTGGTGTGTGTTTTATTTTATTTTATTATTATTTTTTTTTATTCTTTTATATCGAGGATAATGGAATGAGCTCCCATGTGCTTAATTTTTTTTTTTTTACATCTAGTCCACTTGTGTATGCGGTTTTGTCAATTTTTTCCTCCGTTCCCACCGGCACACCATGTCCTACTCTTCCGAAAAGCGGAACGGGTTTTAACGGGTTTGCAAGATGTTTCTGCGTGCGTTCGCACACGGGACCTTGGTTTATAGTCTCATCCGAAGGACTTTTGGAGGAAGTGAAGTCGGCACTGATGTAACTCCAGAGGAAAAGTCCTCATGAACGAGATTGGAATCGGCGTGTGTGTGGTGTGTGTGTGTGTGTGTGTGTGTGTGTGGTGTGGTGTGCGGTGGGGTGGTGTGGATTGGAGTGGTGGTGGTGGTGTGTTTGTGGTGTGGAGTGGAGTGGAGTGGTGGGTGTGGTATGGTGCGGAGTGGTGGTGGTGGTGGTGTGTGGAGTAGAGTGGTGGTGGTGGTGGTGGTGGTGTGTGTGTGTGTTCCTTCGCTAGAGAGCTCGAGGTGCAGCATAGGTAGCCACATTCTGTTGTTGTTGTTTTTGTTCCTCATCTAGAGCTCCGAAGTTCACCAATGGTGACAGTTTTGTGCATACGATCACTTTTTACCCACCCATAATTTGTAACTGCTCTTCATGGGATGATTAAAGCGTTTTTGACTTGACTTTTGACTTGAAAAAAGTGCAGACGTATTCCGACGTCGCAGACATCTAAATACGATATTTGTGAGCATGAGTTTATAACCAAAAGAATGTCAACAGTTCTTACAGGCACTAAATTAGCCTACACTTCAGAAATCCGGGACAGTTTCATTTGTTGGTCAGAAGATTAGAAAAAGGACCTAACTCGTAAACTCAGAATAATAAGAAGCTGTAGTTTTTGAATGTCCTTTAACAAGGAATATGAAGACAGTTACATGCGGCTGGATGGCGTGATGGGATAGCCTAGGGGTCAGAACACTGCACTCGCAATCTAACGACCCGGGTTCGATTCCCGTTCAAGGGGATATTTTCCCCCTGGAGTTAACATCAGTGCAGACTCCAATCTCCCCAAAACTCCTTCGGATGAGACTATAAACCGAGGTCCCGTGTGCGAACGCACGCAGAACATCTTGCGCACACGTTAAGTCCTGTTCCGCTGTTTGTAAGGGTAGGCCATTATGTGCCGGTGGAAACAAATGACAGATTTCATAAATCCGCATACGCACGGGGACTGGATGTAAAAAAACACATAAGTGCTTATTCCACTATCCTCGATATAAAAGAATAAAATAAAATACAAAATAAATAAAAGGCAAAGCATAGTGTAGCAGCGACAGGACAGTTGTTTTCAAACGTAATTTCTTCTTATGTTATGTCGCTATTGCTGCTGTTCTTAAGCTAAACAGACTGGGGGGTCACCCAGAACATGCATGTTTTCTGTCTCACTGGTCGTATCTGTGAATCACAAAGACCCTAAGTACAGACTGGTTGAGAACTTTGCGCGTGTGACCTTTCTGCTACTTCGTCATTATTTTAGGCAACCAGACTCCTTACTTTGGATTATTTTGTCCTTTGGGTACGGGATAGCTCAGTGGTCAGAGCACTCGCTTTCCCCAAGCCAGTGTTAAGCAGCATTGAGCGTGGTTACCAAGTGGATGGGTGACCGTTTGCGTGCCTTGACTTCAGTACAGTTACCCCAGCTGTAAATGGGTACCTGCCCTCGCTAGGGTCAGGGAAGGTAAAGCAGCGAGGGAGAGGAGATGGGCGCCGCCCTCAATATGTTGGCCGCTGGAGAAGCTGAGGTCTCTAATGCCTCGCTCCCCAACAACGGCATACGTACACTTTTTTTTTGTCCTTTAAACTAGAGTACTTGCCATTGCTGAAGATAATCTGAATACTTTACTGCATTCCTTAGCATTAAGCTTACATTTATGACTGACTGGCAAAGGATTTAGGCAGGGGCCAAATTTCTGGTTATAGACCACAAGATTCAAATGTGCTAGACACAGGCTGAACAAAGCACCTCGAATGCACTTCCCAAGATTAACCCAGAAACCAAGGCCCTTTGCATGAAACTACGTATAAGACCGTTTACGCATTTGGTTAAATTTCATACTCGTTTGAGAGTTTTTGTTGCCAACTAGTTAACACTATTTTGTCCGTGTTCCTATTTGACTGGTTGTTTTGTTGCATGGAATTCGTATATTTTGACACTGTCAACTTTTGACCCAAAAACTGCTGTCTTTTTTTAGATACCAATGTCTAGTTAACACTATTTTGTCCGTTTTCCTATTTGATTGGTTGTGTTATTGCTTGGAATTTGTATATTCGGACACTGTCAACTTTTCATAAAAAGTACTGTCTTTATTTAGATTCTAATATCTTTATTTTCTTTCTAAAACCACATTCTTTACCATGAAATTCTGCCCATGCTTCTGTTTACAAAATGCTTCCGTTTGATCGAGCACGAGAAATTTGTTGTTGCTGTTGTTGTTGCATGCTAAGCAATATACAAACTCTAGATTTTGCTGCTGCTGCTGCTGCTCTAAGTGATGTATCGTGCTGTATAAGTACTTGATGCTTCAGAAATAAACGTTTGATCCAGGATGTGAAATTGCCATTGCCTTACCTGTAGATCGGTGGTCTAGAGGTAACACGCCTGTCTAGAACGCGAAAAGTCTGGGTCAGAAGTGTGCGGTGGTTCGAATCCCGTTTGGACCCGAAACTTTTCCCCCATCCATTAGACCATGAGTGGTGGTCTGGGCGCTAGTCTTTCGGATGAGACGATAAACCGAGGTCCCGTGTGTTACACATAATTATTTAGCGCACGTTAAAGAACCCACGGCAACAAGAGAGTTTCCCTGGCAAAATTCTGTTTTAAAAAAAAGCCACTCTGATAGGGAAACAAATACAGTTGCAGATAGGAAAAAGAAAAAAAAAGTGGGTGGCGCTGCTCTTGTGGCGACGCGCTCCCCCCGGGGAAGAGCAGCCCGAATTTCACGCTGAGAAATCTGCCGTGACTTAAAGTGGTATAAATAAATAAATAGATAAATAAATAAATAAATAAATAAATAAATAACTTACCTGTCAGTTCGTACAGGCGGTAAGTGGTAGCGGTGTAGGATTGCAGGTACCAGCAAAAGTAGATGTTGACATCGTACATATCAAACAGCTGAGTCTTTTCCGACCTGAATTTTACAGAGAAGGAAATGGCGATTGTTAAGGATCAATCTGGTATCGAGTCCTGTAGGTTTTCATGTGTGCATATTCTTCACAGACACAAGCGCGTACACACAGACAGATGGACGGATGGATGAATGGATGGACGCACGCACGCACGCAACACACACACACACACACACGCACACGCACACACACACACACACACGCACGCACCACACACACACACACACACACACACACACACACACACACACACACACACACACACACACACACACACACACAGAAGATACAGATGAAAAGAAAATAAACAAAGATGCCTCAGCAATTTCTTCAAGTTGAAACAGTGTAAAAAGCAAACCAAAAGAAAAAACATTAAAATAAAAAAACTTTCACCCCCCCCCCCCAAATTAGCGGTTGGTTGATCGACTATAATAGAGTCCCAGCGGAGTTATGCGGACTAGTGAGATTCTAAAAGCAACAATAGCTATGTCTCTCTCATTCGCCAAAGCAGCGATCATTTAAAGCCTAAACAACCAATCCCAGGAATTGGGGACCGCACAGTGGTAAGCATATGTAAAGCAAAGAATTCAGACCTTCAGTTTTGTGACGTTATAGTCCTGCAGCTTCCCCTCTGCTCGTTCAATTTGAACTTGAATTTTTCTTTATAAACCCCTACAGCCAAAAATTACAGTTCAGTAAAAGATTATAGCAGCAATGTTTGTGGTTGTAAAAAGGTAAAGGTGTTCCCATATCCTATGTGGTGGTAGGGGAGCGAGGCGTCAAAGACCTCAACTTCTCTAGGGGCCAGCATATTGAGGGCGGCGCCCATCTCCTCTCCCTCGCTGCTTTACCTTCCCTGACCCTAAAGAGGGCAGGTACCCATTTACTCTGGAAAAAATTATTATGAGCCTTGTACTTTCAACGTCTATGCACAGCTGGCGATCGGTGTTTCTTCTTCTATGATTTGAATTTAAGTAGAGCCAGTTGGTTGGTTTGATTTTATTAAAGTCCTAGCGCAGTTTATCCAAATTCGGCACTGCACTTTCAACCACCAACCATTTCATTGTGGAGCCAGGTGATTAAGCCTTCTTATATATATTCTTATATACTGCTGTTACCTCTTTCAAACCATCAACACACTTTCACCTTCACCCATCCCGTAGTCTAGTAGACTGTTGGGACACCACTGAAGATTTGAGCAACCAGCTTCCTCCACTCCTCGCGGTTTTCAGCTTTTCCTAGCAAGTCGAAGGCCAGTCCACTATTTGATGTTTTCTTCCCATTGTTTTCGGGGTGTAGGGGGCTCTGGTTGAGGTAGTACCTTTAATGTTTGGCTGCAGCACTCTACCTGGCAGGGTAGACGGGCATCACTGGTCCTCATCCATCTCCTCAATCTCTCACAGTGCTGGCTCCAAGCGCCACAACACCCCGGGACCTACCTCGCCTCAGCAGCAGGCGTAGTGCTGAACCCCGTGAGGGGGTGACGTTGACAGGGCATCACTGAGTGAAGGACCTCCATGATGCAGGTTACCAGCCAAGGCGGGTGAAGGTCCCCAAGGAACTCAACGTCTACGTGTTCGAGAGCAAGGCGAGCCACATAGATGGAGGACATGGGCTGTGGTTTCGCATGGAGAGGGATTATTTATTATTATTATTTTATTTATTATTTATACCACTTTAAGACACGAGATTTCTCTGCGTGAAATTTGGGCTGCTCTCCCCGGGGAGAGCACGTCGCCACAAGAGCAGCGCCACCCCCTTTTTTTTTTCTTTTTTTTTCTGCAACTGTATTTCTTTCCCTATCAGAGTGGCTTTTTTCTAAGAATTTTGCCAGGGACAACTCTCTTGTTGCCGTGGGTTCTTTTTCGTGCGCTGCATAATTTTCTGTAACACACGGGACCTCGGTTTATCGTCTCATCCGAAAGACTAGCGCCCAGACCACCACTCATGGTCTAATGGATGGGGGAAAAGTTTCGGGCCCAGACGGGGTACGAACCCGGACTTTTCGCTTTCTAGACAGGCGCGTTACCTCTAGACCACCGATCCACCCTGCCATGCGACCTTACCCATGAACAACCACATTAAAATGACGACAACACATTATCTCACTCACTCACTCAGTCCCATGTCTCGAAGGACGTAGGGGGGGGGGGGGGGGGGGGGGGACATGAGAGAAGACGCAACAGAGATCTTTTTCCAATGCGTCACGATCCTGTGTGGTTAGTAGAAGGGGTTGTTGGGCGGTCCAGTCTTTGATGTTGTCAACCCATGATTTCTTTGTTTTTTTGCGGCCTCTTCTTCTCTTGCTTTCCACTGTTCCTTGCAAGATGGTTTTTGCTAAGGTGTTGTGTTGTGTCTTGTGGAGTGACCAAACCACATCAGTTTTCTCCTCGTTATGGTGGAGAGCATTATCTACTAACAGCTAAAAGGAGAGAGAGAACTCGAACTCGAACTCGAACTCGAACTTTCGAACTCGAACTTTTTATTGAGAGTAAATGGATAAGCTCAGGGCTTTTTTACACCATGCTCTCAAAAAGAACCCAAAAAAAACCACCACACCAAAACCACCACCAACAACAATCAAAAACCACCAAAAAACAAAACAAAAACCCAAACAAACAAAAACCCAACAACAACCCCCCCTCCCCCCCCCCCCCCCAATCCCCAAACAAACCCGCAAACAATCATTATCAACAGTTTTAAAGACACCAAAATGAAAATTCAAAATTGATTATTATAATCAAACACTATAAATGAGAACTAGATACAATGACGATGAATGTCATACAAGGGGGACAATGGAGAAGGAAAGAAAAGCAAACAAACAAACAAACACAGACAAACAAGTATTTAAAAAACACAAAAAAACACCACCACACACACACAACCACCGACTCAGAAACCACATTACAGAGAGAGAGAAAAGAGAGAGAGAGAGAGAGAGAGAGAAAAAACAATCCCCACTCCCCCCCCCCCCCCCCCCTCTTCTTTCTCACTACTCACTTGAAGGCGTAGTAATTGGAGCCTTGCATGTAGCAGTCGTAGTTGAGGGTCTTGTCCCAGAAGGTGACCCCGTTGAGGGAAGTGGAGGTGATGGTGACGGTGAACTCCACCTTGGTCCGCGTAGAGTCCATCACATCCCAGTTGCCCTGCACTTTGGAGGGCAGGGTGCAGGCACCTACCACTGGGTCAGACAAGATCAGGATGAAGGATCGGTTCTACACAGGGAGAACTCGGCCACACATATGTATAGACGTATATAAAGGTAAAGGTGTCCCCATAATCTACGAGGTCGTTGCGGAGTGAGGTGTCAGAGACCTCAGCTTCTCAAGGAGCCAGTATAGTGAGGGTGCCGCCCATCTCTTCTCCCTCGCTGCTTTTACCGTCCCTGACCCTAAAGAGGGCCAACAGGGAGCCATTTTACAGCTGGGGGGACTGCGCTGAAGCCAAGGCGTGCAAACGGTCACCCATCTACTTGGTAAGCACGCTCAGTGCTGCTTAACCTTAGCTTGGGGAAAGCGAGTGCTGTGACCACTGAGCCATCCCATCCCGTCCCCTGTACATGTATACACAACTTATGGTATGGTATGGTATGGTATGGTAGGATAGAGTACGGTTCGGTACCGTGTGGTACGGTAGAGTATGGTAGGTAGGGCAAGATATGCAATTGTTTTCAGATCCTGTGAATTTGTTCTATTTTACACACACACACACACACACGGAAGAGAGAGAGAGAGAGAAGAGAGAGAGAGAGAGAGAGAGAGAGAGAGAGAGAGAGATTCGTATAGATAGACCAGTACTAAGGTAGATAGAAACAAGTAGCTAAACAAGCAAGGAAAGTTAAAAGACAGACCTGACACACGCAACCCACAACAAAGCACGCTTTGAAATCAGCTTGAAATCTGGATACAAGTTCTCTCATTCTTGTTATCGAGTTCTTTAATTCTATAGGGATATGGAAGATTACTCAAAACCAACCAAACAACAACAAAATAAGACGAAACGAACAAAAACCCAAATCATGATTGAAGATTTTAACTTGGCATGTGACATCCAGTAACAATATATCAACAAGTATTATAAACTTAAAATGGCAGTTCATCTTCTTTTCATTTTGACCTCTTTTATAGTCCTTGGACATGTCTTATTTGTTAAACCTAATGCCATCAATAATGTGGATAAAAATGCAGAATATGATGGAGAAAAAAAGTACATATTTCATAGTATCTGGATATTTAGCACATAACATTTTTGCGAGGTTTTTGAACAGGGGCATGTGGTACAGGTATGAACTTTTTAATTTTTTAAAATTAAAAAAATGTCTTTTATATCGAGGATAATGGAATAAGCATTTATGTGCCTTTTTATATCCAGTCCCCATGTGCTTGCGAAAGAATGTCCTACCTCATGAATATCTTTATCCAAGATATATGTGCACGTTTAGTAATTTATTTTCTTCTGACAAAAAAGACGTTGTTTAAAACTGACCAAATTAATAGTCAAGAGTAAATTTGCATGACAATGTTGACGACATTTCTCTTTCAGTCCCATGCAAGTGTTGTACATTTTTTTTTGTTAATGCAAATTATGTTACAGTTGATTTTGTTTGCTGAAATCCTCCACGCCCTAAGAAGGGTCAAAGGTGAATTAAATTCATGTGACACTCCACCACGAAATGAGTCACTTAGCACCTGACCCACTTTTCCACTAGGAGCCATTTTAGGCAGGTGGGGGTCAGGTTGTCGATTTTGATATTTTGATTGATGATAAAACTTTAACCATGATTATACCTTGTATTGAAATATAATGCCATAATTTTGTTTCCTTTTACTTTTATACGTATTTTAAAAATACCCAAGCCCTCATTCTGACCACCCTGTTACAATGCTAAACTTGTCCATTTCTCATTTTTGTCACGTCCTGCAGTGTATTATTTCATTTTTTCATAACTTTTCATGGAATTGTCCGTTTTCGATCTGGTTTTTTTTTTGGGGGGGGTATTGAATAGCCTTTTTTTGTTGTTGAGATAAATAGCATGTCAATAACTAAACAACTGACCTCTGGTGCAATGTGAGTCTATACATAGTGGAGGGTCACAAAATCATGATTCTTTAAAATCTGGAGTCTATCTTACCTGTAGATGACACGACCAATAACATCACCGTGGTGAACACCACTTTCTCCATGGCTGCTGCAGTAAACCTCACTCTCAGAGAAAAAAACACCACCAATGCCCTCTACGTACTGAACTTCGGCAATCTGTCCACAAGAAATGGATCAGCACAAGGGTGCCTGCTGGTCACTGCCAATATTACACAGTTTGTTCAGAATGAAACGGTCATGCCATATCACTATTTTTTCTCTCTCTCTTCGTTTTTCAGTGTTTTGTTTTAGTTTTCTTTATTTTATTCTTTTATATTGAGGATAATGGAATAAGCAGTAGTGTGTCTTTTTTTACGTCCAGTCCCCGTGTGCGTGCGGTTTTTTTCAATTTTGTCATCTGCTTCCACCGGCGCACCATGGCCTACTTTTACGAAAAGCGGAACAGGATTTAACGTGTGCGCAAGATGTTCTGCGTGCGTTCGCACACGGGACCTCGGTTTGTAGTCGCATTCGAAGGACTTTTGGGGAGAGTGGAGTCTGCGCTGATGTTTACTCCAGGGGAAAATATTCCCCTTGAACAGGAATCGAACCCAGGTCGTCAAATTGCGAGCGCGATGTTCTAACCACTAGGCTATCCCGTCCCCCTATCTCTGAGTGATACGGTCAGTATCCTTAGCAGAACAAACCAGTTTGACAGAATTTTAGCGCTAGTAAAACGGCTACCAACCAACCAAATAATAAGCAAAGAAAAAGAATAAAAATTAAACAGACGAACAAACAGCAAAATAAATGAACAAACAAGGAATAAAATGAGCTTAGAAACTAGGTGAAACGAAATAAAATAATGAAAAAAATCTCAGTATTGCCCTTAAAAAAAGACACAAGCGAGAACAAGGTACGAGGGATACATGATTTGAATGGATTTGACTAACGAGAAATTTTGTGTGTGTGTGTGTGTGTGTTGTGTTGTGTGTGGTGTTGTGTGTGTGTGTGTTGAGGGGATGGATGGATAACCTAGTATCTGAGTGTTGGTCTGGGCCAAGCCGAGATTTGAACCCACGGCTCCATGGATCTACGGGATATAAGTCAAACGCTCAAATTCACTCGGCTACGTTCGTCAATCTCAGGGCACAGGTTTACATCACCGTTAAAAGTTGGAAGAAGGTCCCAGGAATTTTCCTTCGCTCCAACTCTTCTTTCCTGTAACTCATGCAGAAAAGACTCATAAACCAAGCTTTTGTACGCTAACATTGTATACGCATAACATGATTATTTTGCGTACATTTAACCCCCCTGTCCACACTTTGTGAAGAAGAATCCATCCATGGCTGATGACTTGAATATACCCAGCATGCAATTTGTGAGCTGATGGGTTGATGAGCTCCGCCAAGTTCAATTTGCCCAAGACGAACTGGAAAGAAGATGTGGGTGTAATGCCTCGGTGAGCCTTCAAGTGGTTAATGAAAGGAAGAATCGAGTCCAGTAGAGAGTAAGTATCCTTCACTGTTTTGTATTAGTTTTGATGTAAAAGATGTTGAAATTTCAAGATTCTGTGGACTTGCTTTAAATACTGGCTTTATATATTTGACTTGTGTATTGTTTAGTTTCATCTTTTGTTTGCTCTAAGTTAAAGAAAACCACCAGTGAACATTTTTTTGCTTGGAGAGAGTATGAGGATGAAGAGATAATACTTTTGCCAGGGAAGGATTCAGACAAAAGGTGCCAACAAAATAATACAAATATATTAGTACAGATGTTTTCCCCCATGCCCATGTTTATAAACAGACAGCCATACGTCTCAGGCAGATCTACATCACTTTCTCACTTCCAGTATACCAACTTTAATCTAGCGCTTGACAGATCCTGAAACACACCACTGCTAAAGCCACACTCTTTTCCCATTGGCTTAGATTAACCGTTTTCGTCATAACGAACCAATCAGCAATGAAAACCTCTACATGCTGCGTGCATCTCTGGTCTGGACACGAAAGAGAGGGCTGACCATCCACCTTAAAACTGCTCTCGTTCAGTTAATGAATGTTATGTAAGTCAGTTAATCACCCCCCATCCCCCCCCCCCTTCCCACTCTCCTTCTCTGCTTTCAGTTAGTTTGTAGTCGCGGATTAGTTCATGCCATTAACCTGCACGCAAACTGAGCAGGCGGAGCGTATTAGCGGCTTAAAAACAAGGATTATGATATTCCAGTCTGGCTCTAAACGAATGATTTTGGCGCAGTACTCCGGGATAGGATTAAGAGTGAAGTGCTAATCCCGCAATCAATATGCTTGGGCAGCCTGCTTGTCAGTTTGGCAAGTGGTAGAGGATTAGCGTCCCGTGCACATCTTATTGGAGGCTTGTGTTGTGTTG
The DNA here is from genome assembly GCA_028751875.1 of Rapana venosa. Classification (NCBI taxonomy): domain Eukaryota; kingdom Metazoa; phylum Mollusca; class Gastropoda; order Neogastropoda; family Muricidae; genus Rapana; species Rapana venosa. The sequence goes on from CM054155.1 coordinate 49,875,785, forward strand.
TGTTGTGTTGTATTGTTGTTTGCGTGTTGTTTTGCGAAGACGCGGGCTTCGACTTGTGACCGGTCAGTTAATGACTGATTTTCCGACACGTGAATGTGTTTTTTGTTGGTAATAAATCATGCACGTGATTAAAATTTCGCGTTTTGTGAAGATAGGTCGCCAGGTTTTGAGATGTAATTGATTCATTATTCAATTTATTTATTATTTTTTTCTATCAGGGTAAAGGAAATAAGCACTTATGTGCTTTTTTTTTTTAAAAAACCCCCGGGTATGCGTTTTTAAAAATGCATATTTTGTTGTTTTTGCTTTTTTGTGTTCCCCCCTCCACCCTCACCCCCCCCCCCCCCCCCCCCACCCCCCCCCCCCCCCCACAACACACCCCCTTCTTTTTTCCCGTCTCTTTGAGGTGCTTGTCAATCTGTTTTTATCTCTCACCCTCCCCCCTCTCATCCTCCTTCTTCTCCTTTTCTGTGTTTCTTTATCAGCATACTAGCATTTTCCTGGTGTCCCTATTCACACACACACATACACACACAACAACAACACACTCACATACACAGCACATACACAACAACAACAACAACAACACACACACGCACGCACGCACGCACGCACGCACGCACGCACATCTAATATCACTTAGAGTGAACAGACGTTAAATTGAAGACAACAACAATGCACGCATACATACACACACACACACACACACACACACCACGCACGCACGCACGCACACACACACACACACACACACACACACACACACACATTGAAGTATAGTTTAGTTTATTGAGAATGAAATTTTCTGTGCTCTTAGAAATAATAATAATAATAATAAATGGAATTTATATAGCGCTATATCTTGCAGAGACAAATCAAAGCGCTTGCACTCAACTCATTCTTACACAGTCATACAACCAGTGACAAGCAATAGTTCCATCAAGTCCAAATGTGCACACACGCACACACACACACGCACACACACACACACACACACACACACACACACACACACACACACACAGAGGTCACACACCCTGGCAGGGCAATAGAATCTTGGCTGTTGAAGGCAGGGAAAAACTATGAGATGAGGCAGGAGGGGAAAATCTTAGGTTTGAAATAAATATGTTTTGAGACTGGATTTAAAAGTGTCATAAGAAGGCTTTTGGCGGAGAGATGATACTAGGACAGTTATATTTCAGTGCTGTTTCCCTAGAAACTAAATAGGTGTGGTGAAATTGGTAGACACATTCTGTAGGATTGTGTGCCAATGGTTTCTTCTTCATCTTGGTGTGCGTGTTACTGCACGTTAAATCCTGTTCCGCTTTTCGTAAGAGTAGGCCATCGTGTGCCGGTGGGAACAGATGACAGAATTTACACAACTACATACACGCAGGGACTGGATGTAAAAAAGCACATCAGTGCTTATTCCATTATCCTCGATATAAAAGAATAAAATAAAATAAACACACACATTAACACACCACACACACACACACACACACACACACACACACACACACACACACACACACACAGAAGATATGGCTTGGCCAGCCCCAGGATCCAGACCTGATTTCCAAGTCAAGTTAAGTCAAATCAAGTCAAGTTAAGTCAAATCAAGTCAAGTCATGTCAAATCAAGTCATGTCATGTCAAATCAAGTCATGTCATGTCAAGTCATGTCAAATCATGTCAAGTCAAATCATATCAAGTCAGGTCAAGTCATGTCAAGTCAAATCAAGGCATGTCACGTCAAGTCATGTTATGTCAAGTCAAGTCAAATCAAGTCAAACCAAAAACACTTTAGATTAATCATGCCATAAAGGGCAGTTACAGTTTTCAGTTTGTTTCAGATTTTCAAAGCGTCACCTTTTGGTTTGGTCTTGAATATACCACACAGAACAGACAGACAGACAGGTACGAAACAGTTGTAGCATTGATGTATGTTTCGTTATTTATCTATCTATCTATCTATCTATCTATCTATCTATCTATCTATCTATCTATCTATCTATATATCTATCTATCTATCTATCTATCTATCTATCTATCTATCTATCCATTTATTCTTTTATATCGAGGATAATTGAATAAGCACTCATGTGCTTTTTTGTTTACATCCAGTCACCGTGTGTATGCGGCTTTGTAAATTTTGTCACCCGTTACGTTCCCACCTGAACACAATGGCCTACTCTTACGAAAAGCGGAACGGGCTTTAACGTGTGCGCAAGATGTTCTGCGTTCATTCGCACACGGGTCCTCGGTTTATAGTCTCATCCGAAGGACTTTTGGAGAGAACGGAGTCGGCACCGATGTTAACACCAGAGGAAAAATCCTCTTGAACGAGAATCGAGAGACAGACAGACAGACAGACAGGCAGGCAGGCAGACAGACAGACAGACAGAGAGACAGAACTACTATGTCTCTATGTGACTCAGTCAATGAATAGCCCTGACAACACCTTGCTTTCACGCGGAAAGAAATTGAAATCTTGGTTTTCCTGTGGTCTTTGTTTGGTTGGGTTGTTTTTTTGGGGGGGAGATGGGGGTGGGGGGAGTCGGTGTTTTCAGGGGGAGGGGGGGGGAGGGAGGAGTTAAGGAGAGGGCTTAGCAAGGGGAAGGGAGGTAGTAGGAGATGGGCAGGGGGGGGGGGGGGGGTAGTGGGAAACCAAACTTCAAGAAACTTTGAAGGATATTAGCTTGGGAGAAAAAGAGTAAAGAAAAAGAGATGAAGGAATCGAATCCAAAAAATAAAAGAAGAGAAAGTTGAAGTTTTCTATGTCTCTCTGCTATCTTCTGTTTGTTTTTCTCTGTCTGTCTGTCTGTCTGACTGTCTGTCTGTATGTATGTATGTATGTATCTCTCTCTCTCTCTCTCTCTCTCTCTCTCTCTCTCTCTCTCTCTCTCTCTCTCTCTCTCTCTCTCCCCTTGTTTGGTTTTAAAAATATTCTCTTTCTCTCTCTCGCTCTCTCTCTCTCTCTCACAAACACACACGCACGCATGCGCGCGCACACACACACGAAACACACACAGACACACACACGCACGCACGCACACACACACACACACGCACGCACACACACACGTCACCCCGTCACCCCTTCTCCCTGCCAGTCACCAAGGGCTGTTAACTCAGACCAATCTGTCTCTCTCTTTCTCTATCCATCAGTAATCTCCCTTTAGGAGAAATCGGACACTATCCCAAGCGACTGTTTACCTTACAAATAATTCTTTCCATCTTAACCATTTTTTTAGTCCCTCGGCAAAACACGTTCTTTTATTCCTTTCTTTTCTTTTATTCTTTTTATATCGAGGATAATGGAATAAGCACTGATGTGCTTTTTTTTTTTTTTACATCGAGTTCCCGTGTGTATGCAGTTTTGTCAATTCTGTCATCTGTTCCCACCGGCACACAATGGCGTACTCTTAAGAAAAGCGGAACAGGATTACAAGCTTGTCAAATCTTTTATAAAGGAATAGAATTGTCTTACTCTTTTTTGGGGGTGGGTGCTCTTGTTGTTGTAATGTTTTATGTATTTCAAGTTTTCAAATGAATCTAATGAGTTTCTTCATGTAGCCAAACTCTTTCCCTTGTCCTTTTTCTTTTCATATCATTTTATGATGTTTATAGCCCTCTCCCCCCCCCCCCCTTCGTCCCCCCGACCACAAAAGGCCCCCCCCCCCCTCTCCCCCAACCATCAGTAGATCAATGAATCAGTCAATCCCTGTTAAAGCTTATATTCTCTCTCTCTCTGTCTCTCTCTCTCTCTCTCTCTGTCTGTCTGTCTCTCTCTGTCTCTCTGTCTCTCTCTCTCTCTGTATAAGTGCTGGGTTATTATTAAGATGTATCCCTACGGGCGGGGACTGGATGTAAAAAAGCACTTGAGTGCTTATTCATTATCCTCGAAATAAAAGAGTCTCTCTCTCTCTCTCGCTCGCTTCTCTCTCGCTCGGTCACTCGTTCTCTCTCTTCTCTCTCTCTCTCTCTCTCTCTCTCTCTCTCTCTCTCTCTCTCTCTCTCTCTCTCTCTCTCTCTCTCTCTCTCTCTCTCTCTCTCTCTCCTCTCGCTCTTTCTCTCTCTCTCTTCTCTCTCTCTCTCTCTCTCTCTCTCTCTCTCTCTCTCTCTCTCTCTCTCTCTCTCTCTCTCTCTCTTCTCTCTCTCTTTTTCCCCTGGAGTTTAACATCAGTACAGACTCCACTCTCCCCAAAAGTCCTTCGGAGGAGACTATAAACCGAGGCCCCGTGTGCGAGCGAACGCACGCAGAACATCTTGTGCACACGTTAAATCCTGTTCCGCTTTTCGTAAGAGTAGGCCATTGTGTGCCGGTGGAAACAGATGACAAAATTGACAAAACCGCATACACACGGGGACTAGATGTAAAAAATCACATGAGTGCTTATTCCATTATCCTCGATATAAAAGAATCAAATAAATAAGTAAATAAATTAACTCTCTCTCTCTCTCTCTCTCTCTCTCTCTCTCTCTCTCTCTCTCTCTCTCTCTCTCTCTCTCTCTCTCTCTCTCGGACTGTATGAAAACAAAGTCTTTGTAACTTAATCTATTTCCCTCGTGAAATGAAATTGCGTTTGCGTCTCTCTCTCTCTCTCTCGCTCTTTCTCTTCTCTCTCTCTCTCTCTCTCTCTCTCTCTCTCTCTCTCTCTCTCTCTCTCTCTCTCTCTCTCTCTCGCTCTCTCTCTCTCTCTCTCTCTCTCTCTCTCTCTCTCTCTCTCTCTCCCTCTCCCTCTGTGCTGAAGCTTATTCCCTCTCTCCCTCTTTCTCTCTCTCTCTCTCACCCCCCCCCCTTCTCTCTCTCTCTCTCTCTCTCTCTCTCTCTCTCTCTCTGTGCTGAAGCTTATTCTCTGTCTCTGTCTGTCTGTCTGTCTGTCTGTCTGTCTCCCTCTCCCGCCCTCTCTCTCTCTCTCTCTCTCTCTCTCTCTGCTGAAGCTTATTCTCTGTCTCTCTGTCTCTCTATCTCTGTCTGTCTGTCTGTCTCTCATTACACTCAGGTTCACCAGTCTCTCAGTTGGGCCCTCCAGGGTCAATCGTGCTTATGTCTAGATCACCAGTTCCTGCAGTCTTCACCAGCACTGATACAGAGGGATCTCTGTGTGCTGTAAGCGGGCCTGCAAAGGATGAATGAGATGCTAGGCTATCATCGTGCCTATGTCTAGTTCACCCGTTCCTGCAGTCTTCACCAGCACTGATAGGGAGGGGGGGATCTCTGTGTGTGTGCTGTAAGCTGGCCTGCAGAGGATGAGTGAGATGCTATCGTGCCCGGCCACCCTGTCACTCTCTCTTCAGCAAAGCAAACAATACGCAGAGGTGATTGCTGTACGCTAAGAAGTTTTTGCCCGCACCTGCGTTTTAATACTTGGAATGTGACTGACACGGCTATCGATATTTTTTTTCAACTTGCTACAATTTGACTAAAATGTGCTTCTGATTTTGACTGAAATATTGTTATGTGTATTAAAAAAAATCTTTTTCAGGTCCAGCGCTTTTGATTGACTAAAATGTTGTTAAATGTGCCTTCATCTCTATCAGGTTCAGTGCTTTTGATTGACTAAAATGTTGTTAAATGTGCCTTCATCTCTATCAGGTTCAGTGCTTTTGATTGACTAAAATGTTGTTAAATGTGCCTTCATCTCTATCAGGTTCAGCGCTTTTGATTGACTAAAATGTTGTTAAATGTGCCTTCATCTCTATCAGGTTCAGTGCTTTTGATTGACTAAAATGTTGTTAAATATGCTTTCATCTAAATGAGGTCCAGTGCTTCTGATTGGCTAAAATGTTGTGTGTGCTTTCATCTAAATCAGGTTCAGTGCTTCTGATTGGCTAAAGTGTTATGTGTATTTTCATCTTTATCGGATCTAGTGCTTCTGATTGGCTACAATTGTGTTCTGTGCTTTTTCATCTCTATCAGGTCCAGTGCTTCTGATTGACTAAAACGTTATTATGCGTACTTTCATTTATATCAGAATCCAGTGCTTTAGAAGATGACTAAAATGTTATGTGTTTTTTCATCTCTATCAGGTATAGTGCTTCTGATAAACTAAAAAAAATTAATGTTATATGTACTTTCATCTATATAAGGATCCAGTGCTTTAGAAGATTGACTAAAGTGTTATGTGTATTTTCATCTCTATCAGGTCCAACACTTGACTAACATTTTGTTGTGTATTCTTTTATCTCTATCGGTTCCAGTACTTATATACTTTTTTTTATTACAATCTGTGTTTGGCTATCAAAGTTTCTGTGCTTGTTACACTTTGATGAACTAAAATGTTATGAGCACACTTATTGGTATGGAGTCTTACATACTACACTAGTCTTCCTGGAAGCACTGTTTAATTCAGAAAAAGACATATTTTGTATTGTGTATTCGAAGAACGCTTGTGCCTAAACTTCCCTGGCTTTCTGTTTACAAAGCAAAAGAAAACAACAACAGCATAACCGATGTGTAGTTTTGGTTATGTTGAAAACAGCTTTTGTGACAGTTCATTAGCTGGCAATAATGACAACGATGATGTTTGACAGCAATGACGACAACAGCGACGAGAACGATGATGATGATGATGAAGAGGTTGATGACGATGATGATGATGATGAGGTTGATGACGACGATGATGATGATAGTGTTGACAATGATGATGATGATGATGATGATGATGGTGATGATAGTGTTGACAATGATGATGATAATGTTGACAGTTATGATGGTGATGATAATGTTGACAATGATGATGATAATGTGAATCATGATGATAGTGTTGACAATAATGATGATGATAATGTTGAAAATTATTATGACGATAGTATGGGTAGTGGTGATGGTGGCATTAGCGGTAGTGATGGTTGGTGGTGGTGATACTGTAAAAAGATGTTATTGCAAACTTCTAAAAAAATCCATTAACAACAAAGCAAGACAAAGAATGACTATATCCATACTATCACAGAAAAAATGTGCTGATTCAGACATATCTGTTCATGTACTCGCTCACTAAACACAACAATAAAAAAAACAACACCACAAAGCACTCAGAGCATTATGGCTGTCAAAATAAATATTGCCTGATACACTTCATTTCTAGTGTTATGTTTTCTTAATATAGTTGTTTTACATGGTTCTGTTCTTTTCTCTCCATTTTGGCTCCATGTGATATTCTGTCATTTGAATTTTTATAATAATAATAATAATGATGATGATGATGATGATGATGATAATAATAATATTAGTGTATGGACTTTATATAGCACTGAATCTTGTAAGTAAACAAATCAAAGTGCTTGCTTTCAAATCATTCAAACGCATGCAACCGTTCACAAATATCAAGATAAACAAATATCAAATTTATACACACAACACACTTAGGTGGGGGTGGTGGAGGTGAAGGTAGCTATTGAAAAGTAGGAACAGACAACAGGGGAAGATCTCAAGTAGAAAATAAGTGCGTTTTGAGGATAGATTTGAAAGGATCAAAAGAAGGCTTTTGGCGAAGTGGAAGAGGGAGGTCGTTCCATGTGGACGGACCAGAAACAGAGAAAGAGCGGTTTGTTTAAATCTGGGTGTTTTTCACTAATGCATCTACCATGATCAACCACTAGCAGTAGTGTTCTTGTCTATCTCGCTGTTTGTCCTCATAAAAGACCTGATTTTCTTCAGTCCATGGCTTTAGGAATCCTGTCTGGCCTGGTCTTGTTTGTCCAGTATATGTATATGTTGTTGTGCGTTCCCTAGCTTAACACCCTAGGGGGTCACCCAGAATGTGCACTCTGACTCGCTCATCCATCCCACCTGAAAATCACTGCGAGATTGAAAGTGCACACTGAATGAGAAGTTTGCGTGTATGACCGTTTTTAAGTACTTCGCCATATAGGCAGCCATACTCCGACTTCAGAGGATATATGTAAATAAAATAAGCGATATGAAAAAAAACACCCAAAGTAGTTTCCCCAACATCCGAAGACAGAGCCTATAAGACACGCTTTCCCAAACACAAAAAACCTTTATAGTACTCGCACAAAATAGCTCCCAACACATAGCATTTTTCATGAGATGAAGATTCCCTCTAGGCTACCCGCACAGCGTTGAGCGTGGCTACCTCTTGGATTGGTGACCGTTCTTGCGCCTTGACCTCAGTACAGTCCCCCTGTTCACCCAGCTGTATTAAAAAAAAATATAATAAAGAATTGGAATTAGTATTGTCACCTTCCCTCTTAAGTGTCAGGGAAGGTAGAGCAGCGAGGGAGAGGAGATGGGCGCCACCCTTAATATGCTGGCTCCTAGAGAAGTTGAAGTCTCTGATGCCTCGCTTTCCTGAAGGTTGTACAGGTTATGGAAAGTCCTGTACCTTTTATGTTTACGCTTGTAGATTATCGATTGTTTGTATTTATTTTATATTTTATTTCGAGGATCATGGAATAAGCACTCGTGTGATTTTTTTCATCCAGTCCCCGCGGGCATGCAGTTTTGTCATTTTTGATTGTTTTAGCTTCTGTCAAAAAGCCCCTAAAAGCCACTCCTAGATAGACACATAACCTTTTATCAAAAACAATATATATATATATATGTATATATATATATATATATCTACATATATATACCACACAAAGTGAAAGCATAACAACCAGCATAATAAATGTTCCCCAATATTTCGGCTTTCGCCTTCCTCAGGGGAGGGGGGGGTATTATGACGTGATAAAATGACGTCAATCTCAATTATACATCATTGTGATATATATTATATATTATATATATTTATATATATATATATATATATAATATATATATATATATATAGATATAGATATATAAAGAAAGCTACTTAGTTTTCTTTTTCTCAACAAAGAATATATACCTCCCAACACTGAATCAAAATCCCAAGTGGTGCCTCACTCACTCCACACTTTCAACAACAACAACAACAACACACACACACACACACACACACACACACACACACACACACACACACACACACACACACACACACACACACACACACACACACACAACACAAAACGGAGGCAAAAATCTTGGCTGCATACAGGAATCACCTTCACGGTGCGTGTGAGTGCACACGAGTTGAAGCAGGCAGCTTCGACCAAGGAAAGATCAAAGGAGATTGCGGGCTTTAGTCTGGCTGGTCAGAGTGTGTAAGAGCTGTCAGAGCCTGTAATGATGAGATAAGTGGTGGTGGTGTTGGTGGTTGGTGGGGGGGGGGGGGGGGGGATAGGCCTAGTCATTGCTCATTTCTTTTTTTCTTTTCCTTGTAATTACTTTCCAGTAACTAGCAATGTCGGATTCAGACATTCAAAAAAAAAAAAAAAAAAAAAAAAGGAAAGAAAGATGCCGTTGCAAGGTTTCTGCGTTTCTTTGATAAGTTTTTTTAAAAAATGCCTCAGCCATCCCCCGCTTCCACTCACCCCTATACCCACAGACACACACACGCAGACACATACACACACACCGCGCGCGCGCGCGCGCACACATACACACACACACTTACACACGCGCTTACATACACATGCGCACGCACACACACAACTCACCCGCACACACACACAAACTTACACACACAAATACACACACACACACTGTCTCCATCTCTCTCTCTCTCTCTCTCTCTCTCTCTCTCTCTCTCTCTCTCTCTCTCTCTCTCTCTCTCTCTCTCTCTCTCTCTTTCTCACACACACACATCTCAACCCCCCCCCCCCCTCCCCCCCTCCACCCATCCACCCTCCTACAAGAAATTCTGGTACAGGATAATTTCTAAAGTCATTTCAGATAAAACGAAAAGGGGACGGTGCGGTCATTTCACCTGATTAATTGGTTTGACCATTTCGTGGCCTTATGTAGGGTATCGGGGACAAGATCATATTGAAGAAGAAGAAGAAGAAAAAGGAGGAGAAGTAGAAGATGAAAAAGAAGGAGGAGGAGGAGGAGAAGAAGAATTTGAAGATGAAGAAGAAAAAAGAGGAGGATATGAAGAAGAAGATGATGAAGAAGACGAAAAAGGAGGAGGATGAGAAGGAGGAGGAGGATAAGAAGAAGGAGGAGGAGAAAAAGGAGGAGGAGGAGAAGAAGAATTTGAAGATGAAGAAGAAGGAGGGGGATCAGAGAAGAAGAAGGAGGAGGAGAAGAAGGAGGAGATGATGAAGAAGATGATAGTGAAGACGAAGGAGGAGGAAGAAGGAGGAGGAGGAGGAAGAGGAGCAGAAGAAGGAGGAGGAGCAGAAGAAGAAAAGAAGGAGGAGGAGGAGAAGATGAAGAAGATGATGATGAAGAAGACGAAGGAGGAGGAGGAAGAGAAGAAGCAGATGAAGGAAGAGGAGGAGTAGAAGAAGAAGAAGAGAGATTGGTTATTTATTTATTTATTTATTCATTCTTTCATTTCGAGAATAATGAAATAAGCACTCGTGTGCTTTTTCTTAACATCCAGTCCCCGTGTGTATACAGTTTTGAAAATTTTGTCATCCGTTCCCACCGGCACACAGTGGCCTACTCTTCCGAAAAGTGGAACTGGTTTTAACGTGTGCGCAAGATGGCCTGCGTGCATTGGCACACGGGACCTCGGTTTATAGTTATAGTCTCATCCGAAGGACTTTGGGGGGGAGTGGAATTTGGGAGTGTCTGAAACCTTTACCCTGGGGAAAGACAGACACGTAAGTATGTGTGTGTGTGTGTGTGTGTGTGTGTGTGTGTGTGTGTGTGTGTGTGATGTGTGTATACGTGTGTGTGCGTTGTGTGTGTGT
>CM054155.1:49891541-49894041 GCA_028751875.1 Rapana venosa
AAAAAGTTTTAACATTTTTTCAGAGTGAGAGAAAGGGTACAGCAACGAGGGTCAACCGTTACTGATTCGTGCATAACTAGACAAGTTCGTGACTGAATTACTGCACATACCTGGTATCTAAACATTCGAAGTGGCGTTCGTGACTGAATTACTGCACATACCTGGTATCTAAACATTCGACGTCGCGTCTTTCCATGAAACAGAAAACTCCCGGTTTCTGTGGAATCTTCGGACTTTTTAGTAGCAAGGGTGTGTGGTTGAACTGAAGCACTATGGAGTACAGTATGCAGAACATTCCTGGCATCAGCAGGAGTAGATATACATACGGTGCCTTAACGATGGATGAAGAGGTGAGTTTGGACGTTTGCAGACTGCTGTGTGTGTGTGTGTGTGTGGTGTTGTGTTGTGTGGGGTGTGTGTGTGTGTGTGTGTGTGTGTGAGAGTGTGTGTGTATGTGTGTGTGAGTGTGTGAGTGTTTACGTGTGGGGTGTGTGAGTGCGTGTGTGTTTGTGTGTTTTTTTATTATTATTTTTAAAAACAATTCTTTTATATCGAGGATAATGGAATAAGCACTTATGTGTTTTTTTACATCAAGTCCCCGTGTGTATGCGGTTTTGTCAATTTTGTCATCTGTTTCCACCGGAACACAATGGCCTACTCTTACGAAAAGCGGAACAGGATTTAACGTGTGCGAAAGATGTTCTGCGTGCGTTCGCACACGGTGCCTCGGTTTATAGTCTCATCCGAAGGACTTTGACTTTCAGTTCGATTTTTTTGTCAAACTGGGAAGAAAGGGCGAGGCTGGGAATCGAACCCAGAACCTCACGGTTTACTTGTTGGCAGGCGAACGTCTTAACCATCATGCCACCTTCCTTCCTCTTTGTGTGTGTGTGTGTGTGTGTGTGTGTCTACGTGTGTGTCTACGTGTGGTGTGTGTGGTGTGTGTGTGTGTGTGTGTGTGTGTGTGCGTGACTCATGGTTACAGATTTGTCGGTGCGTTTGTGTACGTGTATGTTGGCATGATTGTTGGTACCGTGTCTGGTTTTTGTGTAACATAAAAATATTAGCATACGTACACAATATTGTTCTTGTTATGTACCCCTCATCTTTTGTCATCATGATGATGATATTAATAATTAATGATAATAGTAGTAGAAGTAAAAGTAGTAGTAGTAGTAGTAGTAGTAGTAGTAGTAGTAGTGATAATAGTCACAATGTAATAATAATAATAATAATAACAATAACAACAATGATAATAACAATGATGATGATCACGCTGATGATGATCATAACCACATACTGTACATAATATGTACAATATATCAAGATAAGTTGCTAACTGCAGATTCTGTGCTATCTTATAGGTACAAGTTTTTCACAGCGGTTTTCTTACAATTTTGATACAGAAAAGAGTCGACAACTCTCCCTCCTCTCTCTCTCACATCATGATGATGACCTCAGATTGCTATGCCCATTATGCAAGAAAACAGTAGAAGATAAAGTTCATTTTGTGCTGTGCTCTCCAGTATTAGATGTTAGACAGAATTACATTCCCGTAAAGTATAGTAGACAGCCTAATTTATTTATATTCTGTCTACGCATGGCATCTAGTCACCCTGAGATTGTGCGCAGCCTTGCTTTCTATTTGTGTAAAGCCTTTAGAATAAGGGATATCTTGGTTTCTTAAGTCATATTTTTTGTAACTGATTTTTATTGTGGTGGTTGTGGGTTTACAATAACATTATGGGTTTTTGGTGCTTCCTTATTTTTCTCACTAAAATACTAAGCAGTTCGGCAATTCCCCCTTCATGTATGGGCCAATGGCCTTTTTGTGAATAAATCTTTCGAGTTCGAGTTCGCGTTCTCTCTCTCTCTCTCTCTCTCTCTCTCTCTCTCTCTCTCTCTCTCTCTCTCTCTCTCTCTCTCTCTCTCTCTCTCTCTCTCTCTCTCTGTGCTAACTGAAGATTTCTATACTATAGTTTAGGTTGTTTTTTTTACACAGGGTTTTTCAAACAATGTTGACACTGAAAAGAGTCGAGCAACTCACCCTTCTCTCTCTCTCTCTCTCTCTCTCTCTCTCTCTCTCTCTCTCTCTCTCTCTCTCTCTCTCTCTCTGTGCTAACTGAAGATTCTATACTATAGTTTAGGTTGTTTTTTTTACACCGGGTTTTTTCAAACAATGTTGACACTGAAAAGAGTCGAGCAACTCACCCTCCTCTCTCTCTCTCTCTCTCTCTCTCTCTCTCTCTCTCTCTCTCTCCTCCCTCTCTCTCTCTCTCCCTCTCTCTCTCCCTCCCTCTCTCTCTTTGCATCTCTCTCTCTCTGCTAACTGAAGATTCTATAGTGTCTTATAGTATAGAATCTCCAGTCAGCAACTTCTCTTGCTGAACTGAAAGTAGAAAATCCAGTTAACCAAAACAATACGCTCCGAAAGTTTTCATTATCGAAAACAAGTCCCAGTCAGCAGTGAGAATAGGAGAAAGGAAGTGACGAAGTTCGT
>CM054155.1:49899041-49901541 GCA_028751875.1 Rapana venosa
ATTGTGTGCCGGTGGGAACGGATGACAAAGTTGACAAAACTGCGTGCACAAGGGGACTGGATTGAAACAAAAGCACGCCAGTGTTTATTCCATTATCCTCGAAATAAAAGAATAAATGAATAAATAAATACCGCGGTCTTGTTATAGCTGTAGCACTTGTGAGTTATGGGTGTGTTTCTCTGTTGGGAGAGGGAGAGGGGGGTAACCTTGGTAAAGATTTCTAAGGTTGTCTTGTTGAGGGCTCAAAACTCATGGGTCAAGTCATGCAGCAACAACAATAACAAAAGTCAATGTTCTCAACAAACTGTCTTGCATACTGTCACTGACAAAAATATCAATCTTTACCACAAACTATCATGTATACTGTCCAAAAAAAGTCGGTTAAATGGATTTCTGTAAAGAAGGTAAAAAGGTAAGGGTAAAGGGTGTCCCATAACATATAAGGTCGTAGAGGAGCGAGGCATCAGAGACCTCAACTTCTCCAGGGGCCAGCATATTGAGGGCGGTGCCCATCTCCTCTCCCTCGCTGCTTTACCTTCCCTGACCCTAAAGAGGGCAAGTACCCATTCACAGCTGGGTGAACTGGGGGACTGTACTGAAGCCAAGGCGCGCAAACGGTCACCCATCCAAGTGGTAACCACGCTCGAAAACTGCTTAACCTTGGCTGGAGGGAAAGCGAGTGCTCCGACCACTGAGCTATCCCTTACCTTGTAAAGAAACAAGTTCTAAAATCATTCTTAGGGTTATCATTGATGACATTTCGCCATCCAGTGCTTCTTGTTCACAATAGTATATTAGATAAAAAGAAAAAAAGGTAAAGGTGTCCCAAAACGTGTGTGGTCGTAGGGGAGTTGAGGCATCAGAGACCTCAACTTCTCAAGGGGCCAGCATATTGAGGGGGATGGGGGTGGTTGAAAAGACATGCAACACTAGCAAAAAGACACGCTCTTTTAGCGTTCAAAGTCCTGGAATGTAGGGTTAAATGAAACTGTGTGTTCACTCTCATTAATTTTACGGTTTCATTTTGCTGGATTCTAAAAAATGGAAAGCAATCGTGTTTACATTTAGCTCTACATTCCAGGACTTTGAACGCTAAAAGAGTGTGTCTTTTTTTAGTGTTGCCATTTCACCGCCCCCCCCCCCCCCCTCCCCTTGAGAAATTGAGGACTCTGATGACAAATATTTCCCTTGCTTTTGCTAACTTTGTACATTTTTTTCTCTCTTTTTTCTCTTGCTAGTCTGATCCTGCACTGGCTCTTTTCATCTTTCTTTTTGATTTCAATGATCAGTCTCAGTAATTCATTGCTTTCACAGCGACACTGTTTCTGCAATCTGCCGGGTGAAATAACGGTTAAATGTAAACATGATCGGGATTGGAAGCAGGGTTTAGCAATCTGCGGTATTGGGCAGCTGACTGTAGGCGTACCACTTGCCTTTTCTGTGGCATTGATGGCTCCTGCACACTGTTTAAACACACACACACACACGTATGCGAGCGCGCGCGCGCACACACACACATACACACACGCACGCATGCACGCACGTACTCGCGCGCGCACACAATTACACACACACATGCACATACACACACTTTCAAACACAGACACACACAGACACACACGCGCGCGCGCACACACACACACACACACACACACACACACACACACACACACACACGCACACACGCACACATGCAGGCACGGACACATACACGCACGCACGCTCGCACGAATGCATGCATGCACACAAACCCACAATCACACACATGCACATACACATTTTTAAACACACACTTTCAAACACAGACACACACAGACACAGACACACCACACACACACACACACACACACACACATACACACACACATTCGTCTAATATCACTTTGAGTGAACAGAAGTAAACTCAAAGCAGCAGCAGCAGCAACTACAACAACAACAACAACAACAAACACAGAGACACACACACAACACACACACACACACACACACACACACACACACACACACACACACACACACACACACACACACACACTCACTCAGAGAGAGAGAGAGAGAGAGAGAGAGAGAGAGAGAGAGAGAGAGAGAGAGACAGAAGTATTATGTTATTCTTATTCTATGTCTCTTTCCATCCCTGTCTCTCCTCCTCCTCTTCCCCTCTCACCTTCGTATGAGACTATAAACCGAGGCCTCGTGTGCGAACGCACGCAGAACATCTTGCGCACACGTTAAATCCTGTTCCGTTTTTCATAAGAGTAGGCCATTGTATGCCGGTGGGAACAGATGACAGAATTCACAAATCCGCATACACACGGGGACTGGATGTAAAAAAGCACATAAGTGCTTATTCCATTATCCTCGATATAAAAGAATAAATAAATAAATAAATAAAACGAAGTACTATGTTATTCTTATTCTATGTCTCTTTCCATCCCTGTCTCTCCTACCTCTCTTCCCCTCTCACTCTCTGCCTGTCTGACTCAGTGTGTGTACGCTGTCT
>CM054155.1:49921541-49924041 GCA_028751875.1 Rapana venosa
AAGTGTATTATGATAGAAATAGTGGCCCAAGTGTATTATAATAAAAAACAAACATGTGCAGACTCTGTCTTGCTTTATTGGTTGACTCAGACTCAGAATCTCTGTCAGTTCAGGGTATACTCAGATGCATACAGTCCACACCTACGAGCCTGGACCATACTGGCTATATCACCAAGTGTTGGTTAACCTTTGGTGGATCTACAGACACGGCACTTCACAAAAGACAAGACCAGCTGCCGAGCTGTCTGCCGAAACCTGGTTCCACAGGCGTAGTACACAAAGAAGTTCACCGTGGAGTTGATTGTGGTGGTGAAGTTGTACACCCTCTGAATGACACTGTAGGAGTTCTGGTAACGCCCGCCTGGCGCCAGCCCGGGGACCAGATTGACAGCAATCCGGAACATGACGTTGGGCACCATGCACACGATGAACAGAACGGAAGTGCCAACGATCATCCGGGTCACCGCCAAGTCTCGAGAAGTGAAGGCCTCAGCAGCAGAGGACGCCGCCTCTCTCCACAGGGACAGGCTCTTCATCTTGACGTCGATGACCACCGTGCAGACGGTCACGCAGAACACGCACAGCGTGGGTATGATCAGCCCGTAAATGATGCCCGCTAGAACGTGGATCATCTGCATGTTCTCCACGTAAAACCGACTGTGGAAAAACTGGTAGTAGACGCTGTTGGCTTCGGCGTCGAAGACGCACCTGATTTTCAACCGGAACCCGTCCCCAACGTACCCGATAGCGATCAGCGCGAGCAGCACCAGCCAGAGCACGACAGCCGTCTTCTTGGCGGACAAGAGGTGTTTGGCCAGAAGAGGGCGGCTGATACACAGGCACCTCTCCATGGCTATCACCGCGGACAGGACCTGCGACCCGGTGGCGAGACTGATCAAGCCGACCAGGTGGGAGTTGAAGAAGAACACGGCGGAAGGGCTGAGGGCGTTGCCCTTCCCTATGGAGAACATGTACGGCGCGGAGGCGTTGACCCCGTAGATGAAAGCCACGTTGAGCAGGTCCAGGATGGCCAGGGAGAAGAGGCAGACGTTGACTCGCTCCTTGAGCCCGTGCTTGTAGAAGACGACCATGTTGAGCAGGTTGGTGCAGACGGAGAGGAAGAAGCAGAGCGGCAGGGTCAGCACCGCCGTGGCGAACCTGAAAGCCGTGGCCACCTCCTTGGAGATGAGGTTGTGCTGGTTGTCCCAGGGGACCACGCCGGCCGCCTGCTTGACCACGCAGTCCTCAGGGACGGCGTCCACGCCGCCAGCAGTGGCGGTCACCGTCTGGCCCCAGGCTGGCCAGTCGGCGGGGGCTGAGTGGTTTGAAGCCTGTGCCGTGAACATGGTTGGGGGTCGGGTCCCTCCTTTCCCTTGCAAGTCTTTACAGGCTGGTTCCACCGCTCTTTTTAATAATAATAATAATAATGTATGGAATTTATATAGCGCTGAATCTTGTAAAGCAACAAATCAAAGCGCTCAGATTTTATTTCATACCACTTTAAGTCACGGCAGATTTCTCTCCGTGAAATTCGGGCTGCTCTCCCCGGGGAGAGCGGGAGAACGCGTCGCCACTTAGCGCTGCGCCACCCTTTCACCCTTTTTTTTCTGCAGCTGTATTTGTTTCCCTATCAGAGTGGCTTTTTTCTAAGAAATTTGCCAGGGACAACTCTCTCTTGTTGCCGTGGGTTTTTTTACGTGCGCTAAATAATTACGTGTAACACACGGGACCTCGGTTTATCGTCTCATCCGAAAGACTAGCGCCCAGACCACCACTCATGGTCTAATGGATGGGGGAAAAATTTCCGGTCCAAACGGGGTACGAACCGCCGCACACTTCAGACCCGGACTTTTCGCTTTCTAGACAGGCGCGTTACCTCTAGACCACCGATCCACCGAAGATGTGTACGTGGATAGGGGTAGGATGGGGGTGGGACCCAGCGAAAATCTGTGTTGTTGTGTTGTGTTGTTTTGTCTGCTGGGAGCAGAATATATTCGCGACGCTTTCTGTCTGTCCCATTCAGCGACAAACATATACGGGACGGGATAGCCTAGTGGTTAGAATATTGTGCTCGCAGTCTGACGACCCGGGTTCGATTCCCGTTCAAGGGGGGATATTTTCCTCTGGGAGTTCACATCAGTGCAGACTCCACTCTCTCCCCCAAAAGTCCTTCGGATGAGACTATAAACCGAAGTCCCGTGTGCGCACGCACGCGGAACATCTTGCGACCACGTTAAATCCTGTTCGGCTTTTCGTAAGAGTAGGCTATTGTGTGCCGGCGGGGAACAGATGACAGAATTCATAAATCCGTATACACACGGGGACTGGATGTAAAAAAGCACATAAGTGCTTATTCCATTATCCTCAATATAAAAGAATAAGATAAATAAATAAAAAAAGACTAATCGAAGAATTTGAATTCTTCTTCTTCGTCTTGGAACGCTCAGTCAACAACTATTGTTTGTCATAGGAGTAAAGAAAAATGCGTTGCGCTGCCGTT
>CM054155.1:49926541-49931541 GCA_028751875.1 Rapana venosa
AATCTATCTATCTTCTATCTATCTCTGTCTCTCTCTCTCTATCTTTCTCTCTCCTCTTTCTCTCTTTTCGTCTCTCTTCTGTCTCTCTCTCTCTCTCTCTCTCTCTCTCTATTATATATATATATATATATTATATATATATACGTGTGTGTGTGTGTGTGTGTGTGTGGTGTGTGTGCTGGTGGCGTGTGTTTGTGTGTATGTGCCTGCGTGGATGTGTGTTGCATGCGTGCGTGTGGTGGTGTGTGTGTGTGTGTGGAGTGTATGTGTGTTTGTGCATATGTTCCTGCGTACATGTCTGTGTGTGTGTGGTGTGTGTGCGCGCGCGCGCGCGTGCGTTAGCCGCACACGCGTTGGAGCACATAAGTGGTGAATGTGGGAGGGTGAGGCATTGCACGTGAGTGGCTGGTGACTAATGCAGTGGAGGCGGTGGGGAGAGGGAGATGGTGGGGAGGGAGACAGGGGGCGGGGGGGGGGGGGGGACTCATCGATGCGTCAATGTTCTTGGTGAGAGATCAGTATAAATGCCAAGTTACATCTTGGAAAGAACTTGGAGCTTTCATAAGAAATATTTGGCTGACAGATTGTCCTTGCTTACTTATGTGATTTGCACACACACACACACACACACACACACACACACACACACACACACACACACTCACACACACACACACACACACACACACACACACACACACACACACACACACACACACACACACACACACACACACACTCCCATACACACACACATACACACACACACACAAACACACACACACACACACACACACACACACACACACACACACACACACACACACACACACACACACACGCTGATCCTTGTTGCATAACCACGAATCGTTGTTATTTTCTCAATCAAGAATCAGAGTGTACTTGATATTCCGCACACACATATTTTATACTATCCCACGTTCTCAATTTTTAAAACGTGAAAGGGAAAGGGTATCTTTAAAGATATGCTTTGATGTATAAACAGAAACAAAAACAAAAGACCAACATATCAGTATGTACACTGAGTATGACGGAGAGTGCTTGACTGATGCAGTGTGCTGGTTGGGTATCGGGTGAAGAGTTCGTTCGTGTTGTTTTGATAAAAGCTTTGATCAGATACCATCATTGATGGAAGTTTAAAATTAATATGTACCTGTTACTTAATACTCAGTAGTATAGACACATTACTGGGAGACGGGATAGCTCAGTGGTCAGAGCACTCGCTTTTCCCAAGACAATGTTAAGCAGTGTCGAGCGTGGTTACTACTTGGATGGATGACCGTTTGCGCGCCTTGTCTTCAGTACAGTTCCCCCAGTTCACCCAGCTGTAAATGGGTACCTGTCTCTTTAGGGTCAGGGAAGGTGAAGCATTGAGGGAGAGGAGATGGGCGCCGCCCTCAATATGCTGGCCTCTAGAGAAGTTGAGGTCTCTGATGCCTCGCTCCCCTACGACCACACAGGTTATGAAAACACCTTTAACTTTTTAATGGACACATAGTTCTTCTTGTGTGTCTGTATTATACGTACGCAAGAAAGGAGTCATTACAGTCTTTAATTTTATAAGACAGTAATAGCAAAAACTCGCACCATTTTTTTTCACCTTCATCCTTTACCTACCCCGAAATGGGGTTGACCGTTGTGCAATTACTGAAAGATTTTTGCAACCAGCTTCCTCCACTCCTGGCAGTTCTCAGCTTTCCGTCGTAACTCAAGGCTACCAGTCCACTCTCTGATGTTGTCTTCCCATCGTTTTCTTTTATCTGCCTCTTCGTCTTCCTCCTTGTACTGTTCCCTGCAGGACAGTCTTTAGTAGCCGACCGAACCTAGACAATCTGACTCATTCATCCCACCTGGGAATCCCTGTGAGATTTTAAAACTGCACCCTAAAATTTAATGAGAGGTTTGCGTGTAGGACTGGTTTTTTTATGTACCTCGCCATATAGGCAGCCATACTCCGACTTCAGAGGATTTTTTGTCTCTCTCCTTTAAAGGAGAGTGCAGGTTTGTTGTTACGTTAAAGAGCTTGTCCTGACTGAAGGTAATCTCGACACAACATTTTACAACCTAACAACATTGTAGTGTAGGCCTTGGCAATTAGCTGACGACTGACTAAGATTCAAACAACACCTAACAAGACTTTAACTCGTTGACTTTAACTCCTTCACTGTGAATTTTTAAAAATATAATAAGTGATGTTCAACTCAAGGGAAAGTACTCTGGCGTGTAGAGGAATCATTTTTCTAAACACAGTTGCTTTCCTTGATCATAAGGTTGCCTAGTTTGTGTCTGTTGCCTAATTTTGTTTGACATGTTGACAAGTGATATCTTTGGGACTTCAGGCTCTCCAGTGTTATGATTCTTTAAAAAAAAGATCTGTTGTACAAAAAGTGACATCAGATGGATTCAGCTAGCTTCGGGGAACTTTACTTTGGTGAAAAATCATCACATTGCTTCAAGGGGACTAGTTGATGAATAGTTCAAGGCATGTAAGATACACAGCCCTAATTTTCAAAACTGTTTATTTTTCAGTATTCAGTGACATACTTTGAAAATTTGTAAAAAAATAAATACAGTCATCTATTGAAAAACTATGAAACAATCTCAAAAGAAGACATTATAAACATGTCAATGATGTAAAATGTGTATGTCATTATTATGTTGGGTAAGTCAGCGGAATTTGTCAAATATAGCCGAAATCACGCGTCACACAAAATGGCGGGATCCATTTCACTGCGACTCAATGAGTTAAGGGACTGCAACTAGATTATCTAGTTAATCTTTTCTTCAGAGTTCCTTATCAACCCTCACCCCCATCCCAAACACACAAGATGGCTGGTGTACATACTGACTGTACTGTGGTGTGGGTGGTGTTCACAACTGGGAATATAACTTTGGACTCCTCAGAAAAGCACTGAGACAAGGGGTATTCCTGGAACTGTGATCCCTACAGCCATACAGACCCAGCCACCCAGCGGTGGTGGCTTCACGCAGCAGCATCATGCGCTATAGGGGAACGGGTTAGCCTGGTGGTTAGAACATTGCGCTCGCAATCTGACGACCCGGGTTCGATTCCCGTGTTCAAGGGGGATATTTTCCCCTGGAGTTAACATCAGTGCAGACTCCACTCTCCCCAAAAGTCTTTCGGATGTGACTATGAACCCAGGTCTCCCGTGTGCGAACGCACGCAGAACATCTTGTGCACATGTTAAATCCTGTTCCGCTTGAAGTAAGAGTAGGCCATTGTGTGCCGGTGGGAACAGATGACAGAATTTGCAAAACCGCATACACACGGGGACTGGGTGTTTAAAAAAAGCACAGGTGTGCTTATTTCATTATCCTCGATGTAAAAGAATAAAGTATATATATATATATATATATATATATATGGCTACCATCATGATGACAAACCAAGATAACAAAACAACAACAGGGAAGTATTGCGCACCAGTGCAGAAGGTCTTTACCACATTAATTTTTCCGCCTGTGATTTTAAAAAAAATGTTTGCAAGCAAGTAGAAGCATGCAAGAAGGCTGTGCTATTCGGATGCTGGTCTTACTGCGCCGATTCTTAGTTTGACATCAAACAACAGCAGAGGCGCGTAAAGTGGTTTTAGGGAGTTATCGGTAACGTTTTGATGCAGTCAGAACAGTCAATAGTGATGACAGTGAGGATGATGGTAATGATGGTGGTGGTGATGGTGATGGTGATGGTGATGACGGTGGTGGTGATGAAGGTAATGAAGAAGAAGAAGATGATGATGATGATGATGATGATGATGATTATGATGATAATGATAATGATAATAATAATAATAATAATAATATAAATAATAATAATAATAATAATAATGTATGGAATATATATCGCTGAATTTTGTAAAGCAACAAATCAAAGCGATAAGATGAATTTTTTTTATTTGTTTTTTTTTAATTTTAATTTTTTTAAAAATTTATGCGTGTGTATGCAGTTTTTAAAATGTTGTCATCTGTTCCCACCGGCACACAATGGCCTACTCTTTCGAACAGCGGAACAGGATTTAACGTGTGCGCAAGATGTTCTGCATGCGTTCGCACACGGGGCCTCGGTTTATAGTCTCATCCGAATGATGATGATGATAATATAATAATAACGATACTACTACTGCTACTGCTACTGCTACTACTACTACTACTACTACAATGAAGAACAACAACACTAATAATAATAATAGTGATGATGATGATGATGATAATAATAATAACAATAACAATAATGTTAATGATGATGACAATAATAATGAGTTATACAGACAGGAATTTTGTACAGATATTTTGCGAAAGGAGAAGGAAAATACAGTCATTATGCTGCATTTTGTCCAGCATTGATATAAACCTCTCTGTCCTCTTAACTTTCATCTCTCTGGCTATTACAAATGAGTGACAGATTCAAAGTATACGTGCTGTAGCGAGGTTTAGGGCAGTATTAAAGATAATACATTTTTATACTGATGCCGAAGTTGTAATGACATTGTGTGCCAGAATTAACATCTAGAGCGCAACTCCATAGTTTTCCGAGACTAAAGGCTGCCATGCAAATATGTATATAATTATTTTATTCATGTGTGTATGTACATGTATATCCTTATAGACATCAACTACTGAATTCCTCTAGTGCACTAAAAATCAATTCCAGCAGAACAAAAACAAAAAAAGCACGCAAAGTAGAAGAGAACAAAGAGCTATGGAAAAATTCATTGATTTGTTTCAGCGTGTCTTTGCTTTTCTCTCTTTTCTCTTTTTTTGTGTTGTTGAAAATTGATGGCAGAAATGCTACAACTACAGCAGTGAGTGCATATATGCTCCACACACCACACCGAGTTGAACAGTCACAGTGATTTTTTTTTCACGGCTTTATCTTTCACATCAACTCACCTCACCTATCCCGTAGTCCCTTGGACCGTGGGGGTACTAAAGAAGATTTTGCATCCAGCTTCCTCCAC
>CM054155.1:49939041-49949041 GCA_028751875.1 Rapana venosa
ACCACCATCATCATCATCATCATCATCACCATTCATCATCGTCGTCATCATCACCATTCATCGTAGTCGTCGTCGTCATCATCACCACCATCGTCGTCGTCGTCATTATCATTCATCATCATTATCATCATCATCGTCGTCGTCGTCGTCATCGTCGCCGTCGTCACCACCACCACCACCACCACCACCACCACTATAATCATCATCATCATCATCACCATCACCATCATCACCACCACCACCACCACCATCATGATCATCACCACCACCACCACCACCACCACCACCACCATCATCACCATCATCATCATCATCATCATCGTCGTCATCATCATCATCATCATCATCATCATCATCATCATCATCCAAAAACAAAAAATCCTCTCTGATACGGAAGCCCCGGTTGTTCTCGTCTAACGATGACCTCAGTTTATCTTTTCCAATACACTGTCTGTCCTTGTGGTGAACTAGTGTCAAAGCCTTTGGGGTTAGAGAGCTTCACACAGGAAGGTCGTTGGATGGGGCGTTGTGGTGGTCACTACCCTGAGTGGATGCATCCTCAATCTGCCTCAGGGACCGTTGTCAATAGGAGACTTAAGTAAGCGGTGTCCAACCGAAGTTAGCCCAGAACAGGCAATACCGAACACCAGCAAAAGTGGCCTAGCAGCAGTGCGGGGCCCTTCTGGCTGGTGGCCTGACGTTGACGAGATCCTTGTGGATGTCTGACTCTGAGGATGCGACGTACCGAGCCTGGGTATGGCTGTGACGAAGCCACGGAATGAACGGCGTGGGGACAGCAGGACAAGTTCTTCACAGAAGATCCTTCACCTTCACCTAGCTCGTAGCCCTTTGGATCGTGTGGGGGGTCACGGATGAAGATGTTGCAACCAGCTTCCTCCACTCCCCGCGGTCCTCCGCTTTCCGTAGCAAGTCGTTCCACACTGAAGATAAGGGAGCCCCCAAAAACGATCGTGACAGGATAAGTCCTGAAACGTATCTGCTAAGTTTTGTTTTTGTATTTTGAATAGTGTTAATTGTAAACCGATAAATTTGATAGAAAGTGCTTGCTGGAAGCATGTTAGGAAAAGACAAGAAGATGCGGGGTTTTCCCATGGTACCACTTCATATTTTGACCTAAATTTCTTTCTCTCTTCTCGTTTTGGGTTACATAAATCACGCCAATGGCCAGTCATAACTCTTATTAATAGATTGAAGTTAAATGCTTTCCATACAAAATTTTCTAGAAATGTGCATTGTGTGTGTGTGTGGTGGGGCAATCTCAAACATTCATATTCTTTTCGAATGCCAAATGTTAAAAAAGCAGCTGCCCACCATTCGTGAGAGATCTTTGCAAAAGGTTTTGAATAACTCTACATTGCTCTGTGAAATTTCTTTGCTGTTGAAAGAGAGTTGTGTTAGTAATTTGCCTTAGCACAAGTAAGTATGTCATTTATTGATTTGAAGCATAGGCATTCTACCCACCATGGTATAGTTTTCGAAATTGTTACCTTTTTTTCCCCAGTGTTCTTTTAGCATGGAATACTTGAAATGTATCTTTTGATCTGTTGTAGTCTAATTAGCTATTTACTCATAAGGTAAATTCATTTCTTTCATTGTATTATAGTTACAGTAGTTAGACAGTTCCTTAACCCCTTTTTCTTAATTGTTTGCCTTTTTGTGTCTAATATCACTTAATGTGAATAGACGTTAAATTGAAGAACAACATTGTAAACCGGAGCCCAACTGTGCTAAGTTTTCCTAGACTCCAGTCCACTTTCACATGTTGTAGGAAGAAGATGGTGGTGAATTTTTTGTTGTTGTTGTTGGTCGTGATTCGCAGTAATTCAGAAACTGTTTAGAACTTTGTACATTGCTTCCAGCGAACAATCCTATGTCTCGTTTTCACTTGATGATAATATAAATGTCGTATCATTTTGCATACTGGCTTGTCTTACCTTTTTTTTCCTTTAAATCGTGCACGTGTGGCTGAGAGTGAGAAAGAGGAAAAACCCAGAGAGAAGCACACACGCACACGAGCGCGCGCGCGCGTACACACACACGTGCGCGCGCGCGCACGCACACACACGCACACACACACACAGAAACGCAGACAGAAAGACGCACACTCACACACACTCGCACGCACGCACGTACGCACGCACGGACATACGTACGCTTACATTAAAACCTGTGCCGTCTTTCAGAAGAGTAGGCCATTGTGAAGCCATAGGAACGGATGAAAGAATGTACACGGGGACTAGATGTAAAAAAAACCCACCCTTATGATTCTAGTATCCTTAAAATGAAAGGATATAAGTTTTAAACAGATTCAAAAAGAAAACACGCACACGCATGCACGCACGCACACACACACACACTAACACTAACACACACACTAACACACACACATACATAGACACACACACACTAACACTAACACACACACACACACACACACACACTAACACTCACACACACATCACACACATACACACACACACACACACATACACATACACACACACACACACACACACACACACACACACACACACACACACACACACACACACACACACACACGTTGTTGTAGCCGCTGCTGTTTTGGTTTTTTGTTTTCCTCTAAGGTGTCACGCTGGCTTAGTGGTCCGGCCCAAAAGCTTTGTCCGTTGCAGATGCACACTTAGTGTCAAGGGCTACCTGCCGCCATGGCGCAGTGGTTAGCGCCTTAAGTTACGGGCTGAAAGGTAGCGGGTTTGAATCCCGTGAGTCAGAGATGTCTGTTGGACTCCAGCCGGCTTCTGTCCAGAGTTTGTTTGTTACAGGCTCTTTGGGAACACTGGAACCACACAGTCGAGCTTCATTCGCTTTACAGATGCGATTTTGAGAGTGTTGCTCAAATTAGCTGACCAACACTGCAGGTGTCTGTATCTCTCGGGCCTGGTTGACGCCAGGATATATTATGATAGTAAGCGTAGAGTACAACCCTTGTCAAGTAGTCTCAAAGCATATGCACTTCCACAGCATCATCATTACGTCATCCTCGTTGTCAGTGATCGTCATGCAGTAAGTCCTTCGGTTAAGACTTTAAACCGAGGCCCCGTGCGCGAACGCACGCACGCAGAACATCCTGCGCACACGTTAAATCCTGTTCCGCTTTTCGTAAGAGTAGGCCATTATGTGCCGGTGGGAACAGATGACAAATTTTAGAAACCCGCATACATACGGGGACTGGATGTAAAAAAAAGCGCATGAGCGCTTATTCCATTATCCTCGATATAAAAAAATAACAATAAAATAAATGAATGCAATAAAAGATAAATTGTCTCTGAGTCGGTGGATCCTGGTTGGTGTGGTCTCATGGTGACCTCAGTTTTGGTTTCCCATCATCTTCTTTGCCTGTCGCGAGTTTGTGTCAAAGCCTTCGGTGTTGGATGTTTAATGGGAGAAAGTCGTTGGAGGGACCTTGTGGCACTCGCTAGCCCGGGTGGGCGTCTCACTCAATCTGGCTCCACGACTGAGCTTTCACTGTCATCAGTAAGGCGGTGCCCTGCAATGTTAAGCTCCGAACAGGCTCCACTGAACGCCACCAAAGTGACCCAGCAGCAGTGCGGGGCCCCTCTGGCTGGTAGCCCTGCGGCGGCCTGAGATCGGTAGACTCGCTGTGAGCTACTGGTGATCCTGGGGTAGCGATGTAAAGAATGTGGGTGTGGCTGGGGCGGCGAGAGACTGGAAAGAGCGGCGTGGGAACAGCAGGACAGAAAGGTTACAGAAGATGATGAGGCAGCAAAACATAAAAAAGCCAAGGGTTACATTTAAATTAATGTTGATATGGTTTGAAACGTTACGTTTGACAT
This sequence comes from Rapana venosa, assembly GCA_028751875.1. Taxonomy (NCBI): domain Eukaryota; kingdom Metazoa; phylum Mollusca; class Gastropoda; order Neogastropoda; family Muricidae; genus Rapana; species Rapana venosa. The sequence continues at coordinate 49,942,899 of CM054155.1, forward strand.
TGTCTTTAGCCATCGTAAGCTTTTAGCATAACAACCTGCATCCCTGAAAGGAGAGAAACAGAATCCTCGGAGGTCGGAGTATGGCTGCCTATGCGGCGAGGTATTCCAAAAAGAGTCGTATGCGCAAGATGCCCATCCGATCTGTAGTTACAATCACACGGTGGTTGCCAGCTGGGGTGAGTGAGCCAGAGTGAATATGTTGTTTGATCCGCCAGTACTAAGCTGAAGAACGTGCAACAACAACAGCAACAACAGGATCGACAGTAACAACAGCAGCGACAGTAACAACAGCAGCAAAGACTGCAGCAACAGTAGCAACGACTGCAGCAACAGTAACAGCAGCAGCGACAGTAACAACAGCAGCAACGACTGCAGCAACAACAGCAGCAACAACAGGATCGACAGTAACAACAGCAGCAACAGTAACAGCAGCAGCGACAGTACCAACAGCAGCAACAGTAACAACAGAAGCGACAGTAACAACAGCAGCAACGACTGCAGCAACAGTAACAACAGCAGCGACAGTAACAACAGCAGCGACAGTAACAACAGCAGCGACAGCAGCGGCAGTAACAACAGCAGCGACAGTAACAACAGCAGCGACAGTAACAACAGCAGCAACAGTAACAACAGAACAGTAACAACAGCAGCAACGACTGCAGTAACAGTAACAACATCAGCAACAGTAACAACAGCAGCGACAGTAACAACAGCAGCAAAGACTGCAGCAACAGTAACAACAGCAGCGACAGTAACAACAGCAGTGACAGTAACAACAGCAGCGGCAGTAACAACAGCAGCGACAGCAGCGACAGTAACAACAGCAGCGGCAGTAACAACAGCAGCGGCAGTAACAACAGCAGCGACAGTAACAACAGCAGCGACAGTAACAACAGCAGCGACAGTAACAACAGCAGCAACAGTAACAACAGAACAGTAACAACAGCAGCAACGACTGCAGTAACAGTAACAACATCAGCAACAGTAACAACAGCAGCGACAGTAACAACAGCAGCAAAGACTGCAGCAACAGTAACAACAGCAGCGACAGTAACAACAGCAGTGACAGTAACAACAGCAGCGGCAGTAACAACAGCAGCGACAGTAACAACAGCAGCGGCAGTAACAACAGCAGCGGCAGTAACAACAGCAGCGACAGTAACAACAGCAGCGACAGTAACAACAGCAGCGACAGTAACAACAGCAGCGACAGTAACAACAGCAGCAGAAGTAACAACAGCAGCAACAGTAACAACAGCAGCAACGACAGTAACAACAGCAGCAACAGTAACAACAACAGCAACGACTGCAGCAACAGTAATAACAGCAGCGACAGTAACAACAGCAGCAACGACTACAGCAACAGCAGCGACAGTAACAACAGCAGCGACGGTAACAACAGCAGCGACAGTAACAACAGCAGCAACAGTAACAACAGCAGCAACAGTAACAACAGCAGCAACGACAGTAACAACAGCAGCAACAGTAACAACAGCAGCAACAGTATTAACAGCAGCAACAGTATTAACAGCAGCAACAGTAACAACAACAGCAACAGTAACAACAGCAGCAACAGTAACAACAGCAGCAACGACTGCAGCAACAGCAACAATAGCAGCGACAGCAACAACAGTAGCGACAGTAACAACAGCAGACAGTAAAAACAACAATAACAACAGCAGCAACGACTGCAGCAACAATAACAACAGCAGCAACGACAGTAACGACAATAACAACAACAACAGCAGCAACACTGACTTAAACACTCCGTGAACTACAGTGCCCCTCACCAATCTCCGACCAGGGCCTCACTGCATGCCTGTATAACCCTGTGCTCTGATGAAGCCTCGGGTGGGTAGTGGGTAGTCTTATGCACCCAAGACTTCATTGGCGTATCGGGCTATGCAGCGGTTACAGCTTGGCCAATGGTGATGTCACGGAACACATACATGCCGTCAGCGCCTGGGCTTTATCACAGTTCTTGATTAAACCATTGACGCTGGGAACAACAACAGCAAAGTGAGAGGCTGTATGACCAGTGGCTTTCCCACTCATGGAATTCCACTTTACAGCTTAGTCTTTAGTGATCGACTATGACTCTCTGACTAGGAGGCTTGACTCGCACAGTCCTTATGTGCTGCAGCCCTGGGGGCTAGTTGGCCTTTGGAGAACATCTCCAACGCTGACTGTCCTTATGCCCACTTGGCCGAGAGAGTGGGGATGTACTGTGGGCAAGGCATCTCCACTATAATCAAATTTCTGCCCAATTTCCAAATCAGCAGCTGCCTCCTCAGCTGTTTTGGAGGTCATCGTCGGACACGACGGACAAACATACATACATACATACATACATACAATGTCCATGGGGAGTATCAGCTGGCTTAGTAACAATGGTAATGATAACAATAATGACCCCCATGTTTGTCCGTCCTGTTCGGCGATGACCTCCAAAACAGCTGAGGAGGCAGCTGCTGTTTTGGAAACTGGGCAGAAATTTGATTATAGTGGAGATGCCTTGCCCACAGCACATCCCCACTCTCTCTCGGACAAGTGGGCATAAGGACAGTCAGCGTTGGAGATGTTCTCCAAAGGCCAACCAGCCCCCAGGGCTGCGGTAAAGGGCTGTGCGAGTCAAGCCTCCTAGTCAGAGAGTCATAGTCGATCACTAAAGACTAAGCTGTAAAGTGGAATTCCATGAGTGGGAAAGAAAGCCACTGGTCATACAGCCTCTCACTTTGCTGCTGCCCCCAGCGTCAATGGTTTAATCAAGAACTGTCATAAAACTCGGGTGCTAAAGGCACTAACAACAACAACAATAATAATGATAATAATAATGATAATAATAATAATAATAATAATAATAATAATAATAATAATAATAGTGATGATGATCACAATGATGATGATGATATATAGAATCTATATAGCGCAGAATCTTGTAAAAGCAACAAATCAAAGCAAATATTCAATTCGTATTCCAAAGAAGAGTGGGCTATCGCGGCATGGATAATAAGAATGACAGTAATGATGATGCTGATAGACGATAGATGATTGTAGTAGCGAGGACATTAAAAACATATCTCTGTGGAAAGCAAGGGGCCCTTGGTTCGAACCTAGTAGGAAGCTGGCTCTTCCCCCTTTCATTTTATGCACACCAGAAGCTCAAGTCATTTTTTTTTCATTCTTTTATATCGAGGATAATGGAATAAACACTTGAGTGCTTTTTTTTATATCATGTCCCCGTGTGTATGCGGTTTTGTAAATTTTGTCATCTGTTCCCACCGGCACACAGTGGCCTACTCTTCCGAAAAGCGGAACAGGATTTAACGTGTGCGCAAGATGTTCTGCGTGCGTTCGCACACGGGGCCTCGGTTTATAGTCTCATCCGAAGGACTTTTGGGGAAAGTGGAGTCGGCACTGATGTTAACTCCAGGGGAAAGTATCCCCTTGAACGGGAATTGAACCCAGAGTAGGGTATTTTAGAAATAATATTTTTGATACTTTTTACCTTCAATACTTTTTTTTACTACTCTGTTCTCAGCATGTCGTATTTGTTTCTCATTAACTTTGGAGATGAAAAAAATTGTATTAAACAGGAAACTCTTTCTGCTGCTTCATCTTCTTCGACGATCTAGTCCTGCAATTCCTACGCCGCTTATCTCACCAACTCCGCCCGAGACATACCCAGATTCCTTCTGCGGCATCCTCAGGGTCAGCAGTCCACAGGGAGCCCGTCATTGTCAGGTCGCCGGGTGATCACCAGCCAGAGGGGCCCTGCACTGCTGCTGGGTCACTTTGGTGGTTTTCATTGGTGCTTGGTCGGAGGCTAACACACGCAAAACAACCACCTACGAAGCCCTATAAAAACGACAGTGATAGATCAGTCGCAGAGCCAGACTAAAAGGGTCGCCCACCCGGGGTAGCAACCACCCCACCGTCCCTCCCACGACCTTCTCCCGTGAACCTCCAACCCCGAAGACTTTGACACAAACTCACCACAGGCGCAGAAGTGTGATGGGAAAACCGAATCACAGGTCACCAGGAGACCAGAGCAACCAGGGCCACCGATGTAGAGACTGTTTTCTTGTGTTGCATGGTGATCAATGACAATGGAGATGCAATGATGCATGGTGCAATGATGTCGCTATAGGAGTGCATGGGCTGTACACACAACGCTTCCAATCATTCTATGTCCTCGTGTCAACCGGGACTTAAAAAAAAAATCTTTTATATCGAGGATAATGGAATAAGCACTTCTGTGCTTTTTTAAAAAATCTAGTCCCCGTATGTATGCGGTTTTGTAAATTCTGCCATCTGTTCCCACCGGCACACAATGGCCTGCTCTTACGAAAAGCGGAACAGGATTTAACGTGCGGGCTAGATGTTCTGCGTGCGTTCGCACACGGGGCCTCGGTTTATAGTCTCATCCGAAGGACTTTTTGGGGAGAGTGGAGTCTGCACTGATGTTAACTCCAGGGGAAAATATCCCCCTTGAACGGGAATCGAACCCGGGTCGTCAGATTGCGAGCGCAATGTTCTAACCACTAGGCTATCCCGTCCCCCTGGGACTGGTAGATACAGCCATCTGCAGTGTTGGTCAGATAATAATTTTGAACAATAGTCTCAAAATTGCGCTCGTAAAGTGAATGAAAGTTTGACTTTGTTTTTCCAGTCTTCCCACTAAGCCCACAGCACACTCACTGTGGATAGGAGCCGGTGGGAGTCCAGAAAACCCTATAACCCTTCTGGGATTCGAACCTGCGATCTTTTAAGTCCGTAACCCAAATGGCTAACCCGCGCGCCATGGCAGCTGGCTTGAATACTTATTTTGATGTCATGTTCTTTACGTTGTTTTACTATCATGCTTCTCCGAGGGGATGCCGGGGGCCTGTCAGTATAAATATCATCTCCACATTCTGGAAATTCTCTGCTAGAAATTTCATCTTTTCTTTCAATCTCTTTGTTTCTGCACTTTCCGTTTTCTTCCTGTTACCTCCTTCTTGTCTATTTTCTGACTTCTTGGTCCATTCTCGTCCCTTTTTCCCTCAGAAAAAAACACCTAAATAGATAACAAATCTTTATGTCAAAGTCGGATGCGCTGGGCCTGACTTGTCAGGCGCTTGACGGCAGCTTAACGCATTTTCGCTCGTATAACAGACAACAATAGTTGCTGTCTTAGTGTTTGACGAAGAAGTACCATGCAAACTACGGTATGAAATAACGTTTAGATCGTGCCTATGTTAAGGAAGGACTGTGCCGAAAACATTTTTTTGTAGACTGCTTTTAATAATAATAATAATAATAATAATAATAATATGGAATTTATATAGCGCTGAATCTTGTAAAGCAACAAATCAAAGCGCTCAGATTTCATTTCATACCACTTTAAGTCACGGCAGATTTCTCTCCGTGAAATTCGGGCTGCTCTCCCCGGGGAGAGCGCGTCGCCACAAGAGCAGCGCCACCCTTTTTTAAATTTTTTTTTACATGAGCAACATCCGCGCGTTTATTTTACGTGAAGACTTGCTCTTCCTTGCTGCTTATCAGTTCCAAAATCAGACTGATGCGCTCTCTGGTCATGTCAATTTTCTTATATGCATGTGAATCATGGACCCTCACAGCAGACTTAGAGAGAAGAATAAGATCTGTAGAAATGAGGTGCTTCCGAAGACTCTTAGGCATCTCATACAAAGACCACATCACGAATGAAGAAGTCAAGAGACGCATCCGCAATGAAATCGGGCCCTATACTGACCTTCAAACACTCGCCAGACAACGAAAACTGAAGTGATTTGGTCATGCCACACGCTCCTCTGGTCTGGCTAAAACAATCCTACAAGGCACAGTGAGGGGAGGAAGAAGAAGAAGAAGAGGCAGACACAGGAAGAGATGGGAGGACAACATTCGAGAGTGGACAGACATGGAGCTGAGAGACACCCTGAGAGCGGCTGAGAGACGCGAGGACTGGAGAAAGGTGGTTGACAAAGCTTCGAAGGCACCCCAAAGGATTCGGAATCTGAGGGATCGGTGACGGTGACGGTGACGTTTAAGGAAACTCCATCTGAAAGGTTTTCAGGCCGACAGAGCTGTTCAGAGAAACACCAAAGCCACCAGCCCCCAATGACACAGTAGTTAGCGCCTTG
>CM054155.1:49956541-49964041 GCA_028751875.1 Rapana venosa
ATTTCGATGTTTCCACTTACTACATAGAAGAGAGCATTGGGCCTTTCGCGATCCCAGTTTTCTTTCTGGATATAGAACCGTATCATCGGCATGCTTATAACAACACACACACTTACACACACACACACACACACACACACACACACACACACACACACATACGCACGCACGCACGCGCACACACACTCACACATACAGACAAATTCAAATTGTCAGGCTGCACATGTGCACATACCTACATAACATACACGTACATACAGGATGGAGGGAGATCGATCGAGAGACAGAGAGGGAGAGAGAGAGAGAGGGAGAGAGACAGAGAGGGGGAGAGACAGACAGACAGACAGAGACAGAGAGAGAGACAGAGAGGGAGATACAGAGAGGCAGAGAGAGAGAGACAGAGAGGCGAAGCAGACAGAGACAGCTATGAAGAGGGAAGGATGGATGGGAGGTTGAAGCACAGAAACAATGATTGTGCAGAAGAGTAAAAGTAAAGGTAAAGGAGTCCCATAACCTATAAGGTCGTAGGGGAGCGAGGCGTCAGAGACCTCAACTTCTCTAGGGCCAGCGTATTGAGGGCGGCGCCCATCTCCTCTCCCTCGCTGCTTTACCTTCCCTGACCCTAAAGAGGGCAGATACCCATTTACAGCTGGGTGAACTTGGGGGAACTGTACTGAAGCCAAGGCGCGCAAACGGTCACCCATCCAAGTGGTAACCACGCTCGACGCTGCTTAACCTTAGCTGGGGGAAAGCGAGTGCTCTTACCACTCCATAAGAGACAGCATAAACACTAAAGCCCATTTTTTTTTCTGTACGTACCCTACTTCAGACGAAAAAGGTTGCGTGGTTAATTCGCTAAAGATATTGTATTTTACGTTTTTAGGGGAGGGGGAGGAGACAGGAGGGGGGAGGTAATTTTGTCGATGTCATATTGAACTTTGCGTGGGTGAGAAAGACCGGGTAAAACCCAGGAATGGTAAAAAGGAAGAAGAGAGGGATATATTATTTTCTTTTCCCTGCAGATATTGTACTCCTTGTATATTATTGTGTGCTACGTTCAGTCACAGTACATTTCTCAGCGTGAATTAGGAGCTGTTTTCCCTGGGATGAGCACGCGGTCACAAGAGCAGCACCACCCATATATATATATATATATTCATGTATGTGACGCTCCACCACGAAATGAGTCGCTTAGCACCTGACCCACTTTTCCGCTAGGAGCCATTTTAGGCAGGTGGGGGTCAGGTTGTCCATTTTGAGATTTTGATTAATCATGAAACTATAGCCATTATTCTACCTTGTAACGGAAATATCAAGGCATAGTTTTGTTTCCTTTTGCTTTTAAACATGTTTTACATTTACTCAAGCCCTCATTCTGACCACCTAGTAAGTACAGTGATAAACTTGTCAACTTCTCATTTTGTCACTTTCTGCAGTCCTATCATTTCAATTTGTAATAACTTTTTATAGAATTGTCCGATCTTGATTCTGATTTTTGTGTTGGACAGCCTTTAAGTTGCAGATTATTATCATGTCAATAACTAAAAATTGAACTTGGGTGCAATGCGACTCATTATGGGGAGGAGCGTCTCATATATGTATATGTTTATATATATATATTAATTTCTGTAGAATTTTCTGCCAGCACATGCATTTTCTTCCCTACCAGAGTTACATTTTCTTACAGAGTTTTGCCAGGATGATCTCTCTTGTTGCCATAGGTTCTTTTACGTGCTGCACACGCACAGCTGTCACCCCTCCCCCCCCCCCCTCCACACACACACACACACACACACACACACACACACACACACACACACACACACACACACACACACACTTTCAACTACTCTCAGCTGCTATCCATTCCATCCCATCTTATCCCAGCTGACGGTAATTACAGCAGGAACTGACAGTACTAAGGCTGCACACCGGTATTAAAAAATCACTCTTTTCCATCTGTTTTTCTATGTGACTCTTATATTTCATACCGCACGTACCAAGGCATCCACAGAAATAAAAACCACTTTTTGTGAAAGACTAGCCTCTGACTCAAAACTCATGTGATTTTGAACAAATTTGGTAGGTTTGAATTTTTCAAAATTTTTAAGCAAACACTGTACCCCCTCAGTCCTTTGTTGTCTGCTAGCTTCCTTACTGCAATATGCATGCGCGGGATCAACGCTGTAGGAATACAGGCAATCCTCATTTTGATGGTTATTTCCAACTTTCTCGTGACTACCTGGTATTGCTCTATGTCCTCAATCCCCCAAAAAACAAGTGCGCAGTCCATTTTTTCATGCTTAAAACAATCTGTGAAAGTCACCAACATTTTTTTCCACTCGCACTCTATAGAAGATACTACATGACCCCCAAATTAATACCGGTGTGTAGCCTAACAAAACCGTGAGGGGGAGGAGAAGGAAATGGCGCGCCGATTAATTTTAGCATTGGCCCTGGATCCTTGACTGGGCTATGCTGGACATGCACCCTGCCGCGCCTTGGTTTATTGTCTCTTCCGAAACGCTAGCACCCAGGCCACTACGATGGGAGGTAAAAGTTCGGTCAGAAATGGGGGACACAAAGTCGCACATCTCGCTGTCCAAACAAACAGGTTACCGCTAGACCACTGCTGCAGTAGAAGTAGAACAGTTGACTGGAGACTTGCACTTTTTTCCCCAGAAAATAATGGTCATGGTTTTTCTTAAATTTTCTTCCTTCTTTCTTTCAGTCTCTTAAGCCCCCCCCCCTCCTCTCCCTGCCCCCCCCCCTCCCAACCCCTTTCAAATATAAACAAGAACAAGCGCTTGTACACCCCCCCCCCCCCTTTCTCTTTCCATGTTCTGAGGACTGTGAGCAAGCATGTATGTGCATGTAATATAGACACATGTGCATATATGCACACACACACACACATACACACACACGTGCGCACACACACATGCGCACACACAGACACATATAAACGCACACACGCACACACATGCGCACACATATATTAGACTATAAACTGAGGCCCCGTGTTCGAACGCGTGCAGAACATCTTGCGCACACGTTAAATGCTGTTCCGCTTTTCGGAAGAGTTGGCCATTGTGTGCCGGTGGAAATATGACAAAGTTTACAAAACCGCATATACACGGGGACTGGATGTAAAAAAGCACATGATGGCTTATTCCATTATCTTTGATATAAAAGAATAGATAAAATAAATAAATAAAATAAACACACACATGCGCACACAGATATCTACATATAAACGCAAACGCACACACGCACACGCGCGCACGCACGCACACACACACACACACACACACACACACACACACACACACACACACACACACACACACACACACACACACACACACACACACACACACACAGACAGTTGAAAGCATCAAACTGTTGGGTGTAACCGTTTCTTTCAAGTAAACCAACGACCCGTTATCCTACTGGAATTTTAGGCTACAAAGATATACACGAACAAGAATAGGGCACTAGCTTGTCTGCATATAACCTGATTTGGAATATTTTGAAGGTACTTGCCTTCAACCTGACCAAGCGCTTTCGAAATTTCAAATCCGACTTGGGCAGGACAAATAAAACATATGGAAAGAAAAGTGCTTTACAGGATTTATTATAGCAAAACAAACAACAAAAAGTGCTTTAACGGATAATATTATAGCAAAACAAACAAACAAACAACAAACAGAAACAACCATAAAAAACCACCAAGGAAACAGAAGAGAAAAGACAATCTAACGCAAAAGCTGATGGAAAGAATGATTACAGTGATAATACAATAGCAAGAACGAAGAAAATTACACACTTTGTACAATGACGTTAATGACAATGATAAAGACAGCATTGTTTTAACAAAAACAAAACCCAAAGATTTTGTAGATACGCACACAATGAGGATGAAGAAGAAGCAATGAAGAAGATGAAGGAGGAGGAGGAAAAGAAGAGGGAGGAAGAAGGAGGAGAGGAAGAAAGAGGAAGAAGACGAAGGAGGAGAAGGAGGAGGAGAGGAAGGAGGAGGAGGAAGAGAGGAGGAGGAGAAGAGAGGAAGAAGAAGGAAGAGAGGAAGAAGATGAAGGAGGAGAGGAGAAGGAAGAAGAGGAAGGAGGAGGGGGAGGAGAAGTAGAAAAAGAAGAAGCAGGAGGAGGAGAAGTAAAAGAAGAAGAAGGAGAAGAAGAAAACACGAAAAAGAAGTAGAAGAAAAGAAAAAGAAGGGAAAAAACTAAGAAGAAGAAAACGAAGAAGACGACGACGAAGAAGAAGAAGAAGTAGGAGAAGAACATTTGAAGAAGACAATACGCCCCTGCAACTGAAAAAGAAAAGAAAACACGCCACAAAAACTGCTTTCACTATATTTTCAACCACCACCCCCACCAACCACCACCACCACCACCACCACCACCACCAAAGCAATAAACAACAATTTTTAGGGAAATGGAACAAGAAAAAAATCAGATTTTTTAAAAAAATGACAAAACGATATCCTTTTTGAAATCAATAAGAAAAGAGTGGAAGAGGAAGTTGAGAAAAAAAAATTGTGGATGTTTTTGTTTTTTTATCCACGAGAAAAGGAGACTGAAGAAGGAAATATATGCTTACATCAGCAGGAAGGACATTGTTATTGGCGACAACCTCTCCTCCATTTTGTCCGCTTCAGAATGCTTGACATGCATAGTTTTGTTTCTTTCAAGATACTCAATAATTCTCTGTGTGTATGTGTGTGTGCGTGTGTGTGTGTGTTTGTGTGTGTGTGTGTGGCGTGTGTGCGTGTGTGTGTGTGTGTATGTGCGCGCATGCGTGTGCGTGTGTGTGTTTGTGTCTGTCTCTTTTTGTCTGTCTGTCTGTCTGTCTCTCTCCCCTCTTTCTATTTCTTTCTTTCTTTCTTCGTTCTTTTGTTTTGTTTTCTTTTCTTTCTTTCTTCCTTCTTCTTCCTTCCTTTCTTTCTTTCTTCCTCCCTTCCTTCCTTCCTTTCTTTCTTTCTTCCTTTCTTCCTTCCTTCCTTCCTTCCTTCCTTCCTTTCTTTCTTTCTTTCTTCCTTCCTCTCTTCCTACCTTCCTTCCTCTCTTCCTTCCTTCCTTCCTTTCTTTCTTCCTTCCTTCCTTACTTTCCTTCCTTCCTTCCCTTTCTTTCTTTCTTTCTTTAAGATTACCTTTTGTATTGATACTCTCAAAACACATTTCAGAAGCTCGGTGATAAAAACCCGGAGAAACTTGGGGAAAATGAAAGCAAAATGCACTGCATAGTATTTTCTTTTCGTTTCTCCGCTACTTCACCAGTGGTGAGATTTTGCGTAGGCTACCGTTTAACCAGGGGACGGGATAGCTCAGTGGTCGGAGCACTCGCTTTCCCCCAGCCAAGTTAAGCAGCGTCGAGCGTGGTTACCACTTGGATGGGTGACCGTTTGCCGCGCCTTGGCTTCAGTACAGTCCCCCAGTTCACCCAGCTGTAAATGGGTACCTGCCCTCTTTAGGGTCAGGGAAGGTAAAGCAGCGAGGGAGAGGAGATGGGCGCCGCCCTCAATATGCTGGCCCCTAGAGAAGTGAGGTCTCTGACGCCTCGCTCCAATACGACCTTATAGGTTATGGGACTCCTTTACCTCCTTTACCTTACCGTTTAACCACCATTAAGGTAGCTGCATATCGACTTCGGGGATGATGTCCAAACACGACACCAATGAGCATGAGTTTCTAATTTTCCCAAAAAAATTATCAGCCGTTCTTATCGGTACAAAATGGCCTACTCTTCCTCAAGGCGGAGCAGGGTTTTAACGTGAGCACGAGATGCTCCGCGTGGCACATTTGGTTTAAAGACTCTTATGAAGTACGTCCTGCATAGATTAACAGTAGTTATCACTATCAGGGCATTTACATTGCGCAGACGTCTAAACTATTCGAAAGTCTCTTACAAAGACCATACAAATCTATATAAAACGTGTCTTCAATTCCGGCTAGGCATAAACGTTGTGTTTTTATTTTAAAAAAAGTAATGGTAAAGGTGTGGTTTTAGGGGAGCGAGGCATCAGAGACCTCAGCTTCTCTAAAGGTAAAGGAGTCCCATAACCTATAAGGTCGTAGGGGAGCGAGGCGTCAGAGACCTCACTTTTCTAGGGGCCAGCATATTCAGGGCGGCGCCCATCTCCTCTCCCTCGCTGCTTTACTTACGATTAAAGCATATGTGGCTAAGATGGAATGAAATGACGAGTGGTTCCAAGCGGAACTAAACATAGATACCAAAAGAACGCTGTGACTGGCTTTTATCCATATTATACTCTGATAGACTTTGCTTTTGTGAAAGATTGCATTGCCTGTGCTAGTTTTGGATGATAGAAGGACTCTCGGAGGAGTGGGGTTAGTTCTGATATCAACACCAGGGTAAAAAACAACCCTGAACTGGTATCTCAGTGGTGGCTCCAACCCGGTTCGATCTCGGGCCGTCAAACAGCGAGCGCAACGCTCTAACCACTGTACTATACCGCCCCCTGTATCAGTTTCAGTTATTGAAGAAACATCATCAAGTCCAGATAGTATATTTCAAAATGAGCCAGGCTGTAGAGAGAAATAAACTTATATTGCTGCCTTACATTCCATTGATAAACGTTTACTTGATTGTCGCTGTCTGACTGAATTTGTTCATTCTTGTTTTGTTTCTATCTTAGTTTCTAAGGATGAATTCTCTGAGATGATGTTCTACCTTTGAATACCTTCAAGTGAAAGGCATTCTAATTCTACAAATACCGATAATTATGAGGAAGTATTTTCCCAAAGTGTCTTGTAGTGAGTATCAGCAGTTATCATCTCAATCACCGAGTCTCCTAAGCCAAGTAACACCAGAAAGAAATTCGAAAACCGATTACAAATGTGGATGTTTTAAGAGGAGTCTTTTAAGTTATATGCTATAAACCCCGTCATAGACTTTTTTACACCATCCAGAGTGAAATAGTGAAAAAGAGAAACAGTGTAGTTATAATAATAATAATAATAATAATAATATTTATGGCTCTTTGCAGAATGCGTTTTAAGTGTTACTGGAAGCATTAAAACTGATTTCAGATACTCCTTCATGGAGTAGACAACTGATTTTAAAAAAACACCCAAGACTTGAAATAAATATTGATCTCACTAATAATAATAATTATTATCCTGATGATATTTTTTTTCAGATGGGATGTGTGAACGCCACGCCTACTACTACACCGACATCTGAAGAAAGTAAGTGTGAAAGTTTCTTCATGTCTTTGTGCTCCGGATTCTGTTTGGGAAACAGGGGACGGGATAGCTCAGTGGTTGGAGCACTCCCTTTCCCCCAGCCAAGGTTAAGCAGCGTGGAGCGTGGCTACCACTTGGATGGGTGACCGTTTGCGCGCCTTGGCTTCAGTACATACAGTCCCCCAGTTCACCCAGCTGTAAATGGGTACCTGCCCTCTTTAGGGTCAGGGAAGGTAAAGCAGCGAGGGAGAGGAGATGGGCGCCGCCCTCAATA
>CM054155.1:49969041-49971541 GCA_028751875.1 Rapana venosa
CACCACCTTCCAGCTTTTTCCTCCACTCTGTCTTCCATTCATTGCTCTTCCACACAAAGGAAGGAATGGAAGATTTTCTTTTTCTCTCTCTCTGTGTCTTTCCTGAATCTAGGATGAACGAGAGTTTGATTGAAAAAAAAAAGTTCCTCGAAAATGGTTGGCTGTGATGTGTTCCCTTTCTTTCTGCCTCTATGTCTGTCTGTCTGTCTTTCTGTCTCCCCCTCTCTGTCTCTGTCTGTCTCTTTGTATGTCTGTATGTCTGTCTATCGGTGGCTATCTCTGTCTTTCTGTCTGTCTGTCTGTCTCTGTCTGGCTCTTTGTATGTCTGTATGTCTGTCTATCGGTGGCTATCTCTGTCTGTCTGTCTGTCTGTCTCCCCCTCTCTGTCTCTGTCTGTCTCTTTGTATGTCTGTATGTCTGTCTATCGGTGGCTATCTCTGTCTTTCTGTCTGTATGTCTGTCTCTCTGTGCCACAGTGGTGGTCCGGGTGCTAGTCTTTCGGATGAGACGGTAAACCGAGGTCCCGTGTGTTACAAAATGATTCTCGGCAACAAGAGACTTGTCCCTGGGAAAATTCTGTAGAATAGGAAAACAAATACACTTGCAGACAGGAAAAAAATGGGTGGCGCTGCTCTCTCTTGTGGCGACGCGCTTTCCCCTGGGGAGAGCAGCCCGAATTTCAGGCAGAGAAATCTGCCGTGACTTAAAGTGGTATGACATGAAATGAAATGAGAAACAAGTGAATTCATTGGTGCCAGAATCTCGGTTACTCCAGGAACGAACATGGGGACGGGATAGCCTACTGGTTAGAACATTGCGCTCGGAATCTGACGACCCGGGTTCGATTCCAGTTCAAGGGGGATATTTTCCCCTGGAGTTTTCATCAGTGCAGACTCCACTCTCCCCAAAAGTCCTTCGGATGAGACTATAAACCGAGGCCCCGTGTGCGAGTGTACGCAGAATATCTTGCGCACACGTTAAATCCTGTTCCGCATTTCGGAAGAGTAGGCCATTGTGTGCCGGTGGGAACAGCTGACAGAAATTACAAAACCGCATACACATGGGGACTGGATGTAAAAAAGCACATAACTGCTTATTTCATTATTCTCGATATAAAAGAATAAAATATAAAATGAATAAAATAGATAACAGCCGTCTGCATGAGGATCTGTACAGTACAGTACAGTACAGAGGTATTGTAATCATCACAGTGGATCGGTGGTCTAGAGGTAACGCGCCTGCCTAGAAAGCAAAAATCCGGGTTCGAAGCGTTCGGTGGTTCGATTCCCGTTTAGGCCCGAAACTTTTCTCCCATCCACTAGATTATGAGTGGTGGTCTGGGTGTGAGTCTTTCGGATGAGACGATAAACCGAGATCCCGTGTGTAACGCTCATTTAGCGCATGTAAAAGAACCCACAGCAACAAGAGATTATCCCTGGCATATAGCTGTGGAAAAAAGCAGCTTTGATAGGGAAACAAATACATGCAGACAGGAAAAATACCAAAAAATGGGTGGCGCTGCACTTGTGGCGACACGCTCTTCCCAGGGAGAGCAGGTAAAGTTTTATGCAGAAAACTCTGCTGTGACTTAAGGTGGTATGTAGTGCAATAGAATACATTACAATACATTATAATACATACATTTCAGTAAAAGGTAAAAGTGTCCCATAACCTATAAGGTCATAGGGGAGCGAGGCGTCAGAGACCTCACTTTTCTCTAGGGGCCAGCATATTGAGGGCGGCGCCCATCTCCTCTCCCTCGCTGCTTTACCTTCCCTGACCCTAAAGAGGGCAGGTACCCATTTTTAGCTGAGTGAACTGGGGGACTGTATGTACTGAAGCCAAGGCGCGAAAACGGTCACCCATCCAAATGGTAACCACGCTCGATGCTGCTTAATTTAACTTGGCTGGGGGAAAGCAAGTGCTGTGACCACTGATCTATCCGGTCCCCTTACAGTAAAATATATTACGATGCAATGCAAGACAATGCAATGGGGACATATGCGCCTCTTCGCTTCAGTGGAAGCATTCATGGCAACAGGAGAGAGAGAGAGAGAGAGAGAGAGAGAGAGTAGAGAAGGACGGGGATTCCCCTTTTCGTGTTTACCCAGACAGTCAAGGCCAACAGAGCACGAATTGCACGTGAGAGATGACAAGGAATGCAGAAAGAGTGAAACTGACAACGCCGACCCAGACGGTCAAGGTCACCAAAGCACGACTTGCACGTGCAGACGACGCCGCGTTTGCTTCAAAGCCAAGACGGTCAAGGTCGGAGAACACGACTTGCACGTGCGAATACAGTTTTGGAGGGCGGAGGAATGCGGAACTGAAACTGACATCATATAGGGAACGCACGTGGATAACATAGCGAAAGCGGGGGGCGTTCTGTTCGTCTGGGCAGATCTGCAGGGGTGTGTGTGTGTGTGTGTGTGTGTGTGTTTATTTATTTATTTCTTTATTCTTTTATATAGAGGATAATGGAAAAAGCACTCGTGTGTGT
>CM054155.1:49979041-49991541 GCA_028751875.1 Rapana venosa
CTCTCTTGCTCTCTTTCATTCTCTCTCGCTCTCGTTCTCTCTCTCTCTCTCTCTCTCTCTCTCTCTCTCTCTCTCTCTCTCTCTCTCTTCTCTCTCTCTCTCTCTCTCTCTCTTTTTCACTTTATCGTCTGTCTTTCGGATGAGACTATAAACCGAGGCCTCGTGTGCGAACGCACGCAGAACATCTTGCGCACACGTTAAATCCTGTTCCGCTTTTCGTAAGAGTAGGCCATTGTGTGCCGGTGGGAACAGATGGCAAAATTTACAAAACCGGATACACACGGGGACTGGATGTAAAAAAGCACATAAGTGCTTATTCCATTATCCTCGATGTAAAAGAATAAATAAAGAAAGAAAATCAATCTCTCTCTCTCTCTTGCTCTCTTTCTCTCTCTCTTTCTCTTTCTCTCTCTCTCAGTCTCTCGCCCCCCCCCCCCCCCCTTCTCCACCTGTATGTTTGTGGATCGGTGGTCTAGAGGTAACGCGTTGTCTAGAATGCGAAAAGTCCGGGTCGGGTGTGTGCGTGGTTCGTACCCCGTTTGGGCCCGAAATTTTCCCCCATCCTTTAGACCATGAGTGGTGGTCTGGGCGCTAGTCTTTTGGATGAGACGATAAACCGAGGTCCCGTGTGTTACACAAAATTTTCAGCGCACGTAAAAGAACCCACGGCAGCAAGAGAGTTGTCCCTGGCAAAATTCTTCGAAAAAAGCCACTCTGATAAGGGAAACAAATACAGTTGCAGACCAAAAGAAAAAAAAAGGGTGGCGCTGCTCTTGTGGCGACGCGCTCTCCCCGGGGAGAGCAGCCCGAATTTCACGCAGAGAAATCTCGTGACTTAAAGTGGTATAAAAAAAACACACACAAAAAAACCCTCTCTCTCTCTCTCTCGCTCCCTCCCTCTCCCCCTCCCCACCTCTCTCACCTGATTACCAGCAGCAGAGCACTTGCTGTTCATTGTCCTGTCATTCGTTTCAATTCACGCAGGATAGACAGAACTCAAGTTTCCCTCCACCCCTGCCTTCTCCATTGTCCCTCTGCATTTTCCCCTTCCAGTGTTTTCACCAATTCTGCTTTTCTTTTTAGAAAGTAAGGACCCCTTCTTTCACAACATCAAAATCGGAAAAGATTTTTTTTTTTTTGCTGTTGAAAGGAAACAAGTTTTGAATTCAAATTCGTTCCTCAAAGTGGTCTATTATTTTTTCCTGTCAGATTCTGTCTGTCTGTCTGTCTGTCTGTCTGTCTGTCTGTCTGTCTGTCTGTCTGTCTCTCTCTCTCTCTCTCTCTCTCTCTCTCTCTCTCTCTCTCTCTCTCTCTCTCTCTCTCTCGACTGGATGTAAAAATGAACATGAGTGCTTATTCATTATCCTCGAAATAAAAGAATTTGTCATTTTCTCTCCCTCTCTCTCTCTTCCATCATCCCTCCCTCTCTTCTTCTCTTTGTCTCTCCCGCCCCCCTCACTCTTTTACACCACCCCTCCCTCCCCCCTCACACCCACCCACACACACACCTACACACACACACACACACACACACACACACACACACACACACACACACACACACACACACACACACACACACACACACACTCACACACACTCTGCTCCCCTTGCCATTTCCGTTCCTCCTCATTCTTCTTCTTCTCCTCTTCCTCCTTCTCCTCCTCCTCCTCCTTCACCTCCTCCTCCTCCTTCACCTCCTCCTCCTCCTCCTCCTCCGTCGTCTTCTTCTTTTTTTGTTGTTGTTGCTGACTCATCTTCTGACGAACCCCGTCCTACTGTTCCCACACCGCTCATTCCAATCTCCCCGCCACAGCCATACCCAGATTTGTTATGTCTCATCCTCAGAGCCAGAGGTCCACAGGAAGCCCATCACTATCAGGCCGCCGTGGGGCCACCAGCCAGAGGGGCCCTGCACTGCTGCTGGGTCACTTTGGTGGTGTTCAGTGGTGCCTGTTCTGAGCTAACATACGCAGGACACCACCTACTAAGCCCCCTACTAACGACAGTATTAGCTCAGTCGCGGAGCCAGACTGAGTGAGTTGCCCACCCGAGGTGGCAACCACCACAACGTCCCTCCAACGACCGTCCCCCGCGAACCTCCAACCCCAAAGGCCCTGACACAAGCTCACCACAGGCACAGAAGTGTTTGGGCAAACCGAATCTGAGGTCACTATAAGACCAGAGAAACCGGACCACGGAATCAGAGGCAATTTTTTTTTAATGCATGATGATCGATGACAATGATGATGACGTAATGCTGCTGCTGTGGAAGTGCATATGCTTTGAGACTACTTGACAGGGCTGTACTCTACGCTTACTATCATAATATATCCCGGCGTCAACCGGGCCCGAGAGATACAGACACCTGCAGTGTTGGTCAGGTAATTTGAGCAACACTCTCAAACTCGCATCCGGTAAGTGGATGAAGCTCGACTGTGTGGTCCCAGTCTTCCCACTGAGCCCACAGCACACAGCACACTCACTCTGGGTAGGAGTCGGCCTGAGTCCGAAAAATCCCTATGACTCTTATGGGAATCGAACCCGCGACCTTCCAGTCCGTAACCCAAGGCGCTAACCACTGCGCCATGGCGGCTGGTTCTTCTTCTTCTTCTTCTTCTTCTTCGTCTTCGTCTTCGTCTTCGTCTCTCCTCCTCCTCCTCCTCCTCCTCCTCCTCCTTCTTCTTCTTCTTCTTCTTCTTCCAACTCCTCCTCCTCCTCCTCCTCCTCCTCCTCCTCCTCCTCCTCCTCCTCCTCCTTCTTCTTCCATTTTCCCCCACTCCAGTAACCAGAACTGTAACACAGACGTGTATTCTGTCTTCAAAACAAAATCGTTTATTGATTTGTGAATCCATCAAGGACCTCAGAAAGAGGTTGACAAGGCGCAAGGTGGGGGTAGGGGGGTGGAGGGGGAAGAGGAGGAGGGGGAGGAGGGGGGAAGAGGAGGAGGAGGAGTAGGGGGGTGTACATGGAGAAGAAAATCAGAGGAGGTGGTCGAAATGTTCGAGGTTGGTAATTTTTTGTATGTTTAAATTTGTGTCCTTTCTGTTGTGACTCGAAGTTTGCACAGAAAAGTAATGATGTACGTTCGTTGTGGTCATGTTAGTAGCAAACCAGTAGGTCTGTCAATACTGATTCGTGGGTTTATTATTTGGAATATTGGCAATAATAATGATAATAGTAGTAATAGTACTGCTATTACTGCTATTACTGCTATTACAGCTACTACTCCTTCTCCTACTACTACTGCTGCTTCTGCTATCACTTCTACTACTACTACTACTACTACTACTGACTGCTGCTGCTGCTGCTGCTGCTGCTGCTGCTGCTGCTACTACTATTACTCATTACGGTGATGATAATGTTGATGATCATGATAATAATATAGCAATATAGCAATAATAATATAGCAATATAGCAATAGCATGATAGCAATAATAACAACGCGCGCGCGCGCGCGCGTGTGTGTATTGTGTGTGTGTGTGTGTGTGTGAGAGAGAGAGAGAGAGTGTGTGTGTGTGTGTGTGTATGTGAGTGTGTGTATGGGTATTACTGATTGCTGTGATTATTGTTTGTGTGACGGGTTTTTGTTGTTGTTGAAAGAGAGTTTCCTGTAATTGTTTCCGTGTTACATGTTATTACGTTTTTACCAACATCAATATGTGATTAGATGGCTGATAAATGTTCTCAGTATTGTTTTGCACGCAGAGGCCATTCACCAAGACAGAGAAATAAGCAGTTTGGCAGCAGGGTTATTTTCAAATTAGGTTTTAAAAGAAAAAAATGAATCAGAACACGTTATTGATTATTGACCTGCATAATTATGTATCTCGTCTTTTTGCTGCAGCAGTCAATCTTGAGGAGAAGCGACAAGGAAATGATGATGATGATGATGATGATGATGATGACGACGATGACGACAATGATGATGATGATTATGATGATAATAATAATAATGATGATGATGATGATTATAATGATAATGATGATAATAATAATAATAATAATAATATGATAATGACGATAACAGTTAAGGTGTCCCGTAACCTATGTGGTCGTAAGGGAGCGAGGCGTCAGAGACCTCAGCTTCTCCAGGGGCCAGCATATTGAGGGCGGCGCCCATCTCCTCTCCCTCGCTGCTTTACCTTCCCTGACCCTAAAGAGGGCAGGTACCCATTTACAGCTGGGTGAACTGGGGAAACTGTACTGAAGCCAAGGCGCACAAACGGTCACCCATCCAACTGGTAACCACGCTCGACGCTGCTTAACTTTGGCTGGGGGAAAGCGAGTGCTCCGACCACTGAGCTATCCCGTCCCCAATGATGATGATGATGATGATGATACTTATAATAACAACAATAACAGTAATGTACGGAATTCATTTAGCGTTGAAACTTGTAAACTAAACAAATCGAAGCGCTTACCTGTAACGAACGTAAGGACAATAAGAGTTGGCTTTCACCTTTGTCTTGGTATGTATGTTTGTTCGTCGTGTCCGACGATGACCTCCAAAACAGCAGAGAAGGCAGCTGCTGTTTTGGAAACTGGGCAGAAGTTTGATTATAGTGGAGATGCCTTGCCCACAGTACATCCCCACTCTCTCGGCCAAGTGGGCATAAGGAAGTCAGCGTTGGAGATGTTCTCCAAAGGCCAACCAGCTCCCAGGGCTGCAGCACATAAGGACTGTGCGAGTCAAGCCTCCTAGTCAGAGTCATAGTCGATCACTAAAGACTAAGCTGTAAAGTGGAATTCCATGAGTGGGAAAGAAAGCCACTGGTCATACAGCCTCTCACCTTGCTGTTGCCCACAGCGTCAATGGTTTAATCAAGAACTGTGATAAAGCCCAGTTTGTCTTGGAGAAGGCATTCATCAGAACTCCTGATGTAGCTGGTCTGAAACCAACAGGACTTGGCTGTAATCCGTCCGCCAGATTCTGGCTGTTACTCTTCTATCATGCGGCGTTACAGAGTACTGTAGTGACGATAGTGGAGTACATTTGAGATTTAAGAAAAAAAAAGAAGAAGAAAAGTTTGCGGTGAAAGGTTGTGGAATACCTATACATCAGTCTGGTTAGGTGCCGGCCGTGCTGATTAGCTTTGCATCAGTCACCGTCTTTCCCTTTCTTTCTTTCTTTCTTTCTTTCTTTCTTTCTTTTTTCTTCCCTGTCGATTTGTCAATCTATTCGTCTACCTGTCTCTATGTATGTCTGTCTGTCTCTCGCTCTCTCTCCCTCTCCCCCCCCCCTCTCTCTTTCTCTCTCTCTATCTCTCTCTCTCTGCCTCTCTCTCTCAACAGTAACAAAAATCACTGCCTGTCTAGATATATATCTTCCATGCCATCAATAAGAGAAAAAGCTTGTTGTATTAAGATATTTACATCACAAACGAAGAAACGGTTATCGTTTTGTTATGATTTTGAGAAACTATATGTGTATTGATTTTTCCAGACATAAGGAAGGTACACTTAGATCAAGATAGTGAATTGTGTTTGATACATATGTATTTTTATGCATTTGTGCATTGTCTTCATTATTTCTTTCACTGAAACTGAGCTTGGTATTGTGTATTTTATTCGGGGTTTTGCCAACTCTGTGGCATTGTCAATTTCTCCTACGCCAACCATGTATTATGGCCTAAGGCCGAGATACATTAAATTTCTGAGTTCTGAGTTCTCTCCCTCTCTCTCTCTCCCCTCTCTTTTCTCTCTCTCCTCTCTCTCTCTCTCTCTCTCTCTTCTCTCTCTGTGTCTCTCTCTCTGTGTCTGTCTGTCTGTCTGTCTGTTTTGTCTGTCTGTCTGTCTGTATTGGCGGCTGGATGAAGAAAGTCTTTGTAACTTAATCTATTACCCTCGCGAAATGAAATTGCGTTTGTGTTTCTGTCTGTCTGTGTGTGTGTGTCTGTGTCTTTCTGCCTGTCCCCGAGTCTGTTAAGCACAGCTGCCAAGGAATAAATTCTGACGTGCAGAGTGTTTGCTAGCCAGTTTGCGTACATAGACTTACGATTATAAAGACCAATATTAGCGTGGGGAACAATGAATCTGTGCCTCCCCAACTGACCTTAGCTACCCCTCCCTCCCTGTACCTACACCCATCCCCAGCATTCCCCTCCCAAGCTACCCCCCCACCCTTGCATTCCCCTCCCAAGCTACCCCCCCACCCTTGCATTCCCCTCCCAAGAAGGCAGAAAATAAGACAAGAATGAGGTGACAAGAAGAAAAGGAACAAGGCAGAAACAAAGAGAGGGATAGAAAAGAGGGAATTCCTAGCACAGAATTTCAAGAAGGTGGAGATGCTATTTATACTGACAGACCACCACCCCATCCCCGCATCCCCACGGAGTAAATCCCAAGGTTTTAGCCCCACCGACCACAGAAGTCGAATTAGACATATCACCTAATAAATGTTAAAATGTCATCTCAAATCCATCCCCTAAGTCTGAATATTCCTACAACCTTAACGGTGGGTAAATGGCCGCATAGAGAACATCTCGCCATTGGTGAACCTGGGAGCTCTAGCAGATAAAAAAAGCCACGATTGAAACAAGGTTAAATCCAGCTCTTCTGTCGTTCCTGGTATCAACGCCCCAGCCAGCCATAAGGGTCAAACAAAGATGGTAACTGCGTTGTAGGAGACCCCCATTAATGACATGTAGAAATGAGATGAAACCTGAAAAAAACAACCCACCCAAAAAGCAAATCCCAAAAATAAAAACATAAACATAAAATATGTTCCTGTTAAAGACTGACGTGCTAACCGTGTTAACTAATATCATCATCCTCTTTGACTGTCTTTATCTTGAAGACGTTCATTTTCAGTGTCTCCAAAAAGTTCATTGTGTCCAGAGTATTTTATTTATGCTGTCACTTTTGCGACATTTTACGAAACAACCCCCCCAACCTCCACCCCTCTAATATGAATAAATGTTAACTAACAAACATGAATTAAAATTAGCAGGCAACCACAAAGGCAGTGCGACCAAATTGTTCGTTTCATTATATTTTCAATTATTTAGTTTGCACCTGCATGTGTAACTGTTTTCCTTTAAGGGTGACAGTTTCTACAGAAACTTTGCTAGTGATAATAATAATAATAATAATAATAATAATAATAATAATAATAAAATATGGAATTTATATAGCGCTGAATCTTGTAAAAAAAACAACAACAAATCGAAGCGCTTGCACTCAATCATTTACAGGCATGCAACTCTCCTTAAACATAATGAACAACAGATTTCAAAACCCTATGCGCGCGCACGCATGAACGCACACCCCGCCGCGCGCACACACACACACACACACCCCACACACACAAAACACACACACACACACACACACACACACCCCCACACACACCCCACAAAACACACACACACACACAATGTCTTCAAGTTTGTGAATTATTTTACTGCATATGAACCTTGTTTACTTGTATTTAGATTGACAAACACGACGTGTGTGCTATTTCATGTCAGTATTACTTCTCCTTCACAGGAATCTTAAACAGTTAGATCCCTTTTTTTTGTTTGAAGTTGTTTCATAGTCCAGATCAAAGCTCCCATCTGATGGAAATGAAGCAACAATTCTTTTATGACATTATACAAATTGCTGTTTACCTGTCTCAAACAAGTGATGGGTGAAGTTAAATTATTGTAGACATGACTTTTTTTACATTTGTAAAATGATATAAAAAGACACCTTCAAAGTTTGGAGTTGTTACTTTGATAATATATCATAAAAATTAGGTTGCCACAACTTAAACTGTGAGTTAGGTTTTTGTGATCTCTACAGGGATCACCCCTAACTTCTAATCCTCCGAAGTCTGGAGGAGATGTGTTGTCTATCTTCCCATGTTTGTGTTGGGGATTTTTTTCAATTTTTTTTAAGGGAGGGGTAGCTGGGGGACAAAGGAGAGGAAGAGGAGATGGGGAGCTTGGTAGGGGGGAAATAGAAGGGGATGGGGGTTGAGAATAGAAGGGGAAGGGGAAGTGGGGGGTAGAATAGAAGGGGAATAGGGGAATGGGGGGTAGAATAGAAGGGGATAGGGAGGTTTGAATAGAAGGGGGTGGGGGAAGTGGGTGGGGGGGTTAGAATAGAAGGGGATAGGAAGTGGGGGGGGGGGGGTAGAAAAGAGGGGTGAATAGAAGGGGAAGGGGGGGTAGATAGAAGGGGATAGGGGGGGGGGGTTTAGATAGAAGAGGATAGGGGAAGGGGGGGGGGGGGGGGTTAGAAGAAGAGGATGGGGAAAAAAATGGGGGGGGTGGGTTAGAATGAAAAGGGGGGGGGGGGTAGGTTAGAATAAAGGGGGGATAGGGGAAATGGGGGGGGGGGTCTAGAAAGGGGTAGGGGGGGGGGGGGTGGGTTTGAAGTGGGGGGGTTGAATAGAAGGGATAGGGGAATTGGGGGGTTTTTAATAGATGGGTGGGGGGGGTAGAATGAAGGGGTAGGGGAAATGGGGGGGGGGTTAGATAGAAGAGGAATAGGGAAGTGGGGGGGGGGGTTTGAATAAAAGGGGGAAGTGGGGGGGGGGGGTAGAATAGAGGGGTTTAGGGAGTGGGGGGATAGATAGGGGTAGATTGGGGGGGGGGGTGAATTAGAAGAGGTTTAGGGGGAAGTGGGGGGGGGGGTAGAATGAAGGGAAGGGGAAGTGGGGGGGTGAATAGAAGGGGGGGGAGAATTGAAGGGGGAAAGGGGAGGGGGGGGGGGGAATGAAGAGGATGGGGAATGGGGGGGGTTTTTGAATAGAAGGGGTGGGGGGGGGGTAGGAATAGAAGGGGATGGGGAAGTGGGGGGGGGGGGGGTTAGAATTATAAGGGATAGGGGAGTGGGGGGGGGGTAGAATAGAAAGGGATAGGGGGGGGTAGAATTAGAAGGGATTGGGGAAGTGGGGGGGGGGGGGGGGTTAGAATAAAAGGGGGGGGGAAATGGGGGGTAGAAATAGATGGGGTGGGGGGGGGGGGTTTGAATAGAAGGGGATGGGGGGGGGGTTAGGAATAGGGAAGGGGTGGGGGGGGGGGTAGAATAGAAGGGGTAGGGGGGGGGGTAGAATAAGATTGGGGGAAGTGGGGGGGGGGTAGATAGTTAGATAGAAGGGGATAGGGGGGGGGTAGGGGGGGGGGGTTTGAATAGAAGGGGTGGGGGGGAGAATGGGGGTTGGGGGTGTAGAATAGAAGGGGGGGGGGTAGGGGGGGGGGGGGGGTAGAATAGAAGGGGGAAAGGGAATGTGGGGGGGGGGGTTTAGAATAGAAGGGGGATAGGGGGTGGGGGGGGGGGTGAATAGAAGGGGATAGGGGGGGGGGGGTAGAATAGAAGGGGATTAGGGGGGGGTTAGAATAGAAGGGGATGGGGGGGTAGAATAGAAGGGGGTGGGGGGGTAGGGAAAAGAAGGGGATTAGGGGGGGGGGTGGTAGAAAGAAGGGGATAGGGGAAGTGGGGGGGGGGTAGAATAGAAGGGGATAGGGGAAATGGGGGGGGTAGAATAGAAGGGGATAGGGGAATGGGGGGGGTAGAATAGAAGGGGATAGGGGGAAAAGGGGTGGGGGTAGAATAGAAGGGGTAGGGGTGGGGGGGGGTAGAATAGAAGGGGATAGGGGAAATAGGGGGGGGTTTGATAGAAGGGGATAGGGGGGGGGTAGAAGTAGAGGGGATAGGGAAAAGGGGGGGGGGGTAGATAGAAGGGGGAAAGGGGAAGGGGTGGGGGGGGTTTGAATAGAAGGGATAGGGGAAAGTGGGGGGGGGGTGAATAGAAGAGGATAGGGGAAGTGGGGGGGGGTAGAATAGAAAGGAGGAAAAGGGGAATGGGGGGGGAGTTTGAATAGAAAGGGTGGGTGGGGGGGTAGAAAAGAAGGGGGATAGGGGAAGTGGGGGGGGGGGGTAGAATAGAGGTGGGGAATTAGGGGGGGTAGTAGAATAGAAAAGGGGGTAGGGGAATGGGGGGGGGGGGTAGAATAGAAGGGGATAGGGGGGGGTGGAATAGAATAGGGAAAGGGGATGGGGGGGGGGGTAGAATAGAAGGGGGGGGGGGGGGGGGGAAATAGGGGGGGGTTTGAATAGAAGGGGATTTGGGGAGTGGGGGGGGGGTTTGAAATAGGGGGGGGGGTAGGGAAAAGAAGAGGTGGGGAATGGGGTGGGGGGTAGAATGAAGAGGATAGGGGATAGTGGGGGGGGGGTGAAATAGAAGAGGATAGGGGAATGGGGGGGGGGTTTGAATAGAAGGGGATAGGGGAAGTGGGGGGGGGGGTAGATAGAAAGGAGGGAATGGGGGGGGGGGTAGAATAGAAGGGATAGGGAAGTGGGGGGGGGGGGGTAGAATTTGGGAAAGAAGGGGGTGGGGGGGGGGGTAGAATAGAAGGGGATAGGGGAAGTGGGGGGGGGGAATAGAATAGAGATGGGGAATGGGGGGGGTGAATAGAAGGGGATAGGGGAAATGGGGGGGGGGGGGTTTGAATAGAAAGGGGATAGGGGGGGGGGTAGAATAGAGGGGTGGGGGGGGGTAGATAGAAAGGGGGTAGGGGATGGGGGGGGTAGAATAGAAGGGGTGGGGAATGGGGGGGGTAGAATAGAAGGGATAGGGGAAGTGGGGGGGGTGTGGGGGGGGGGGGGGGTAGAATAGATGGGGATAGGGGTAGTGGGGGGGGGTTTGAATAGAAGGGAAAAGGGGAAGTGGGGGGGGGGGTAGAATAGAAGGGTGGGGGTGGGGGGGGGTGAAAAGAGAGGGGGAGTGGGGGGGGGGGTAGAATAGAAGGGGATAGGGGGGGGGGGTAGAAAAGAGGGATAGGGGAAGTGGGGGGTTAGAATAGAAGAGGATAGGGGATTGGGGGGGAGGGTAGAATAGAAGGGATAGGGGGGAAATGGGGGGGGGGAGAATAGAAGGGGATAGGGGAAGGTGGGGGGGGTAGAATAGAAGAGGATAGGGGAAGTGGGGGGGGGTTAGAATAGAAGGGGATAGGGGGGGGGGGGTAGATAGAATAGAAGGGGATAGGGGAAGTTGGGGGGGGGTAGAATAGAAGAGGATAGGGGAAGTGGGGGGGGGGGGAGAAAAGAAGAGGATAGGGGAAGTGGGGGGGGGTTAGAATAGAAGGGGATAGGGGGGGGGGGTAGAATAGAAGAGGATAGGGGAAGTGGGGGGGGGTAGAATAGAAGGGGATAGGGGGGGGGGGGTTAGAATAGAAGAGGATAGGGGAAGTGGGGGAGGGGGGTAGAATAGTAGGGGGGGGAAATAGAAGTAGGGGGGGGGTAGAATGAAGTGGGGGGGGGGGGGTTGAATAGAAGGGGATAGGGAAGTGGGGGGGGGGGGTAGATAGTAGGGGAAGGGGGGGGGTAGAATAGAAGGGGATAGGGGCAGTGGGGGGAAGGGGATAGGGGGGTAGAATAGAAGGGGATAGGGGTGGTAGAGTAGAAGGGGATAGGGGCAGGAAGGGGATGGGGGGGTAGAAGTGGAATAGGGGCAGTTGGGGGGTGAATAGAAGGGGGTTAGAATAGAAGGGGTGGAAGAATAGAAGGGGGGATGGGGGGGGGGGTTAGAATAGAAGGGGATAGGGGCAGTTGGGGGTAGAATAGAAGGGGATAGGGGCAGTTGGGGGATGAATAGTAGGGACAGCTAGGGGGATAGGGTGGAGACTAGAAGGTTAGAGGTGGGTTAGACTGGGTGTATAGAGGCAAAGGGTAACTGGAAGAATAGGGGGTGGTGGTTAGAGGGGTGGGTGGGGGAGAAATTGGGAAGGGGGGGGGGAGGGAGAGGAGTGAGGAAGGTGCAGCAGCCACTAGCAATTCCAGGGCCGATTCATCTCTTCCAGGGAAAATGAGTTCTCATTATCTTTGTGCCTGTCTGTGTAGTTGTTGCCTTATAATAGTGGCGTTTTCTACAACTTTCTTCAAGCTGTGAATGTTCGTGTGTTTAGAGTTTCAAACAGCTATGTGTGCATGATAAAGATTTATTTTATCCTATAGGTGTTTAAGTTAGGGGGGAGGAGAGGATAGAAATAGGTGATGGAGGGGAGATAGTTGTAATTTAGGATGGTAGAAGAGGTAGAATAGAGAGAGAAGGTAAGTTTTTTTTTTTTTTAATAAATGTGTTCTTTTTTATCGAGGATAATGGAATAAGTACTCATGTGGTATTTTATGTCCATTCCCTGTGTGTATGCGGTTTTGTCAGTTTTGTCATCTGTTCCCACCAGCACAAAATGGCCTACTCTTTCAAAAAGTGGAACAGGATTTAACATGTGCGCAAGATATTCTTCATGCGTTCGGTTTATAGTCTCATCTGAAGAACTTTTGGGGAGAGTGGAGTCTGCACTGATGTTAATTCTAGGGGAAAATCCCCTTGAACAGGATGCGAACCTGGGTCATCAAATTGTGAGCGCAGTGTTCTAACCATTAGGTCGTGGGAGGGAGGGGATAGGTCAGGGAGGAGGAGGGGTAGGTTTTGGGGAGGGAGGAGGTGAAAAGATATGGGGAGGAGAGGGGAAGGTTAGAGAGAAGGAGGGGATAGGTTGGTGGCGGGA
>CM054155.1:49994041-50001541 GCA_028751875.1 Rapana venosa
GTTAGTGTATGTTAATGTATGTATGTGTGTGTATTTATGTGTGCTTGTTTGCGTGCGTGCGTGTGTGCGTGTGTATGTGTGTGTTGTGTTGCGTGTGCTTTTTGTGGTGTGTTTGTGTATGTGTGTGCGTTTGTTGTATGTGTGTGCGCGTGTGTGTGTGTATGTGTGTGTGTTGTGCGATGTGTGTTGTGTGTTTGGTATGTTGTGTGCGTTTGTGTGTTGTGTGCGCTGCGCGCGTGTTTGTTGTGTATGTTGTGTGTGTGTTGGGGGCTGCAGATTATTCAGGTTGTTTTTCCATTAGTTCTGAGTCAGCTTCATAGATGTGTCACTTGGTGCCTGTTGAGATTAAACGCATGAAAGATTTCAATGGTCAGCATTGCTATCTGACAGGATAGCTTGTGGTTAGTAACATTGCGCTCGCAATTTGTCGACCAGGTTCGATTCCCGTTCAGGGGATATTTTCCCTGGAGTTATCGTAGTGCAGACTCCCTTCCCCCCAAAAGTCCTTGGATGTAGACTATACCGAGGCCCGTTGTGCGAGCACGCAGAACATCTTGCGCTTACATTAAATCCTGTTCCGCTTTTCGTAAGAGTAGGCGATTGTGTGCCGATGGGAACAGATGACAAAATTGATAAAACTGCATACGCACGGGGGACTGGGTGAAAAAAGCACATGAGCCGTTATTCCATTATCCTCGACATAATAACACACACAACACAACACACACACACCACACCCACACCCACCCACACATACCACACACACTCAATCACTCACTCACTCACTCTCAAAAACACACACACACCTTACCAGAGTAACACGCTACGGCAAAGTGATAGACTTTGAGAGAAGACTTGATTAAAGTAAGGACTGCCAGTGCGAGGTTTGTAAACGAGAGGAGAGGAAGACCCTAAGATGCAAACACCGTGTGTCTTTAAAGTTGATCTGAAAGCGTCAGATGAAACGATTCTGGCGGTACATTAAAACTGGAAGCAAGCCCGAGTTACAATGATGGCCAAATCCTTCTCCTTCCGTTAATCGCTGTTCTTTCGCTCTGCCATCCTTCAGCGTCCCCCCTAAGGTGCTGGGAGAGAGGAGAGAGAGAGAGAGAGACTGGAGAGAGAGAGAGAGCTCAGAACTCAGAACTCAGAAATTTAATGTATCTCAGCCTTAGGCGCTTAATGGAGAGAGAGAGGAGAGAGAGAGAGAGAGAGAGAGGAGAGATAGACGGGAGAGATAGATGAGGCATGAGGAGAGAGAGAGAGAGAGAGGTGGAGGAGAGAGAGAGAGGAGAGTGAGAAGACGTGGGGAGGAGAGAGAGAGAGAGAGAGAGCAGTTGGTTGCGGGAAATGTATTCAGGCATCATGTCAGGCTGCTATGCCTTTCCTGTGTTGTGAATGCTTTTTCACTTTTCATGTCCATGGTTTGTGCTCTTTCACTTTGGAGCGAATTTGTGTCGTGAGTATTTTTCACACGCCCACATCCGCAAGTTGTGGTTTTGTTAAATTTCATGTACCCCCTTGAAGGGTTTTTTTCTTGAAATAAATTCTTGAATTGAAATTGAATAGCGATTGTCACGCGGCAAATTTGCCTGTCCTCTGCTTCCTCACGTTACCGGGTCAGCCGTTTGCTTGTTTTGGTCAGTGTAGGGATCATCCATCAGTCGTCCATCAGAAATGTCGATGTTGTTGTACTTCGAGCACAACGTAAGCTACTTTACATTTGTATTTGTAAAAAACTGTTAATTTGTTGCGTGTGTGTGTTTATATTTGAATTTGTAAAAAATCTATTAATTGTAACTGGCTTTATGTGAAAGACAAGGATGAACGAGAGCGCTTTGATTTGTTTTTTTGTAAGATATAGCGCTGTATAAATTCCATGTATTATTATTATTATTACTTGTTTGTTGATGCTGCTGCTGGCTACGTTCATCACGGTATGCTTCTTTCATGCTTATTAATGATAATAACAATAATAATAATAATAATAATAATAATAATAATAACAATAATAATAATGATAATAATAATAATAATAATAATAATAATGTATGGAATTTATATAGCGCTGAATCTTGTAAAGCAACAACTCAAAGCGCTCAGATGACATTTTTCTCTCTTTTAAAAAAAAATTGTTTTATAATGCGTGTGTATGCATTTTTTTTTCAAAATGTTGTCATCTGTTCCCACCGGCGCACAATGGCCTACTCTTTCGAACAGCGGAACAGGATTTTAACGTGTGCGCAAGACGTTCTGCACGCGTTCGCACACGGGGGCCTCGGTTTATAGTCTCATCGGAAGGATTAATGAATGAAGCTTATTTAAACCACTGGTCTGCAGTGGGTGGGGGTGGGGGGGTGGGGGAGGTGGGGTGGGGGGGGTGGGGGGGGGTAAGTGACTTGTATCCTCTGCCGCGCGAGGCCCGTGGAAATCAATAGACGCCAGTGTTGAAGGCAGGGCCCATTAGTCAGGCA
The DNA here is from genome assembly GCA_028751875.1 of Rapana venosa. NCBI lineage: Eukaryota > Metazoa > Mollusca > Gastropoda > Neogastropoda > Muricidae > Rapana > Rapana venosa. The sequence goes on from CM054155.1 coordinate 49,996,516, forward strand.
GAATGGACCAGGGAAACTTTTTTTTAAACAAAGAGAGAGGAGTCAGAGAGGCTGGGAGTTGGTGACAGGGCCACCATGTACTTTCGAAAGTCTGTCTTTTTTTGTGTGTGTGTGTCTTTGTCTGTCTATGTATGGCTGGCTGTCTGTCTGTGTGTGTGTGTCTTTCTGTGTCTGTTTGTCTGTCTGGCTGTCTGGCTGTTGTGTGTTTTCTGTGTCTGTCTGTTTGGCTGTCTGGCTGTCTGTCTGTCTGGCAGTCTGTCTGTCTCTGACTCTCTCTCTATGTCTATCGCTCTGTCTCTGTCTCTCTGTCTGTCTTTCTGTCTGACTCTGACTTTCTCTGTCTATGTCTCTCTCTCTGTTTCTGTCTGTCTGTCTGTCTGTCTGTCTGTCTCTCTCTCTCTTCTCTCCCTCTCTCTTCTCCCTCTTTCTCTCTCTGCTTCTGTCTGTCTCTTTCCTTTCTCTTTCTCTCTCTGTAAAGTCTGTCTGTCTGTCTGTCTCTTTCTGTCTCTTTCTGTCTCACTGTCTCTCTCTGGAACAGCATTTTTTTAAAAAGTATATTATCCTCGAAATAAATTAATTTTTCATTGTCATTATCTCTCTTCTCTCTCTCTCTTCTCTCTCTCTCTCTCTCTCTTTTCTCTTTCTTTCTTTCTTTCTTTCTCCTTCTCTCTCTCTCTCTCTCTCTCTCTCTCTCTCTTCTCTCTCTCTCTCTCTCTCTCTTTCTTCACCTCTCTTTTCAAACACAATAATCCCAGGTAAAGGAAGTACTGTCACGCTCTCAGCTTATCCAAAGCAAAAATAAGTTATGTTCCGCCCCCCCCCCCCTCCCTTGCTACCTCCCTCTCTCTATCTCTCTCTCTCTCTTTCTTCAATCACTACCCACTCTCTTCATCCCCTCCCCAACTTCTGCACCTTCCGGTATTTATATTCCAGAATCCTATTTGTCACATCTCATCCTCTTCTGCTTCCTGCTTCCGACACCCCCCCCCCCCATCCCCCCCACCCCCCACCATCACCCAAAGTCCTCCAAGTATCTTTTCCCATACACGCACTTGTGTACTGTGCCGCAGCCAGTGACAATCGATAGATACGTCAATATTGATTTTTTTTGGGGGGGTGGTGGATCCATGTATGTAGGAGAGTGAATGAGAAATGTGAAGGAAGAGGAGTAGTAGAACAGGGTAGTTGTCTTGTCGTGGGGGTGGGTGGGGTGGGGTGGTGGTGGTGGGGGTTTGGTGTTGTGTGTGTGGGTGGTGGGGGTGGGTGTTGTGTGTGATTAGTATGTTGTGGATGTGTGTTTGGTGTGGTGTGGGGTGGTTTGGGAGGGCGGAGGGGGGGGGGGGGTGTTTGGTTGTGTGTGTGTGTGTGGGGGGGGGGGGGGAGAGCTGTTGTGTTTGTTTAGTATATTGTGTTGTGTGTGTGTGTGTGTATGGTGTGTGTGTGGTTGGTTGGTGTAGTGTATGGTGTGTGTGTGTGTGTGGTGAGTGTGTGTGGTTGGTGTAATGTATGTGTGTGTGTGTGGCTGGTGTAGTGTGTGTGTGTGTGTGTGTGTGTGTGTGTGTGTGTGTGTGTGGTGTTTTGTGGTTGGTGTAGTGTATGTGTGTGTGTGTGTTGTGTGTGTGTGTGTGTGGTTTGGTGTAGTGTATGTGTGTGTGTATGGTTAGTGTAGTGTATGTGTGTGTGTGTGTGGTTGGTGTAGTGTATGTGTGTGTGTTTGGGTTGGTGTAGTGTATGTGTGTGGTGTGTGGTTGGGTGTAGTGTATTGTGTGTGTGTGTGTGTTGGTGTAGTGTATGTGTGTGTGTGTGTGGTGTGTGTGTGTGTGTGTGTGTGTGTGTGTGTGTAAGTGTATGTGTGTATGTGTGTGTGTTCCAGTTTTACTTTGAGGTGGTTGTTACTGTTTTCTTTCTCTCCATAAATAAAAACGGCATGTTGTAGCCTTTTGTTTTACATGACATCTTAATACTGCCACTGTTGTGTTATTCATCCCAAATTCCACCTCCCTCCCCACCCCCACCACCACCACCCCTACAGTCCCATCACTGAAAGAGATCAGTCTTGAATTTGGTTTGTGGATGGTCAATGTTAATGAGGAGAAGAAAATCTGTCATTATACAGAAAAAGAAAGAGACCATCATCTAGAGGAAACCCTTCAAGTCAAGTCAATTTTTTTATTTCCAGATGGCACATTGAATAAGCAATGCATTTGCTTTTTTTTTCATCAAGCCATCTATCTCAGAACAAAAATTTCTTAATGATTATACTTTAACACTACATTATTGCAACCTTTACCAATAAATTAAACCAGGGAAAAGAGGAAAATCGATAAGATAATACATTGGAAAATACAAATTACACCCATATACATACACACGCACACCCATACTCGTACACACCTGCGCCCTAGAAAGCTGGTATGTCATGTTAAGAGTTTAATGATGCCTGTGGTAGTGGAACCCATACAACACAGCCCCCTACCAAGCCCTCTTACTCATAAGTCATTTTCTCCCGGAGTTAAGCTAAACCGAACCTACTAGCCCCTCACTACTACTTCCCTTACTACTAAGAACAATAGCTTTGTCCTGAAATCACATTCTCTGGGATGCCTTAGTGCTTTAGAATCATTTTCGAATCAGTTTTGTAAGAGTTCCTCGTGAGGGCATGCATTGGTTGAACTCACAGTTCTTTTCGAATTTGTCTGGAGGGAGGGGGGGGAGTCATTCAGTAGGACGTGTGACCAATAGGCTCCCGGCTCTTTTCAGACTCTGTGTGTGTGTGTGTGTGTGTGTGTGTGTGTGTGTGTGTGTGTGTGTGTTGTATGTGTGTGTGTGAGTATGTGTGTGTGTGTGTGTGTATCTTCAGTTTAACGTCTATTTACATTTAGTGATTTAAGACGGTGAAAAAAGAAAAACAACAAAAACAATGATTGAAAAATGTCAGATAACAGTACTGAATAAAAAAAACAACTTTAACATGCTAAAAAACCCTGAGTTTTCGGACTTCTTATCAACCCTAACACAATGTCCAACAGTTACGATGGTTCAGACAAAATCTGATCCAGTGACTAACTTGGTACACAGCAGGTAAAAATGCTGTTAAATATCCACAATCCAAAATAACATGACTGTTTGTAATTTTCTCCCCACAAATACAGTTTACGTCTTTCACGTATTTTGTCATGAAAACATTAATTTAGTTTAAATCTGTACCTGAGGCATAACATATTTCTGCGATTATACCATCCACATACTTTTTGTTAGAAATGAAAGTATTTTGAATATATGTGTGTGTGTATGTGTGTGTATGTGTGTGTGTATGTGTGTGTGTGTGTGTGTGTGTGTGTGTGTGTGTGAGAGGAGAGAGAGAGAGAGAGAGAGAGAGAGAGAGAGAGTGAGAGAGAGAGAGAGAGAGAGAGAGAGAGAGAGAGAGAGAGAGAGAGAGAGAGAGTTCTTCATCAAGAAAAGAAATAGGCTTTAAGTATTTAAAGCGTTGCTTTCGACATCGTTTCAGGAAAAAAGGCATTTATCAGGACTTGTGATTAGCTGGCCTGAAAATCACCTAGCTGTCTTGTGGCACGTTTGTTCTGACTCTTCTGTCTGCTTAGTTTCTTAGAAGCTGTATGTAGTCATACTGAAAGAAGTCTATGGAAAAAGTGGTGAGAGATGCTGAACTCTGTCTGGCTAGATGTCTGACTGATCAACTCTCCATCTGTCACTGTCTGCTACCTGTCTCCGCTCTGTCTGAGTTGTGTCCTAAGCTGTATGCCTGCATGGCATGTCTGGGTGGTGTTTTTTCCCCCCTGTTCTGTATTCTTGCTTTAGGGGGACGGGATAGCTCAGTGGTCGGAGCACTCGCTTTCCCCCAGCCAAGTTAAGCAGCGTCGAGCGTGGTTTACCACTTTGGATGGGTGACGGTGTGCGCGCCTTGGCTTCAGTACAGTCCCCCAGTTCACCCAGCTGTAAATGAATACCTGCCCTCTTTAGGGTCAGGGAAGGTAAAGCAGCGAGGGAGAGGAGATGGGCGCCGCCCTCAATATGCTGGCCCCTAGAGAAGCTGAGGTCTCTGACGCCTCGTTCCCTTACGACCTTAATAGGTTATGGGACAGCTTTACCTTTTTTATGCCTGGTTCATTGTGGTTCTCTGCCCTTTGTCTTCTTTGCTTGTGTCTTGCTACATGTCTTGTTTATTCTGTTTTATTATTCTTCTTTTATTTCGAGGATGATGGAAAAAGCTTCTTTTTTTTTACATCGAGTACCCGTGTGCATGCAGTTTTGTCTATTTTAGTCATCCCTTCTCACCGGTACACAATGGCCTACTCTTCCAAAGAGCGGAACAGGATTTAACGTGTGCGCAAGATGTTCCGCGTGCGTTCGCACACGGGTCCTCGGTTTACAGTCTCATCAGAAGGACTTTTAGGAAGAAGTGGAGTTGGCATGGATGTTAACTCCAGAGGGAAAATCCTCTTGAACGAGATTCGAACCCGGGTCAACAGAGCACGAGCGTGTGATGTTTGTTGTGTGTGTGTGGGGGGTGTGGGGGGGTGGGGGGGGGGCGTGTGTGTGTGTGTGCGTGTGTGTGGGGGGGGGGCGTGCGCGTGTGTGTGTGTATGTATGTGTGTGTGTGTGTGATGTCTCTTGTTTTCTCAATTTACGTCACAGGCAAAATGCTTTGCTCTGGAATGCACAAGTGTTAAAATTCTGGAAACAGATGACAAAATTTACAAAACCGCATACACACGGGGACTAGATGTAAAAAGCACATCAGTGTCTATTCCATTATCCTCGATATAAAAGAATAAAAAAAAAATTAAATGAAATAAATTCATTTAACGTCTTTTCACAAGTTGTGATATTAGACGTATGCACAAGTGTAGATTGCTAATGGTAACAGATAGAGAATGAACAATGAAACTGTAAAGCCAGTTCCCGCACCCAGAACATTTTGCACGGTCGTTAAATTCTGTCCCACCTTTTGGAAGAGTAGGCCATGTGTGCAGGTGGGAACGAATGACAAAAGTTTACAAAACCG
>CM054155.1:50006541-50009041 GCA_028751875.1 Rapana venosa
GGACTTTTGGGGAGAGTGGAGTCTGCACTGATGTTAACTCCAGGGGAACATATCCCCTTGAACGGGTGTCTCGATGGTGGCTCGAACCCAGGCTCGTTAGATCGCAAGCGCTACACTCTAACCACCAGGGGACGGGATAGCCTGGTGGTTAGAGTGATGTCTTCGTGATCTGCTGACCCCGGGTTCGATTCCCGTTCAAGAGGATTTTTTTTTCCTCTGGAGTTAACATCAGTGCAGACTCCCACTCTCCCCAAAAGTCTTTTGGATGAGACTATAAACCGAGGTCCCATGTGCGAACGTACGTAGAACATCTCGCGCACACGTTAAAACCCGGTTCCGCTCTTTGGAAGAGTAGGCCATTGCGTGCGGGTGGGAACGGGATGACAACATTGACAAAACTGCATTACACACGGGGACTGGTTGAAAAGAAAAGCGCATGATTCCATTATCCTCGAAATAAAAGAGTAAAACATTTTACCAAAAAAAATTAATAAAATCCCCACAAGAAATCCTGGGTACTTTCCAAAAAACACCGTCTTGCACCCAGGGTTAAAAATAATAATAAAAGAGAAGTGTTTACACAGTTTACATAGTTTTTACAATCTGTTGTGCGTTCCCCAGCTTTACACCCTGGGGGGTCACCCAGAACATACCACACGCTGACTCACTCATCATCCCACCTGGGAATGAATCACTGTGAGATAGGAAGTACACCGGGTGAGAAGTTTTGCGTGTATGACTCTTTTCAAGCACCTCGCCATATAGGCAGCCATACTCCGACTTCAGAGGATTTTTTGTTCTCCTATAAAGGAGAGTGCGGGTTGTTATGTTAAGAGCTTGTCATGGCTGAATTTGTGATTTTAGTTCCTGCCTCCGGAGCCCAAACGACTCTCCTGTGTCTCATCACCTCCTTGTATTCCTGCCCCCAAACCGGCTACTAAACAACTTGGCACAAAACTGCCGGAATCTTTGATCTTCCAAAAGATCAAAGGCAGAGTACCATACCGGTACCAGAGAGTGGAGTTTGAAGTGTATTGTGCAGAAACTGTGAACAGACCTTGCCTGGCCTTGTCAAAAGCAAATGGTGGGGTTGAGGGTTTCTGATTAATTTTTGTTGTTGTTCGATAATTTTTTTAAAAATGTACTCTCATTCTCGAGAGGGAAAAAAGTCTACGCACTAGCTATGTCGTTTAATCGTAGGTGGTGAAAGATGGAGGACAGGGAGAGAGGAGAGAGAGAGAGAGAGAGATGAGAGAGAGAGAGAGAGAGAGAGAGAGAGAGAGAGAGAGGAGAGAGAGAGAGAGAGAGGACAGACAGACACACACACACACACGAACTCGAACTCGAATGTTTTAATGAGGGTAAATGGATAAGCCCAGGGGATTCTTTACACTAGGCCCTCATAAAAAACCCTCAAAAGTCAAACAAATACGAAAAAATGTATAACATATACCCAATAAAGCTAACAACAAACTTAATCTATTTGTTATACAGGCAATCAACTACTTACGTTATCATTCAATTATATAATAAACCAACGAATCAATACAAATTGACTAATTACATATCTATACACATCAACATTTTCCTCACACATAACGATACATTCACACTACCGCCATCCACACTCGCATAGCCACAGAGAGAGGAACGCGAACTAGAATAGTGTATTCACAAAAAGACCATTGGTCCATACATAAAGGGGGTTGCCGAACTGCTCCGTATATATATATATATATATATATATATATATATTGAGTGTGTGTGTGTGGGGGGGGGGGGAGAGCAGCAACAACTAAATGTATAACAAAAATCAGTTTCAAAAATATGACTTAGAATAACAATAACAATAATATAACAATAATTAAAAAAGGTAAAGGTAAAGGAGTCCCATAACCTATAAGGTCGTAGGGAGCGAGGCGTCAGAGACCTCACTTCTCTAGGGCCAGCATATTGAGGGCGGCGCCCATCTCCTCTCCCTCGCTGCTTTACCTTCCCTGACCCTAAAGAAGGCAGGTACCCATTTACGGCTGGGTGAGCTGGGGGAACTGTATTGAAGCCAAGGCGCGCAAACGGTCACCCATCCAACTGGAAACCACGCTCGACGCTGCTTAACTTGGCTTGGGGGAAAGCGAGTGCTCCGACCACTGAGCTATCCCGTCCCCTATTATAACAATAATATCAACAATATATCTCTTTTTCTGAAAGTTCTACACAAATACAAAGTGAGGCTGCGCACAACCTCAGGATGACTTGACGCCATAAGTAGACAGAGTCTAAATAAATTAGGCTGTCTGCTATATTTTACGGAGATGTAATTCTGCCTAACACCCCCTAACAATGGACAGCACAACACAAAAAGCTTGCTTACATAATGAGCATAGCAACATGAGGTCATCAGTATGTTCTCTGTATCTGAATTTATGAACATTTATATATTATACACCAAATCTAAACTTGGACTTTTTTTTCAAATGTATGTCTATATCTAGCTTTAGAT
>CM054155.1:50014041-50021541 GCA_028751875.1 Rapana venosa
TACTCTAATAAAAGGTAGCCTTTAGTCTCTCTCTCTCCCCCCCCCCCCCCCCCCTCTCTCTCTCTCTCTCTCTCTCTCTCTCTGTCGTGGGCTTTAGTTCAATTCAGATTTATTGTCATACATCTATTAATTAGCAGAATTGAGGTTGGAATAAAACTATTTTTAAATCGCAGGGTTCTAGACTTGGGTACTCTGTAGCGCTTTTGAGAAGGCAGGAGTTCAAAATATTTTGCAAGCACATGTGTGTCATCACTCACAATCTGTCTAGCTCTGTCTCTCACACGGCATTCATGCAAGTCATTCAGTTTCATTTGCTCACAGCCCACAATTTTGCCACATCTGGTTACAATCTTGTTTACTATGTTTTTGTTTTTAACAGTCAGGCCCCCATACCAACAAACCAAGGAAAATGAAAGGACAGACAGACTCAATAAATCATCGGTAGAAATTTTGTAAAACTTTTACATTTACTTTAAGACTCCGGAGTTTTTGAAGGAAAAAGATGCGTGAGTGGCATTTCCTATTTACAAGATCTGTATTAGCATCAAAATTTAGTTTATCATCAATAATAGTACCTAGATATTTGTATTGGTGTACACGCTCTACCTTTACACCATCAATGTAAAGATTTGGTATGGGCTGGGGGTCCCTGCGAAAATCAATCAACATTTCCTTAGTCTTTTTAACATTAAGGTCAAGACAGTTCTGTTTGCACCAGGAGGAGAACTCCTCAACTTGTTTAAAATACATGACATGGGAATTAGACAGATCTTCCAGAGCAGAGTCATCAGAATATTTGATTAACGGTATAAGATCAGAGCCAGTGCAGTCATTTGTGTAAAGGGTGAAAAGGATGGGGGACAGAACAGTGCCTTGGGGAGAACCAGTGGAAGTTGATCTTTGAGTGGATATGGCTTTTTGAAATCGAACAAACTGTGTCCGGTGTGTCAAAAAGCTCATTATCCAGAGAATTAGCCGAGGACAGACATCTATTGAGAGCAGTTTGAGAGCTAATAGATGGGGCAACACAACACAACACAACACACACACAACACAACACACACACACACACACACACACACACACACACACACACTCACACACAACACAAACACAACACAGCACAACACAACACAACACACACACACACACACACACACACACACACACACACACACACACACCACACACACACACACACACGAACCTATGATCTCCTTGATGTTTCAAAAGGTCAGAGGCAAAGAAGATATTATGGAGAGTGGAGTTTGAAGTCTATGGTGCAGAAACGGGGGGGAGGGGGGGGGGAGGAGGGGGGAGTGTCTTGCCTGGCCCTTTTAAAGACAAAAGGGAATCGATACAGTCTTTCAGATTTGTGTCTTCAATAATTGATTCATTCTCAGGGGCTTTACATGTAGTAGCTATATTCGGGGGGGGGGGGGGGGGGGGGGGGGGGGGGGGGGGATGTCAAGTCAAGTCAAGTCAAGTCAAATTTTTATTTCCTGATGGTACATTGAATAAGCAATGCATTTGCTTTGTGTGTGTGTGTATGTGTTTATTGTATTTATTCTTTTATATCGAGGATAATGGAATAAGCACTCCTGTGCTTTTTTATTTTAACATCTAGTCCCCCGTGTGTATGCGGTTTTGTCAATTCTGTCATCTGTTCCCACTGGCACACAATGGCCTACTCTTACGAAGAGCGGAACAGGATTTAACGTGTGCGGAAGATGTTCTGCGTGCGTTCGCACACGGGGCCTCGGTTTATAGTCTCATCCGAAGGACTTTTTGGGGAGAGTGGAGTCTGCACTGACGTTAACTCCGGGGGAAAATATCCCTTGAACGGGAAGCGAACCCGGGTCGTCAGATTGCGAGCGCAATGTTCTGACCACTAGGCTATCCGTCCCCCGTCCGTGTGTGTGTGTGTGTGTGTGTGTGTGTGTGTGTGTGTGTGTATGTGTGTGTGTGTGTGTGTGTGTGTTGTGTGTGTGTGGTGTGTGTGTGTGTGTGTGTCACATTGACAAATTCTTTTATTTCGAGGATAATGATAAGCACCCATGTGCTTTTTTACAATCAGTCCCCGCCTTTGGGATATATTATATGAGAGGAGAGAGAGAGAGAGAGAGATGAGAGAGGAGAGAGAGGAGAGAGAGAGAGAGAGAGAGGAGAGAGAGGAGAGAGAGAGAGAGAGAGAGAGTTGAGAAGAGAGAGAGAGAGAGAGAGAGAGAGAGAGAGAGAGTGTTGGGGTGGAATTGAACCTAAGACTTCGAGTTTTTTGTCCACCTGCTGGACCTGTGTGTGTTTGTGTGTGTGTGTGAGTGTGTGTGTGTTGTGTGTGTGTGTGAGTGTGTGTGTGTGTGTGCGTTTGTGTGTGTGTGTGTGTGAGTGTGTGTGTGTGTGTGAGTGTGTGTGTGTGAGTGTGTGTGTGTGTGAGTGAGTGTGTGTGTGTGAGTGTTTGTGTGTGTGAGTGTTTGTGTGTGTGTGAGTGTGTGTGTGTGTTTGTGTGTGTGAGTGTGTGAGTGGTGTGTGAGTGTGTTGTGAGTGTGAGTGTGTGTGTGTGTGTGAGTGTGTGTGTGTGTGTGTGTGTGTGTGTGTGAGTGTGTGTGAGTGTGTGAGTGTGTGTGTGTGTGAGTGTGAGTGTGTGAGTGTGTGTGTGTGTGTGTGTGTGTGTGTGTGTGTGTGTGTGTGGAGGTAGAGGAGGGGGGGAATTAGAATGTGTGCTATGAGGAAGAGGGTGAAGAGAGGGTGTGGGTGTTGATTTTGTAGCACTGTGAGTGAGTATGGACATTTTAGTATGGAAGATTTTTCCCTGTGGGGATGCTGGGGGGTTCTGTCAGTATAAATAGCATCCCCACCTTCTGGTAATTCTGTGCCAGGACTTCCCTCTTTTCTATCCCTCTCTTTTGTTTCTGCCTCGTGCTTTTTCTTCTTGTCACCTCCTTCTCGCCTGTTTTCTGCCTTCTTGGTCCATCCTCCTGCGTGTTTTTTTTTCCAGAAAAAAACAAACTTTAAAAGATTATTTTCTCTCCCATGCTGAAGTCGGATGTGCTGGGCCTGACTTGTCAGGCGCTTAACGGCAGCGCGATGCATTTTCGCTCATATGACGGATAAGAATAGTTGCTGTCTGAGCGTTCGACTACGAAGAAGAAGAAGGAGTGTGGAAGATTATTGATACGCCTTGATTATGTATTTGTTTGTCTCTTCCTTCTTTCACTCTGACCCATCTGTGCTTACAAAGTTTACAGTGTTGCTTGCTGTCTTGATAGGGTGTGCTTTAGTCAATCTTACTGGTGTTCTTTCTAGATATCATTATGTCTGAGATGATTGTTTTTGCTTTTCTTTTCTTATTTTTGTGTCATTTCTTGGATTTCAATTTCTTTGTTTCGTTCTATCTTTCTTTCCCTTTCTTTTCTTTCTCGTTCTTTCTCTTTTTTCTTTTTTCTTTCTTCCTTCCTTCCTTCCTTCCATTCAGTTAGTCAGTCAGTCAGTCAGTCAGCCAGTCTTCCTTCCTTCCTTCTTTCCTTTCATTCATCCTTCTTCCTTTCTTTCTTTCTGTCTGTCTTTCTTTCTTTCGTAACTTAATTCATTCATTTCATTCTTTCTTTTTTTCTGTCTGTCTGTCTGTCTGTCTGTCTGTCTGTCTTTCTTTCTGTCTGTCTGTCTTTCTTTCTTTCTTTCTTTCTTTCTTTCTTTCTTTCTTTCTTTCTTTCTTTCTTTCTTTCTTTCTTTCTTTCTTTCTTTCTTTCTTCCTTCCTTCCTTCCTGTCTGGCTGCCTGCCTGCCTGCCTGCCTGCCTGCCTGCCTGCCTGCTTGCCTTCATTCCTTCCTTCCTTCCTTCTTTCTTTCTTTTCTTTCTTTCTGTCTGTCTTTCTTTCTTTCTTCCTCTCTTCCTTTCATTCATTCGTTCTTTCGTTCGTTTGATCTTACTTTCTTTCTCTCTTTTTTTCTGTCTGTCTGTCTCTCTGTCTGTCTGTTTTTCTTTCTTTCTTTCTTTCTTCGTTTCAATCTTTTCTTTTCCTGTATTTCCTTCTTCTTTCCTAATTTTGTCTTTCCTTCTTCCTGTAATTTCTGTGTACCTTTCTGGTATTTCGTTGTACGTTTACTTTTTCCCCCTCTCGCTATCTTGCTTACTCACCTTGTTAATTCTCTGGAGTTTGCCTTTCATCTTTTCAACGTGTCTTTCTTTCTTCTTCTTCTTTTTCTTGTTCGTCTCTTTCCCGCTTTGTCTTGTTCTGTGCAATCTCATTCGTCATTCTTGCATGCATGCACAAGCGAACGCGCTCACGCACACAAGCGCGCGCGGAAACAAACGCACACAAGGGCGCAAACGCACACTCACATGTGTGTGTGTGTGTGTGAGAGAGAGAGTGCGTGCATGCGTGCGTGTGTTCGTGTATGATATCTTCAGTTTAACGTCTATTCACATTTAGTGATTTTAGACGTGTTTTTGCGTGTGTGTGTGTGTGTGTGTGTGTGGTGTGTGTGTGTGTGTGTGTGTGTGTACGTGATTATGTGTGTTTGTTTGTGTGTGTGTGTGTGTACGTGAGTATGTGTGTTTGTTTGTGTGTGTGTGTGTACGTGTGTGCGTGCTTTCGTGCATGCGCGTGTCAACATGGATCTCACTATTCTGCTTATGTATGCCTTAACCGTTACCAAACTGCAGACTATTATAGGTTTTGTTCAAAAAACCGTATTGCCAGTGGTATTGTCACTACCAGTTCTGTATCGAGACCAACACTGACTGCAGGCAAATTGCTGTAATGCATTGTGCTGTGCAAATGTGTTATGTTGTTGTTCTTGTTGTTGTAGTTGTAGCACAGCGTGGCAGTGTGTAGACAGAGGGTGAAGTAAGGAACAAAAAATAACATTGCAGGGTATGGAGTAGGGAAATGGACAAGTCCAAAGATCGGCTGCATCTGTGTTTTTCTTTTCTGTTTTCCTTTTTTTGTTTTAGTGTTTTAATTGTTTGTTTTGTTTGTTTGTTGTTGGTGGGGTTTTTGTTTGTTGTTGTTTTGTTTTTGTGTTGTTGTGTTGTTGTTGGTTTGGCTTTTGTGTGTGTGTGTGTGTTGTGGTGGGGGGGGGGGGGGTGTTGTCGTATTTTGTGGCCTGGCTAAAGCTCCGAGGTTCACCAATGGTGAGGTTGTGTGTCTGTGACCATTTCGACGATCATTAAGGCACCTGCATTCCGTTGTCAGGAAAACTCTGGTTGTGAGTCCGCTGACTGCTGGAGTGTAGGTCCCCGTGATGGTTTGAGGTATAGTTCTGTGCTAGCAATCAGTTCAACATTTCCCTATGATGATGTAAGGTATAGTTCTGTGGTGTCAATCAGTTCAACCTTTCCTGATGATGGTTTGAGGTATAGTTCTTTGGTAGCAATCAGTTCAACCTTTCCTGATGATTGTTTAACGTATAATTCTTTGGTATCATTCAGTGCAATCTTTCCCGATGATGGTTTAAGGTATAGCTCTTTGGTATCAATCAGTTCAACCTTTCCCGGTGATGGTTTGAGGTATAGTTCTGTTATAGCAGTCAGTTCAACCTTTCTCGATGATGGTTTGAGGTATAGTTCTTTGGTAGCAATCAGTTCAACCTCTCTTGATGATGATTGAAGGTATAGTTCTGTGGTAGCAATCAGTTCAACCTCTCTTGATGATGATTGAAGGTATAGTTCTGTGGTAACAATAAGTTCAACCTTTCACGATGATGATTTAGGGTATAGTTCTGTGGTAGCAATCAGTTCAACCTTTTCTGATGATGGTTTGAGGTATAGTTCTGTGGTAGCAATCAGTTCAATCTTTCCCTATGATGGTTTTGTGGTATAGTTCTGTGGTGTCAATCAGTTCAACCTCTCCTGATGATGATTTGAGGTATAGTTCTTTGGTAGCAATCAGTTCAATCTTTCCTGATGATTGTTTGAGGTATAGTTCTGTGCTAGCAATCAGTTCAACCTTTCCTGATGATTGTTTGAGGTATAGTTCTGTGGTGTCAATCAGTTCAACCTTTCCTGATGATTGTTTGAGGTATAGTTCTGTGGTAGCAATCAGTTCAACCTCTTCTGATGATGATTTAACGTATAATTCTTTGGTATCATTCAGTGCAATCTTTCCCGATGATGGTTTAAGGTATAGCTCTTTGGTATCAATCAGTTCAACCTTTCCCGGTGATGGTTTGAGGTATAGTTCTGTTATAGCAATCAGTTCAACCTTTCTCGATGATGGTTTGAGGTATAGTTCTGTTATAGCAATCAGTTCAACCTTTCTCGATGATGGTTTGAGGTATAGTTCTTTGGTAGCAATCAGTTCAACCTCTCTTGATGATGATTGAAGGTATAGTTCTGTGGTAGCAATCAGTTCAACCTCTCTTGATGATGATTGAAGGTATAGTTCTGTGGTGTCAATCAGTTCAACCTTTCCTGATGATTGTTTGAGGTATAGTTCTGTGGTAACAATAAGTTCAACCTTTCACGATGATGATTTAGGGTATAGTTCTGTGGTAGCAATCAGTTCAACCTCTTCTGATGATGATTGAAGGTATAGTTCTTTGGTAGCAATCATTTCAACCTCCCCTGCTGATGATTGAAGGTATAGTTCTGTGGTAGCAATCAGTTCAACGTCTCCTGATGATGATTGAAGGTATAGTTCTTTGGTATCAATCAGTTCAACCTCTCCTGATGAAGATTGAAGGTATAGTTTTTTGGTAGCAATCAGTTCAACCTTTCCCTATGATTGTTTGAGGTATAGTTCTGTGGTATCAATCAGTTCAACCTTTCCCTATGATGATTTAACGTATAGTTCTGTGGTATCAATCAGTTCAACCTGTCCATTTGATGGTTTGAGGTATAGTTCTGTGGTAGCAGTCAGTTCAATCTTTCCTGATGATGATTTAACGTATAGTTCTTTGGTAACAATCAGTTCAACCTCTCTTGATGATGGTTTGAGGTATAGTTCTGTGGTAGCAATCAGTTCAATCTTTCCCGATGATGATTTAACGTATAGTTCTTTGGTAACAATCAGTTCAACCTCTCCTGATGATGGTTTGAGGTATAGTTCTTTGGTATCATTCAGTTCAATCTTTCCCTATGATGATTTAACGTATAATTCTTTGGTATCAATCAGTTCAACCTCTCCTGATGATGATTTGAGGTATAGTTCTTTGATATCAATCAGTTCAACCTCTCCTGATGATTGAAGGTATAGTTCTTTGGTGTCCAATCAGTTCAACCTCTTCTGATGATGATTTGAGGTATAGTTCTTTGGTATCATTCAGTTCAACCTCTTCTGATGATGATTTAACGTATAGCTCTTTTGTATCAATCAGTTCAATCTCTGTAATTGAGATGTTTGGTGAATTTTTTTGTTTATATATCTCAAATGTAGATGAATATTTATTGTAGTTACATTGCTGTTGTTTCATGTTTCCACTTTGCTGAGTTTAATTTTTGCTCCTGTTTAAGAGTATCATCATTATGATTACTTTTCTGGCTTTTATGTTTAATGCACAA
>CM054155.1:50036541-50039041 GCA_028751875.1 Rapana venosa
GTGTGTATAGTGTGTGTATGTGTGTATAGTGTGTGTACAGTGTATGTATTGTGCGTGTATAGTGTGTGTGAGTGTGTGTGTGTATAGTGTGTGCATAGCGTCTGCACAGTGTGTGTGTATAGTGAGTATACAGTGTGTGTATAGTGTCTGCACAGTGTGTGTATAGTGTCTGTATAGTGTGTATATAGTGTCTGTATAGTGTGTGTGAGTGTGTGTATAGTGTGTGTGTGCAGTGTATGTATAGTGTTTGTACAGTGTCTGTGTATAGTGTCTGTATAGTGTGTGCGAGTGTGTGTGTATAGTGTTTGTACAGTATGCGAATATGTGTGTATAGTGTCTCTATAGTGTGTTTGAGTGTGTGTATAGTGTGTGTATAGTGTCTCTATAGTGTGTTTGAGAGTGTGTATAGTGTCTGTACGGTGTGTGTATAATGTGTGTATAGTGTGTGTACAGTGTGTGTGTATAGTGTCTGTACAGTGTGTGTATAGTGTGTGTATAGTGTGTGTACAGTGTGTGTATAGTGTGTGTGAGTGTGTGTATAGTGTGTGTATAGTGTCTGTATAGTGTGTTTAAGTGTGTGTATAGTGTCTGTACAGTGTGTGTATAGTGTCTGTACAGTGTGTGAGTGTGTGTGTGTGTGTGTGTAGTGTCTGTACAGTGTGTGTAGTGTCTGTACAGTGTGTGTGTGTGCGTAAATGAGGGCTGGGATTAGCGAGGTAAATAAGTGGTAGGGGGAGTTAATGACAGAAGATGAAGAAGAGAAGGGAGGGATGCAGGAAGGAAATTACTGGTGCTGAGGATGGTGGGGGTGGTGGTGGTGGTGGGGGTGGGGGGGGGATAGCCACATGATCACCGAGAATCATAGACAGACACAGAAGGTCAGAAAGAAGAGACAAGGCCCAGACAGAAAGAGAGAGAAAGGGAGGGGGGAGGGAGGGGGAGAGAGAGGGGGAGAGAGAGGGAGGGAGGGAGAGGGGGGAGAGAGAGGGAGAGAGAGAGAGAGGAGGGAGAGAGAGAGAGAGAGAGAGAGAGAGAGAGAGAGAGAGAGACGCACACACACAGACACATACAGGCAGACACACAGGCACACAGACAGACAGCCTGACACATAAGACAGACAGAGAAAAATAGAGGGGGAGAAACAGACAGACAGCCAGCCAGATAGTCAGCCAGCCAGCTAGACAGTCATACAGCTAGACAGCCAGCCATCCAGCCAGCCATCCAGCCAGACAGCCAGCCAGACAGCCAGCCAGACAACCAGACAGCCAGCCAGACAACCAGCCAGACAACCAGACAGACAACCAGACAGCCAGCCAGCCAGACAGGCAGACAGCCAGCCAGACAACCAGCCAGTCAGACAGCCAGACAGCCAACCAGCAAGCCAGCCAGACAGCCAGTCAGCCATCTAGACAGACAATCAGACAGACAGCCAGCCAGCTAGACAGCCAGACAGACAGACAGACAGACAGCTAGACAGACAGACAGTCAGACAGACAGCCAGTCAGCCAGCCAGCCAGCCACACAGCCACCCAGCCACCCAGCCAGACAGGCAGGCCGACAGACAGGGAGACAGCCAGCTAGACAGCCAGCCAGCCAGCCAGTTAGACAGCCAGCCAGGCAGACAGACAGCCAGCCACACAGACAAACAGCCAGACAGCCAGACAGACAAGGACAGAAAGAGAGAGATGTTTGCAGTGTTACTCACAGGAATGCAGCAGACAACAATTGGCCTCTCTCTGCTGCTCTGTGGGTGGGTGACACAATCATATGCTGAACCCCCCTTGCCCTCTGCCCCCCCAGCCCCTCAACCCCCCCCCCCCCCCAGCCCCCCAGCCCTCACCCCCCCTCTTTCGTCCTCTTGGCGTGACACTCCCAGGGGTTGACTGTATAATTGTATAATTGCAGTATTAGTAAACAGTCGGTCCGTGCACAGACATGCAAGAGACAGACAGACAGACACAGACAGACGGAGGCAGGCAGGAAGACACGCACGCATGCACGCACGCACGCACGCACGCACGCACACATACACACATGTGAACACGGTTGTGTGTGTGTGTGTGTGTGTGTGTGTGTGTGTGTGTGTGTGTGTGTGTACACGCTTGAGAGAGAGAGAGAGAGAGAGAGAGAGAGAGAGAGAGAGAGAGAGAGGGAGAGAGACAGAGAGAGATAGACAGACAGACGAAGAGAAATAGAGATACAGGGACACACAAACAGCCAACGAGACAATGACAATGACAAATTCTTTTATTTCGAGGATAATGAATAAGCACTCATGTGCTTTTTTTACATCTAGTCCCCGCCCGTAGGGATACATCTTAATAATAACCCAACACTTGTACAGTCTCACAGTAGAAACAAGGGGAAATAACCCTTTTCAAAACAGCCCCCCCCCCCCCCCAACAAAAAAACACCCCAAAAAACAAATAACTAAAAGAAAACCCTAAAAATACCCCCCACCACCCCCACCCCCCCAAAAAAAAAACACCAACCAAAACAA
>CM054155.1:50044041-50054041 GCA_028751875.1 Rapana venosa
GCTTTTCGGAAGAGTAGGCCATTGTGTGCCGGTGAGAACAGATGACAAAATTGACAAAACCGTGTACACACGGGGACTGGATATAAAAAAGCACATGAGTGCTTATTTCATTATCATTTTCATTACAATTTTTTAAAAAACCAAAAAAAACAGGATGCACAGTTTAGGGTTTTATCATTGATTATTTCATGATTTATTTATTATCTATACCACTTAAAGTCACGGCAGATTTCTCTGCGTGAAATTCGGGTTGCTCTCTTCCCCGGGGAGAGCGCGTCGCCACAAGAGCAGCGCCACTCATATTTTTGTTGTCTTTTTCTGTCTGCAACCGCATTTGTTTCCCTTTGGGGGGGGGGGGGGGGGGGGGGTTCTACATACTTTTGCCAGGGACAACTCTCTTATCGTCGTGGGTTCTTTTACGTGCGCTAAATAATTATGTATAACACACGGGACCTTCGGTTTATCGTCTCATCCGAAAAAAAAACTAGCACCCAGACCACCACTCACGGTCTGGTGGATAGGGGGAAAAGTTTCGGGCCCAAACGGGGATCAAACCACCGCACACTTCCAACCCGGACTTTTCGCTTTCTAGGCAGGCGCGTTACCTCTAGACCAACTATCTCCTTTCAGTCCGACGATTTGCTCACAGGGACAGAAATAGGCAGTGATCTTTATAGCGTAGTCGTGAATATTCATGAAGCTGTGGGGATGACCTTTGTCCTCGTTTTGCATTGCGCTTCCGTAGGCTAATGGACCATTTGGCTGTAACGAGCGTCTTGGGGGAATGGTCAGTGGTGACCATCGTGATTGCGTGCTTCTGGCCAATCAATCACGGTGTGTGAATAATGTAGGTTGCGGTCAATCGCTGTGTAGGTCTTGTGCGGCCAGAAAAGAACCTTTTCCTGTTTTTATTTTGTCTCTTCAAAGGTAAATGACTGCGTGCGCGCACACACATAATACACGCGCGCACGCTTGCAAGCACGCGCGCATACACACCCACGCAAACACACAAAAAATTGACAAAAACGCATACACACGGTGACTAGATGTAGAAAAAGAAAGCACATAAGTGTTTATTCCGTTAACCACGATAGAAAAGAATAAATAAAACACACACACACACACACACACACACACCACACACACACGCACGCACGCACGTACGCACGCACACACACACATACACACACGCACGTACAAACACATACACACGCGTGCGCATGTACACAAACACACACACACCACACACACACACACACACACACACACACACACCACACACACACGCGCACGTACAAACACATACACACGCGTGCGCATGTACACACACACATTGTTACCACCTCACATGAAAAACTTGAGTGTTGAAAAATCAGCGCCTCACTCCAAAGACTCCTAAAGGAGCAATACTATACAGGCTGCACTCCACCGTTAGCTATCGGGTATTGTAGTACCTTCTACAGGGAAGAGTACAAGGAGGGAGACGAAGAGGCAGACAGAGAAAAGATGGGAAGATCTACAACATCAGAGAGTGGACTGGTAGCCTTGAGTGGAACAAACTGCTACAGAAAGCAGAGGACCGCGGGGAGTGGAGGAAGCTGGTTGTAAAATCTTCTTTAGTGCCCACCACGGTCCACGGGACTACGGGATAGGTGAAGGTGAGGAGGAGCATCTTCTATAAGGTGTTAGTCAGAAAAATACCTGTAGATTTTTACAGATTTTTAAAAAATGCACTGTGTATTGGGGGAAGTTGAGGACATAGAGCAATACCAGGTAGTCACGAGAAAGTTGGAAATGATCATGAAATGAGGATTGCTTGTGTTCCTTCAACGTTGACTCCATGCATGCATATTGTGATAAATTGCTGATATTTTTTTAATAATAATAATAATGTATTGAATTTATATAGCGCTGAATCTTGTAAAGCAACAAATCAAAGCGCTTTTAAAAAAAATTTATGCGTGTGTATGCGGTTTTTCAAATTTTTGTCATCTGTTCCCATCGGCACACAATGGCCTACTCTTTCGAACAGCGGAACAGGATTTAACGTGTGCGCAAGATGTTCTGCATGCGTTCGTACACGGGGCCTCGGTTTATAGTCTCATCCGAAGGACTTTGACATTCAGTTCGATTTTTTTGGGTCAAACTGGGAAGAAAGGGCGAGGCTGGGAATCGAACCCAGAACCTCGCGGTTTACTTGTTGGCAGGCAAACGTCTTAACCATCCTGCCACCTTTCTTCACATAGCCAACCATACATATTGTGATAAAGTTCTGGTATTGATATACGTAATTATTTTGTGATGTGTGCGAGGTGATGGTCGTATACTGTTCTGCATTATTCTTCTGTGATAAATGTTTTCCCTGTTTACTTTGTTTCTATGTACGACTTCTAACCCACATGAATTCCTCTCTTTATGAGAATTGAATTGAATTGAATTGTGGTTAGGAAGCTAGCAGACGACAAAGAACTGAGGTCAGTGGACAGTGTTTGCTGGAAATTTTCTTTTTAAAGAATTCATACCTACCATTTTTTATCAAAATCACCTGAGTTTTGAGTCAGAGTCTAGTCTTTCACAAAAAAGTGTTTACATTTTTTTTTCTGTGGATACCTTAGTACATGCGGTATGAATACAAGATTGCTTTAGGAAAACAGAAGGAAAATTGGCAGAAAGGTATAGGTGGATCGGTGGTCTAGAGGTAACGAAAGCGAAAAGTCCTGGTCGGAAATGTGCGGTGGTTCGAATCCCGTTTGGACCCGAAACTTCTCCCCCCATCCATTAGACCATGAGTGGTGGTTTGGGCGCTAGTCTTTCGGATGAGACGATACACCGAGGTCCCTTGTGTTACACATAATTATTTAGCGCACGTAAAAGAACCCACGGCAACAAGAGAGTTGTCCCAGGCAAAATTCTGTAGAAAAAAAAAGCCAGTCTGATAGGGAAACAAAATACAGTTGCTAACAGGACCAAAAAAAAGTGGCGCTGCTCTTGTGGCGACGCGCTCTCCCTGGCGGGGGAGAGCAGCCCGAATTTCACGTAGAGAAATCTGCCGTGACTTAAAGTGGTATGAATAAATAAATAAATAAATAAATAGATGAAAGAAGAATGGTCAATCTAAGAAAACACACACTCTCACTTATTCCACCACAATTTCCGTCTCACACGAGGACCATCCGCAGTTGTGTGTGTGTGTGTGTGTGGGGGGGGGGGGGGGGGGGGGGGGGGGGAATCAAAGAATTCCAAATCAGCATTCATGAGGGATCACGTGACTTTGAAGCGCGCTGTCTGTAACGCCAATCGAACACGGCGATTGGCTGGCACCAGTCGCTTTCCTCGTTATTATTCATGAAAGCTGGAGGTTCCTGTTAGTCCTTGGGTCTTGCACGTGCTTTCCTTGTGTTAAACACCAGAGAGGCCATCTGGGGGGAAGAGATGGTTTGGCTGCAGAGGCTGGCATTTCAGTCTGAAACAAAATCAGCTGTAATGAGAGCGTCTGCTGGTTGTAATTTTTGGTGGAAGCCAAGCCCGCTTTCCAGGGTATAATTACGTCGTTTGTTGTCGAATTGCCCTTTTCCGCATGCTTTGATCGCTTATGTATGTTATTGTAGTTGTTGTTGTTGAGTATAATAACGTCGTTTGTTGTTGGAATTCCCTTTCCGCATGCCTTGATCACTATGTATGTTTATTTATTTAATTCATTTATTCTTTTACATCGAGGATAATGGAATGAGCACTTATGTGCTTTTTTTTTTACATCTAGTCCCCGTGTGTATGCGGTTTGTAAATTCTGTCATCTGTTCCCACCGGCTCACAATGGTTTATACTCTTTCGAAAAGCGGAACAGGATTTAACGTGTGCGCAAGATGTTCTGCATGCGTTCGAACACGGGGCCTCGGTTTAATAGTCTCATCCGAAGGACTTATGTTATTGTAGTTGTTGTCGTTGTTGTTGTTGTTGTGCGTTCCCTGGGTTAACTTGAGCTTATGTTATACTTACTGTCTTGGTTTCGGGTTTTTTCGGGTTTTGTGAGTCTTGTTATTTTTGTTTAGTTTCTTCATTTGTCTGTATGACTTGAGCTTATGGTGTACTGTCTTAGTTTTGTTTTATCATGTTTTGTTAGTCTAGATATATATATATATATATATCCAGATATATATATATATATATATATATATATATATATATATATATATGATCGTCATATATTTTTGTTTTCAACATGTATTTACGTTGTCTTTAGAATGCTTTTATATGTCAATTTTCTTGATTTTTTGTTGGTGTGAGAGCAGGATGAAAAAAAAAGTTGTGTAAAGTTAATCTTTAACCCTCAGTAAAGATCTTTTTGACTTGACTTGACTTGACACTCTGGGGGTCACCCAGAACGTGCACTCTGACTCACTCATCCCACCTGGGAATCACCGTGAGATTGAAATTGCACACTGAATGAGAAGTTTGCGTGTATGACTGTTTTAAGTACCTCGCCATATAGGCAGCCATACTCCGACTTGAGAGGATTTTTTCCTCTCCTTTAAAGGAGAGTGCAGGTTGTGATGTTAAGAGCTTGTCATGACTGAAGGCAACCTCGACACAACATTTTACAATTAACATAACAACGTTTTAGTTTTAAAATAAATAAAAAAAACCCACATTTTAGTGTAGGCCTTGGCAATTAGCTGACATCAATAACTGACACGGCTTTTGGCCTGGGCCAAGCTCATCAAGTATGATTTAAAAATCTATGTAAGTGGGGTTAATAATAATATAATTTCCTTATATATAAGGTGTCCCATAACCTATAAGGTCGTAGGGGAACGAGGCGTCAGAGACCTCAGCTTCTCTAGGGGCCAGCATATTGAGGGCGGCGCCCATCCCCTCTCCCTCGCTGCTTTACCTTCCCTGACCCTAAAGAGGGCAGGTACCCATTTACAGCTGGCTGAACTGGGGGACTATACTGAAGCCAAAGCGCGCAAACGGTCATAGTGATATGTTTATAACACCATATGGGGGACGGGATAGTTCAGTGGTCGGAGCACTCGCTTTCCCCCAGCCAAGTTAAGCAGCGTCGAGCGTGGTTACCAGTTGGATGGGTGACCGTTTGCGCGCCTTGGCTTCAGTACAGTTCCCCCAGTTCACCCAGCTGTAAATGTGTACCTGCCCTCTTTAGGGTCAGGGAAGGTAAAGCAGCGAGGGAGAGGAGATGGGCGCCACCCTCAATATGCTGGCCCTAGAGAAGTGAGGTATCTGACGCCTCGCTCTCCTACGACCTTATAGGTTAGGGGACACCTTTACCCTGTTTTATACCATTATGTCCACTCTGTATGCCCATCATTCTTCTGTATTGTGGCCTAATGCCGATGTACAGTTAAAGTCTGAAGTCTCTCTCTCTCTCTCTCTCTCTCTCTCTCTCTCTCTCTCTCTCTCTCTCTCTCTCTCTCTCTCTCTCTCTTTGGTTTTTTTGTTTTTAAAAGGATTATTTCCCTTTGTTTCTACTGTGTGAGTGCATAAGTATTGGGTTATTATTAAGATGTATCCCTACGGGCGGGGACTGGATGTAAAAAAGCACATGAGTGCTTATTCATTATCCTCGAAATAAAAGAATGTGTCATTGTCATTGTCTCTGCCTGTTGGTTTGTTTTTCATGAGGGCCTGGTGTGCAGGAGCCCCTGGCTTATCCATGTACCCTCCGCTCTACTGCAGATACCTTGTGCCTACGAATACCTAGATTCAACCAATCCACTGTTGGCCGCCGCTCATTCTCTATTTCTGGTCCATCCATCTGGAACAACCTTCCTCTCTCTCTTCGCCAGAAACCTAGTTATGACACTTTTAAATCCAGCCTCAAGACATATTTATTTCAAACCTAAGACCCCCCCCCCCCCTCCTCCTGTTTCATATCTAACCCATGTTCTATCACCCTGCTAAAAGTATACGGCCTGTGCGAGTGTATGTGTGCTTTTGAAAAACATTTGACTATCGAAACTTTATTTCATAGACTTTGTCTGCATTGCACCATGTTTGTAAATATCTGTTTGTTTAAACTTTTGATTATTTATCATTGATTGCATGACTGTGTAAGTTTAGGTTGAATGCATGCGCTTTGATTTGTCTTTGCAAGATATAGCGCTATATAAGTTCCATTTATTATTATTATTTATTATTAATAAAACATTCGACTTCGAGTTAGAGTTCGAGTTCTCTCTCTCCCTTGAAATAACATCTCGGGCACACATTGAAACATGTTCCCGCTTTCGAAAAGAGTAAGCCATTGTGTACCGTGGGAACAGATTACAGCAAAATGAACGCGCACACATCATAATACAACACATCATATTACATCAATCACACTACAGTAAGTTTACACACACACACACACACACACACACACCACACACACACACACACACACACACACACCACACACACATCTAATATCAATGTGAATAGACGTTAAATTGAAGAACAAAACACACACGCACACACATACACACACATCTGATATCACTTAATGTGAATAGACGTTAAATTGCAGAAGAACAACACCCACACACACCCCCCACACCCCCACACACACCCCACACACACCACACACACACACACACACACACACACACACACACACACACTCACCCCCACACACACACACACACACCCCACACACACACACACACATACATCTAATATCAATGTGAATAGACGTTAATTGCAGAAGAACAACACCCACACACCCACACACACACACCATTACACCCACCCACCCCACACACACACACACACACACACACACACATTACCCACCACCCACCCACCCACACACACACACTTCTCTCTCTCCTCTCTCTCTCTCTCTCTTTTCTCTCTCTCTCTCTCTCTCTCTCTCTCTCTTCTTTTTTCTCTCTCAAAACCAACACTGTGTATCATTCCACTTTTTTTTTTCCTTGTAAAGGTTTGTGGGGTGTTCGTGTTTTTCTTTCTATCTATCTTTCTTTCTTTCTAAAAACTGTGAAACGCCACACGTTGTCAGTCTGCTCGCCAATTCTGTGACTCGGAACGAAAACAAAAGTGTCTCCTGAAAGTCTCTCCAGAGCCTTCTCTCTGCTTTACACCGCCCTTGGAGACAAAGCAGATATGGAGAGCACAGCACACACACACACACTAGCGCGCGCACGCTCGCACGCACGCACGCACACACGCACGCGCGCGCGCGAAGCCATTCTGAGGGAATCCATTTCTTTAGTGTCTTTATGTTTTTGCACTAGTTTTCGCACTTCCTTGTTGTTTTGTTTTGTTTTGTTGTATTTTATCGTTTTATGTGTGTGTGGGTTGTGTTGTGTGTGTGTGTTGTGTGTTGTGTGTGTGTTGGGGTGTGTGGGGTGTGTGTGGGGGGGGGGGGGGTACCTATGTGTGTGTGTGTGTGCGCGCGTGTGTGTATGGGTGTGCGTGGTGCGTGCGCGAGTGCACGTGTGGTGGGGGAGAGGGGTTTGGAGGGGTAGGAAGGGGGTACATAATGTTCGTATATGTGGGTGTATATGAGAGTGAGAGTGAGACAGCCAGAGAAAGAGAGAGAGAGAATGTGAATGATCTTTATTTTTCAAGGGTTACAGAGAGAGGTAGAAAGGGACGGAGAGAGGGGAGAGAGAGAGAGGAGAGGAGAGAGAGAGAGGAGAGAGAGGAGAGAGAGAGAGAGAGAGAGAGAGAGAGAGAGAACTCGAACTCGAACTGGAACTGGAACTGTTTATTGAGAGTAAATGGATAAGCAGAGGGCTTCTTTACACCATGCTCTCACAAAAAAAACCCAGGAAAAAACAGAAAAAATAAAACCAAGAGATAGAGAGAGATGAGAGAAAGAGCGAGGCAGTGTGTGTGTGTGTGTTTTGTGTGTGTGTGTGTGTGTGTGTGTGTGTGTGTGTGTGTGTGTTGTGTGTGTGTGTAAAGGTTCAAAATCGGTCAAAAGACAGATTTCTACTCCATCCCCATACACCGGACCACACGTAGGGGGATGGGATAGCCTAGTGGTTAGAACATTGCGCTCGCAACCTGACGACCCGGGTTCGATTCCCGTTCAAGGGGGATATTTTCCTCTGGAGTTAACATCAGTGCCGACTTCACTCTCCCCAAAAGTCCTTCGGACGAGATTATAAACCGAGACCCCGTGTGCGGACGCACGCAGAACATCTTGCGCCCACGTTAAATCCTGTTCGACTTTTCGTAAGAGTAGGCCATTGTGTGCCGGTGGGAACAGATGGTGGAATTTACACAACCGCATACACATGGGGACTGGATGTGAAAAAGCGATAAGTGCTTATTCCATTATCCTCGATGTAAAAGAATAAAATACAAAATAAATAAATAAACGTAGTGGTTTAGGTACTAGTCCTTTGAATAAGACAATGAAGCAAAATCCAGAGCGGACCATAAATTTAGCTCATTTAGAAAAAAACAACCCATACATCACAAAAGAAACTACGAAAGCTCTCTCTAGCAGAACTCTGTAGACTGAAGCAACGCTTGTAAGGAAAACAAAGTCTGCATGTAGCCAAAAGGCCAAGAAAAGTTTTGGGTTTATTTTAAGTGGATCGGTGGTCTAGAGGTAACACACCTGTCTAGAAAGCGAAAAGTCCGGGTCGGAAATGTGCGGTGGTTCGTATCCCGTTTGGACCCGAAACTTTTTCCCCATCCATTAGATCATGAGTGGTGGTCTGGGCGCTAGTCTTTCGGATGGGACGATAAAAAAACCGAGCTCCCGTGTGTTGCACATAATTATTTACCGCACGTAAAAGAACCCACGGCAACAAGAGAGTTGTCCCTGGCAAAATTATGTAGAAAAAAAGCCACTCTTGATAGGGAAACAAATACTGTTGCAGACAGGAAAAAAAAAAAGGGTGGCGCTGCTCTTGTGGCGACGTGCTCTCCCCGGGGAGAGCAGCCCGAATTTCGCGCAGAGAAATCTGCCGTGACTTAAAGTGGTATGAAATGAAATGAAATATGAAATGAAATAAGTGGACAAAATAACGAAAAGGAAAGAATTAAGGTGGTCAAAAGTAAGTGCGGAGTATTATATGACTGTCGTGTTCAATGACAAAAAAGAATCTGCTGTCCATTACATGAGCCTTCAGTCTTGAGAAATGAATGAAGAATATTCTGTATAGTGAAGGAACTTTTCTTCTTTGTCGTAGATGTTCGCACGTGACGTGTGTGTGTGTGTGTGTGTGTGTGTGCTTGCTTATAGATGCCTTTGCGTTGCACGTGATATGCTGAGAGAGAGAGGGGAGAGAGAGAGAGAGAGAAGAGAGGGGGAGAGATGGAGGAGAGAGAGAGAGAGAGAGTGAGAGAGAGAGAGAGAGAGTGAAATGGATTGTTGATACATGTATCCAAACATGTTGATTTATCATGCCTTTCCTGTATTGTAAATGCTCTTTCACTTTTCATGTCCATGATTTGTGCTTTTCATTTTGGAGCGAATTTGTGGTGTGAGTATTTTTCACACGCCCACATCCGCAAGTTGTGGTTTTGTTAAATTTCATGTACCCCTTGAGGGGGGGTTTCTTGAAATTAAATCTTGAAAAATCTTGTAAGACTATGGAGTTGCGCTCTAGGTGTTCATTCTGGTACAGCGTCGGGTGTGGCTGGCCAGTCCGACACGGGAATGACAGACAGTGCCTATGGCAGAGGGAGGGCACAGATGAAGTCTGACAATGCTGGTCTGTCTGACTGCCTGGGCTGCAGCCTTTCTTCTCGTTCTCTCTTTGCCTCGTGCTGCTGAGCAAGTGTCTTTTGAGATAAGGAAAAGGTGGGAGTAATTAAAGACAGAAGGGAAGAGAATGGGATGTACTACTAGTAGTAATGGATAGGCTGACCTTTTTTTTCTTTTTCTCGTGTGTGGTTTCTTTGGTGGTGTGTGTGTGGTGTGTGTGTGTGTGAGGTTGTGTTGTGTGTTTTTGTGTGTGTGTTGTGTGTTGTGTGAGGTTGTGTTGTGTGTGTGTGTGTGTGTGTGTGTGTGTGT
>CM054155.1:50059041-50061541 GCA_028751875.1 Rapana venosa
ATATTAACATACATCAGTGGACTTGATTTCATCGACAAGGCAGAGGGTAGGCATACATCAGTGGGCTGGATTTCATCGACAAGGCAGATGATAGACATACATCAGTGGGCTGGATTTCATCAACAAGGCAGAATATAGACATACATCAGTGGTCTGGATTTCATCAACAAGGCAGAGAGTAGACATACATCAGAGAATTGGATTTCATCAACAAGGCAGAATATAGATATACATCAAAGAATGGACTGGATTTCATCGACAAGGCAGAATATAGACATACATCGGTGGGCTGGATTTCATCAACAAGGCAGAGAGTAGACATACATCAGAGAATTGGATTTCATCAACAAGGCAGAATATAGACATACATCAAAGAATGGACTGGATTTCATCGACAAGGTAAAGGATAGATATACATCAGTGGGCTGGATTTCATCGACAGAGCAGAGGGTAGACATACATCAGTGGACTGGATTTCATCGACAAGGCAGAGGACATACATGCATGCATACATACATAAAAGAGTGGACTGATTTCATCCACAAGGCAGAAGTTAGACATACATCGGTGGCTGGATTTCAAATACAAAGGAGAGAATAACATAAAAACAGAAGTGGACTGGTTTTCATACACACGCGTTCTCTTGTGGCTAGCATTATCTTCGCATTGTCCCTGGATCTTGTCAAGTCTGTTCTCTTCACTTGACTAGACCTGGAACTCCGTGTCTTACCGTTTGATAGTAATAATAATGATAATGATAATAAAAATAAAAATAAATGGAATGTATATAGCGCTGTATCTTGCAAAAAGAAATCAAAGCGCTTGCATTCAACACACCCATACATACAACCAATAACAATTACAGAGTTAACAAATTCAAATGTACATAATTATACGCACGCACGCGCGTGCGCACACAAACCCCAACACAGTACCAATCCTGGAAATAAAAGTTTGAAATTGACTTCACACAAACACACACACACACACACACACAAACACACACATCAACACACACACACGAAATACACACATTTACACCAACAACCCACACTGTGCCTCTGGAAATAAAAGTTTGTCTGACTTTCACACACAAACCACCGACCACAGACACACCACACAACCCACACACAAACACACACACTACACAAACACATACACATTATTCACTTTGGCAGGGTGGTGGGATTTTGACTGTTTTAGGCAGGGATAGATTTGAGATGAAACAAGAGGGGGAAAATCAGATTTGGAATAACTATGTCTTGAGGCTGGATTTTGAAAGCGTCATAAGTAGGCTTTTGGCGAAGAGAGATCACCGGACCAGAAACAGAGAAAGAGAATGATAACTTTTCCCCCCCTTCCTCAGCAGGGTTAGAGCTCCAAAGTTCCCCAATGGTCAGTCCTTCGGATGAGACTACAAACCGAGGCCCCGTGTGCGAACGCACGCAGAACATCTTGCGCACACGTTAAATCCTGTTCCGCTTTTCGAAAGAGTAGGCCATTGTGTGCCGATGGGAACAGATGACAGAATTTACAAAACCGCATACACACGGGGACTGGATGTAAAAAAGCACATGAGTCCTTATTCCATTATCCTCGATATAAAAGAATAAAATAAAATAAATAAATACATAAATCTGAAGGACATTCAGCGGAGTGGGGAGTCGGTACTATTTATTTATTTTTAAATTTATCTTATTCTTTTATATCGAGGATAATGGAATAAGCACTTATATCCTTTTTTTAACATCCAGTCCCCGTGTGTATGCGGTTTTTGTCAATTTTATCACCCTTTCCCACCTGCACACAATGACCTACTCTTACGGAAAAACGGAACAGGATTTTAACGTGTGCGCAAGACGTTCTGCCTGCGTTCGCACACGGGGGCCTGGGTTTATAGTCTCATCCGAAGGACTTTTGGGGAGAGTGGAATCTGCCTCCAGGGTGAAATTCCCTAAATCC
The DNA here is from genome assembly GCA_028751875.1 of Rapana venosa. NCBI lineage: Eukaryota > Metazoa > Mollusca > Gastropoda > Neogastropoda > Muricidae > Rapana > Rapana venosa. Next base: position 50,061,004 of record CM054155.1, read on the forward strand.
GTTGCAGGGTCTCGAATTCAGGGCCGTCAGATCAAGATCGCAAGGCCCTAAACCACTAAGCCACCCTGCCCCCTTACAGAGAACGGATTGAACGGCAGGGAGAAGACAGCAGGACAAGAAGTTCACGGAGGATGAGGCTGCTGAGGAAAGAAAGAAAGAAAGAAAGATAGAGAGGTGGTGGTGAAGGTCTTTCAGAGACGCTGTCGAGTGTCTCTAAATTGACATGGTGTTGGACAGCAGCTGGCTCCGCTTCTCACACTTCGCCGCCGTGGATTATCTGCCCATTACACTGTATAGAAGAAGAAGGAGGAGGAGGAGGAGGAGGAAGAGGAGGAGGAGGAAGTGGGGGAGGGGGGGGAGCATCAGGAAAAAGAAGAAGGATGATGAGGAGAAGAATGAGAGCAAGAAGAAGAGGAAGTAGAAGGAGGAGGAGGAGGAGGAAGAGAGGGTGGAGGGGAGAGGAAGAACTCACTAAATTTTAATGCGAATAGACGTTAAACAGAAAAAGAAGAAGTAGACGACGACGATGACGAAGAAG
>CM054155.1:50076541-50079041 GCA_028751875.1 Rapana venosa
CTTGTGGCACACTTTAATTTCCGTTGCAGGAGGACTTTGATCTCCTCTGAGCAATATGTATGTGAAAGAACCCGCAGTAGCATAATAAAAGCTGTCCGAGATCAATTTTATTGCAAAACAACACCAACCCATCCTCTTGGAAAGGCAAACAGATATACCCAAGCAGACAGAATCAAGAGGGTAGCGCTGAACTGACCTATAATCCTAGATGGTTGGTCTATAGGTAATACGAGGTCTATTTATTTATTTATTCTTTTTTTTAATTTATTTATTCTTTCATTTCGAGGATAATGGAATAAGCACTTATGTGCTTTTTTTTTTACATCCAGTCCCCCGTGTGTATGCCGTTTTTTTTAATTTTGTCATCCGTTCCCAACGGAACACAATGGCTTACTCTTCCGAATAGCGGGGTTTTACGTGTGCGCAAGATGTTCTGCGTGCGTTCGCACACGGGACCTGGGTTTATAGTCTCATCTGAAGGAATTTTGGGGAGAGTGGAGTCTGCGCTGATGTTAACTCCAGAGGAAAAAATCCTCTTGAACGAGATTCGAACCCGGGTCAGCAGATCATGAGCGCATCACTCTGACCACCAGGCTATCCCGTCCCCTCGTGTGGTGGTCTGGGTGCTAAGTCTTTCGGATGGGACAGTAATCCCGAACTCTGTGTGACAATCCATTTACAAAACCGCATACACACGGGGACTGGGTGTAAAAAAGCACATGAATCCTTATTCCCTTATCCTCGATATCAAAGAAAAGGAATAAATATAATATAAAACATATAGCTGATTGCCGTACAGTTCCTATCAAACATGTGCGTTTGTTTGCCAATATGTCTTTTAAAGGATTTGTTCATTTCTTCTTCTTCTCTCTCTTTACTTTGAATGCAGTAAATTTAGCCACGACACGTTATCAAAGTAAAACAAGCCCACAGAAAAGGCAAGGCTTTCTACCTTAGTCCAACATCTTCCAGTGTATGCAGCAAGTCTTCAAAGGACAAGGATGGAAAGAAAACTATAAAATAAAAAAATAAATAAACCTAGAGAAGAAAGGAAGGTGGTATCTGGAGGCAATTAACCCCTGCACAATGACATCTTGGCCAAAGGGTAATCAAACTTTTCCCCGCGTAAAGAACAGACAGCAAAACACACGCTGATTGGCTGCTATTGACTGTGTCGTCGCCTGTGATTGGAGAAACTACGGCACACGACGGCGCCAATAGAAACCCGCGTTATTATTAGGACGAAAAGGGGGGAAAAAAAAAGAGTGTGCTGACACTGCAGAAATTGTGGTTGGTTTTTTGTGTCCTCGATTGGCAGGAAGCTGATTCCCTGGTGTTGACTACAACAGATCTGGATTCTTTTTCCATATCATCCCGAGGTGTTTACCTCGCAAATGTTGTATCATGCCAGTTAGAGGATACGAAAAGATGGAAGCTGTCAAGATTTCTTTGTGTCACCATTTTTCTATCCCTCTCTCTGTATATGGTTGATATTGAGTGTGTGTGAATGTACGCCTGGAGAGAGAGAAAGAGAGAGAGAGAGAGAGAGAGAGAGAGAGAGAGAGAGAGAGAGAGAGAGAGAGGATCAGTGGTCTAGAGGTAACGCTCCTGCCTAGAAAGCGAAAAGTCCGGGTCGAAAGTGTGTGGTGGTTCAAATCCCGTTAAGGCCCGAATTTTTCCCCCCATCCATTAGACCATGAGTGGTGGTCTGGGTGCTAGTCTTTCGGATGAGATAATATAAACCGAGGTCCCATGTGTTACACATACTTATTCATCACATATAAAAGAACCCACAGTAACAAGAGAGTTGTCCCTGGCAAAATTGTGTAGAAAAAAGCCACTCTGATAGGGAAACAAATACAGTTGCAGACAGGCAAAAGAAAAAAAAAGTGTGGCACTGTTCTTGTGGCGACACGCTCTCCCCCGGGAAGAGCACCTCTAATTTCACGCAGAGAAATCTGCCATGACTTAAAGTGGTAAAATAAAAATTACTTGATACCAGCTTTGTACGAAGATCTCTCGACAGAAACCAGCACAGAACCCTTTTGTAATCAGTGATATCATGCACGTTTAAAAAAACAAACAAATGGAGGAAAATGCCACAAAAAGGTGTAAAATCTCATCACCAGAAAGTTGGCCCCTTCTGAAAAGTCAGTTAGGACGAAGGTAATTAAACTCGCCCACAGTAAAAATTCAGAATTATAACACTTGCTGATAGGCAGCTTTTGATTACGTAAGACACCCAAATCAAGCCAAGGTGGGATGTGCTGGGCATGACTTGTCAGGTGCTTAATGGCAACGCCAGCGCATTTTCGTTTATGTGACAGACAGTAGTTGCTGTCTGAGTGTTTGAAGAAGAAGAAGAGGGGTGAAGAGAAGGAAGAGGGGGGTAGGAGGAGAAGAAGAAGAAGGAGGAGGAGGAGTAGAAGGAGAAGAAGAAGGAGGAGGAGGAAAAGGAGAAGAAGAAGCCTGTTGCATATGTGTAAAGCTGAAGTCTGTC
>CM054155.1:50084041-50094041 GCA_028751875.1 Rapana venosa
AAAAAATCATCTTTACATATGTCCACGACAGTTCAACTCCTGTGAAACTTAAAAAATCATCTTTACATATGTCCACGATAGTTCAATTCCTGCGAGACATAAAAATTATCTTTACATATGTCCACGACAGTTCAACTCCTGTCAGATTTAAAAAATCATCTTTACATATTGCTCACGACAGTTCAACTCCTGTGAAACTTAAAAAATCATCTTTACATATGTCCATAGCTCGATACATGCGAAACTTAAAAAATTATCTTTACATATGTCCACGACAGTTCAACTCCTGCGAGACAAAAAAAAATCATCGTTACATATGTTCACGACAGTTCAACTCCTGTGAGACTTAAAAAAATCATCTTTACATATGTCCATGACAGTTCAACCCCTGTCAGATTTAAAAAATCATCTTTACATATGTCCACGACAGTTCAACTCCTGTGAGACTTTAAAAAAATCATCTTACATATGTCCACGACAGTGAAAATGCCTGGATCACTAACGAAGCGTATGGACCATTTTGGCACACAATTTAGGTAGCTGCATTATGACTGCGGGGATAGATCCTTTTAGAAAGGAGACTCAATACCCGTGAGACTATTTTTTTTAATAATTTAGATTTTTAAAAAAATCTCCTCACACGTCTCTGACAATTCTATGCATGCGAGTTTCTTTGTCAGGAGAGAACTCTGTGCCTGTGTGAGACTGTTTAAACCAGCAGTTTCAAACGTGTCCGCCATTATGCGCTTTGATTTGTCTTTGCAAGATATTAAAAAAAAGGTAAAGGAGTCCCATAACCTATAAGGTCGTAGGGGAGCGAGGCGTCAGAGACCTCACTTCTCTAGGGCCAGCATATTGAGGGCGGCGCCCATCTCCTCTCCCTCGCTGCTTTACCTTCCCTGACCCTAAAGATGGCAGGTACCCATTTGCAGCTGGGTGAACTGGGGGAACTGTACTGAAGCCAAGGCGCGCAAACGGTCACCCATCCAAGTGGTAACCACGCTCGACGCTGCTTAACTTGGCTGGGGGGAAGCGAGTGCTTGCAAGATATAGCGCTATATAAGTTCCATTTGTTGTTGTTATTATTATTATTATTATTAGCATTATTATTATTATTATTTCGTTATCTGGGAGCCTTTCTCAAGGAGAACAGGGGGACGGGATGGCCTGGTGGTTAGAGTGATGCGCATTGCGCTCGTGATCTGCTGACACGGGTTCGAATCTCGTTCAAGAGGATTTTTTCCTCTGGAGTAACATCAGTGCCGACTCCACTCCCCCCCTAAAAGTCCTTCGGATGAGACTATAAACCGAGATCCCGTGTGCCAACGCACGCGGAACATCTTGCGCACAAGTTAAATCCTGTTCCGCTTTTCGGAAGAGTGGGCCGTTGTGTGCCGGTGGGAATGGATGACTAAATTGACAAAACTGCGTACACGTGGGGACTGGATGTAAAATAAGCACCTAAATTGCTTATTCCATTATCCTCAAAATAAAAGAAAATTTCTCTCTCTCCTCTCTCTCTCTCTCTCTCTCTCTTCTCTCTTCTCTCCTCTCTCTCTCTCTCTCTCTCTCTCTCTCTCTCTCCTCTCTCCTCTCTCTCTCTCTCTCTCTCTCTCTCTCTCTCGTCCTTCTCTCTCCTCCCATCCTTCTCTCTCCCCATCTCTCTCCCAATCTCTCTCTCTCTCTCTCTCCCTCTCTCTCTCTCTCTCTCCCACTCTCTCTCTCTCTCTCCATATATCTATCTCCATCTCTATCTCTCTCTCTCTCTCATCTCTCTCTTCTCTCTCCTCTCTCCTCTCTCTCCCTCTCTCTCTCTCTCTTCATATTCTATCTCCATCTCTATCTCTCTCTATCTCCACCTCTCTCTCTCCATCTCTCCATCTCTCTCTCTCTCTCTCTCTCTCACTCTCTCATCTCTCTCTCTCTTCTTTCTTTCTTTCTTTCTCGCTCTCATCCATCTCTCTCTCCATCTATCTCTCTCTTTCTCTCTCTCTCTCTCTCTCATCTTTCCTCTCTCTCTCTCCATCTCTCTCTCCATCTCTCATCCTCTCTCTCTCTCTCTACATCTCTCTCTATCTCTCCCTCACTCCTCTCTCTCCATATCTTCTCTCCATATCTCTCTCTCCATCTCTCTCCCCCCACCTCTCTCTATCTATCTCCATCTCTCTCAATCTCTCTCTCCACTCTCTCCATCTATCTCCATCTCTCTCAATCTCTCCATCTCTCTCTCCATCTCTCTCTCTTCTCTCTCTCTCTCTCTCTCTCTCTCTCTCTATCTCTTGTTTACAATAATTATTTCAGTTTGTCCTTTTGTCCCCTTTACTTGTTTTTGTGGCCCAAGGCCGAAGTACCATTAAAGATGTTCAGAGTTCTCTCTCTCTCTCCCTCTCTCTTCTACATCTCTCTTCTCATTTCCTTTCGATCTCTTCTCTCTCTCTCGTCTCTGTCTCATTTCTCATCTTCATCTCATCATCTCTCTCTTCAGAGAGTTCAGAGTTCTCTCTCTCTCGCATCTTCTCTCTCTCTCAACTTCTCTTTCTCTCTTCTTCTCTCTCTCTCTCTCTTCTCCTCGTCTAATCATTCTCTCTCGTCATATCTCCTTCACTCTCTCTCTCTCTCTTCTCTCTCTACTCACCACGCCAATTCCAAACCGTATGTCAAGCATTTCGCACACCACACTCAGTGTTGGTGAGTTAAGTTGTCAGGATTCCATGAAGTTTAAAAGAATGGCCTTGTCATTCTTTGTCCGTTTCAATTCAACTTTTTTTTAAAAAAATGGAACTGAAGAAATTATCGTGTTTCTGTCAGAAATGTGTGGCACTGATATTGATCTGTTTTTTAGAGATGGCGTGGTGGTGGTGGTGGTGGTCAGTATTGTCTCATATCTTGTGATGTGACAGTGGCAACAGATCTTTTGATCTGAAAACGTCACAGAATTTTCGTCAGACTGAATTATTGCGTCATGTGTTTGAACTATTTCGTTTCGTCGTTCTTTTTTTTTTTAAATGAATGAATTACGCCTGCGGTCTAAATGATTCGTTGCTCGGTCATAAATCACTTATTATTAAGTCCTTCGGATGAGACTATAAACCGAGGCCCCGTTTGCGAACGCATGCAGAACATCCTGCGCACACGTTAAATCCTGTTCCGCTTTTCGAAAGAGTAGGCCATTGTGTGCCGGTGGGAACACAAAACAAAATTTACAAAACCGCATACACACAGGGACTGGATGTATAAAAAAAAAGCACATGAGTGCTTATTCCATTATCCTCGATATTAAAAAAAAAGAAAGTCATCTGAGCGCTTTGATTTGTTGCTTTACAAGATTCAGCGCTATATAAATTCCATACATTATTATTATTATTATTATTATTATTATTAATTATTATTCGTGTGTTACACTTGCTGCTTTCCATGTGTGGAAAACACGCTTGCATTCAAGAAGCATCGCAGACCTTTACGTTACAACTCAATTCGTTTTATATCGAGGATAATGGGGGGGGGGGGGGGGGGGGGGGGGAACATAACAAAGGTTCTTTCTGTGAAGTAGTAGGGTCCAGACGAGAAAACTTCTCACTTCAATAAACGAACTGAAACTAAAAAATCTGTAGGCCACGCGCTTCAAAGCCAAGACACGGACTTCGAGAAAACTGTCTTTCAAGGCAAGACTGAGGGAAAATGGAAAAAAAATGGCCAGACCACCAGCTTCTCTCATGGGCAACATCACCGAATCCTGTGGCCTGAGAATCCATGGAGTCAGCAGCAGGGCAGTACAGCCAAGACCGGAGGAGGAGCACATGGAGAAGGAAGGAAGGAAGGATGGAGGAGCACATGGAGAAGGAAGGAAGGAAGGATGGAGGAGCACATGGAGAGGAAGGAAGGAAGGATGGAGGAGCACATGGAGAGGAAGGAAGGAGGAGCACATGGAGAAGGAAGGAAGGAAGGAGGAGCACATGGAGAAGGAAGGAAGGAAGGAGGAGCACATGGAGAAGGAAGGAAGGAAGGAGGAGCACATGGAGAAGGAAGGAAGGAGGATCATGTCGGTGTCATTGGGTGCGGCGGCTAACACCAAACTCGATGATGCCGACAGGTGAACAGTTGGAGAATGTGACTCCAGGTTCAAAATTAAATTCCTTCCACCCATTTTTGGGGAGTAGGGAGGATTACAAACAAACTCAACAGAAGAATAAACCTAACAGCAACACACCCAAAAATAACTAACAGGAACTGAAAAGCGAAGAGTTCATCGCAAAATGATACGCAAACAGTATCAAAGACTCAAGACTATTTTTTAAAGTATACAGGTTTCTTTAAAAGACACAGCCTACGTTTGTGAAAGACAAGTGAAATTTCAAAAAAAAATACCTGCAGCAAATCTTATGATTTTTTAGAGCGACAGGAGAACTTTTTGAGATTTGCATTTCGTTAGCCTACAAACATAACTGGACATGGGTTGAAGAAAATGTCGTGGAATGAACTATTATCGTAAATCTTTGAAGTGGAGGCATTCCATGATAAAAATGAAGTTCATCCCCTAAAAACAGACATATCGCATTTTGAACATATTCTGTCTTCCCGTGGTGTATTATGGAAACGTCCAACCTCAATAGGAAGCTTGTGACAGCTACAACGAAACTTCATAAGAGCATAAACATAAACAGGGCACAGGTTTTGCGTTGCTAAGAAGGGATATTGACAGGGACTTCGCGTTTGATCCACACGTTTAGTCTGTGCAGACCTCGGTGACAGTGAACTGTAGGGATGGACTCCTAGAGTCTGATTCTTTTTTATTTTTTATTTGATACCACTTTAAGTCACGAGATTTCTCTGCGTGAAATTCGGGCTGCTCTCCCCGGGAAGAGCGTGTCGCCACAAGAGCAGCGCCACCCCTTTTTTGTTGTTGTCTGCAACTGTATTTGTTTCCCTATCATAGTGGCTTTTTTACTAAGAATGTTGCCAGGGACAACTCTCTTGTTGCTGCGTGGGTTCTTTTACGTGCGCAGAAAATGTTGTGTAACACACGCGACCTCGGTTTATCGTCTCATCCGAAAGACTAGCGCCCAGACCACCACTCATGATCTAATGGATGGGAGGGGGGGGGGGGGGGGGGGGGAAGTTTCGAGCCCAAACGGAACCACCGCACACTTCCCACCTGGACTTTTCGCTTTCTAGACAGGCGCGTTACCTCTAGACCACCGATCTTGGCAAGACTCTGCACACACTCACAGTCTCCTCAGAGTTCTGTCAGCATCTTGGAATTGGCTTCCAGACCAGGACACCCAATGTCAGCAAGCTTCAAACACCGTCAACTTCGTCTGTGAAATGCTAGGCTTCATTTACACACACGCAAACATACACACACGCGCGCGCGTGAACACCCACGCACGCAGGCACACGCACATACACAGACTTTACTTCACACACACACTCTCACGTACATACACGCACGCATGTACACGCACACTTAACCGTCTGATGTCACTTTTCCGTGGAAGGATGTTAAAGTGAAGAACTAACTAACAGAGTTTAATTCATTCTAATGCTAGGTTTCATTCACATCTCAACAGACGCATACACTCATGCACACACGCACGCACGCATGCATGCACGCACAAATCTATTTTTACCTTCCTCTATTAAAGGCGATTTGTTATGTATTGATTAAAAACAATTTAAAATAACTAATAAGATACAGACATAGATTTGGACGCATGGGATAAAAGGTAATTTTTGTTAAACACACACACCCTCCCCCACAACAAAACAATAACAAAACACATACAAAACAACACACACACACCACCACCACCACAGCACACACCACACACACACACACACCACACACACACACACACATACACAACACATACAGAACAACACACACACAGAATCTACTTCCTTCCAATCCTAGACTTCACACACACACTACCCCCTCTCTCTCACCTCCCCACTACACACACACACACACACACCAACACACACATACGTGAGCCACTGTCCTTTTTCTTTAACCAATCAGAGCTGCTGTTGTCCCTGTCAACAGCAGCAGCCAATCCACAACTGTTTTACTTCCTCTTCGGCACGTGAGCCATTGTGGTGTGATTAGGGCAGGAGACAAAGAGGCGTGTTTTGTTCAGGGGTCCATTGCCTTTAAATGAGCTTCCCCGACACCTTCTTTGTTTATCCCCTCGCCATTGTTTGGGAAGTGTGTGGGAAATCATTGATAAGAAGAAAAAAAGTGTTAATTTTATTTCTTGGACTATTTTCTCCATTATTTGGTAAGGGTAGTGGGGAACCATTGTTTGGGGGGGAAAAAAAGCCTTAATGCATTTTTTAGACTATTTAGCGCTATATAAATTCCATACATTATTATTATTATTATAATTTTCTCAGTGGTTGGAACACTCGCTTCCCCCCCTCAGCCAAGGTTAAGCAGCATCGAGCGTGGTTACCAGTTGAATGGGTGACCGTTTCGCATGCTTTGGCTTCAGTACAGTCCCCCATTTCACCCAGCTGTAAATGGGTACCTGCCCTCTTTAGGGTCAGGGAAGGTAAAGCAGCGAGGGAGAGGAGATGGGCGCCTCCCCCAATGTGCTGGCCTCTAGAGAAGTGAGGTCTCTGATGCCTCGCTCCCCTACGACCACACAGGCTATGGGACACCTTTACCTTTATCTAATTTTCTCCATTCTGTTGAAAAGTGTGGGGAATCATTGGTTGATAACACCTTGATTCTATTTGTTGGATTATTTTCTTCATTATTTGGGAAGTGTGTGGGAAATCATTGATTGGGAAAAGCGTTATTTTTATTTTTTTGACTTTGTTCTCTCCTGACGAACTTTGATTTAAAGCTGATATTTTTTTCTTCAGAAACAAATAGGGATATAGAAACATTCATGAGAGAGAGAGAACTGTGTAACCAATAAGAGAGAGAGAGAGAGAGAGAAGAGAGAGAGAGAGAGAGAGAGAGAGAGAGAGAGAGAGAGAATAGTCATTTTGGAAATGTAATGAGCAATAGTTGTTTTGACATTCTAAGAGGGTGTAGTGACATGGAATTCATACTGAATTGTGCCAAATTCAGTTCTTATTAGGGATAATATTTTGTAGTAGGTAGATTGTACAACAACAGTGCCTCTGCCTCTGTCTCTCTATCCTTCTGTTTTCCGTGTAACTTTCTGTCTATCAGTGTGTCTGTCTGACTGCTAGTCTGTTAACTTTTGTTTGAAATACTAATCTCTTAAACAATGAAGGTGTGTGTAGCATGATGTGCGTATGTAGGATTATGATAATATCTTACATTAGCGCTATTGGAAATGCTTATCTGTAAACATTGGCAATAAAGATCACGTGTGTGTGTTTGTATGAGAGTGGTGTGTGTGTGATAGATAGAGAGAAGTATGAAAGTGCTAAGCTGTAACCATTGGAAAGAGAGATTGTGTGTTTGTGTGATGTGCGTACGTCCGTGCGCGTGCGCATACACACTCGTATGTGCGTGCGCGCGTGTATGTTATCTCAATTCTACCTGTTCCACTATGTCTCATAACTCCTTCTCACACTGTCGTCACGTTTGCATATGGCGGCAGTGTCGTCTGCTCTGGTCCAATCAGGAGAGGTGTTACAGTCAATACAGCCAATCACTATCCGTTTTACTTTCCATTCTCCGCCCTAAGTAATTGGATTTCCCTCACCTAGATACACTAGCTGTTATGAGGGGGTCGATAGCTTTTTGGCCCAGTATACTTTTCTTGTGTTTTGTTCTTCTTGCTTTTATTTTTTATCTTTTATTCTTTCATCTTTTAAGGGGACAAGGATAAGAGAATGTGAGAGGGGAAGGTGAGGGATGAGGAAGTGTGGTGTGTGTGTGTGTGTGTGTGTGTGTTGTGTGTGTGTGTGTGTGTGTGTGTGTGTGTGCAGGGTGTGGATGGGGGGTGGGGGATATGTGTTAATTATCTGTAAAGTGCTGGATCGAATATTTGTGGCGTTAGTGTTGTTTCTGTTGGGTGTTGTTGTGTCTATTACATATAGATCTCAGTTTGCTTTTCCCCCATCCATTAGACCAAGAGTGGTGGTCTGGGCGCTAGTCTTTCGGATGAGACGATGAACCGAGGCCCCGTGTGTTAAACATAATTATTCAGCGCACGTAAAAGAATCCACGACAACAAGAGAGTTGTCCCAGGCCAAATTCTTAGAAGAAAGCCACTCTGATAGGGAAACAAATACAGTTGCAGACTCCACCCCCCTATCCCCCCCAAAAGGTGGCGCTGCTCTTGTGGTGACGAGCTCTCTCCAGGGAGAGCAGCCCAAATTTCACGCAGAGAAATCTCGTGACTTAAAGTGGTATAAATAAATAAATAAATGCTTGTTTTGCTACTAAATATAAAGTATCAGCCATCTCTCTCTCTCTCTCTCTCTCTCTCTCTCTCTCTCTCTCTCTCTCTCTCTCTCTCTCTCTCTCTCTCTCTCTCTCTCTCTCTCTCTGTTTTAAGAGCAATCTCTTTGTGGTGATATGGATAACACAAACATACCCAGAGCGCAGTGAATTAATGATTGATTTATTTATTCTTTTATTTCGAGGATGGGGACGGGGTAGCTCAGTGGTTAGAGCACTCCTTTCCCCCAGCCAAGTTAAGCAGCGTCGAGCGTGGTTACCAATTGGATGGGTGACCGTTTTCGCACCTTGGCTTCAGTACAGTTCACCCAGTTCACCCAGCTGTAAATGGGTACCTGCCCTCTTTAGGGTCAGGGAAGGTAAAGCAGCGAGGGAGAGGAGATGGGCGCCGCCCTCAATATGCTGGCCCTAGAGAAGTGAGGTCTCTGACGCCTCGCTCCCCTACGACCTTAATATAGGTTATGGGACACCTTTACCTTTTTTTTTTTAATTTCGAGGATAATGGAATAAGCACTCATGTGAGTTCGTTTACATCTAGTCCCCCGTGTGTATGCAGTTTTGTCAATTTGGCCATCCGTTCCCACCAGCACACAGTGGCCTACTTTTATGAAAAACGGAACAGGTTTTAACGTGTGCGCAACTACCCAATCCAACCTGACAAGAGCATAATAGAAGAGGAAGCAGCAACGTCAAGAGTACCCTCACCATTACCTATACTGTAGGAAGAAGTGGAAGAAGCCATCCGCAGTTTACCAGTAGGAAAGTCCCCAGGAGTAGACAACATACCAGCAGAGCTGCTCAAGCATGGTGGCGAAACAGTCATCACACATGTTACAGCTATCTGTCAGAAGATTTGGGAGACAAAACAGTGGCCAACAGAATGGACACAATCACTCATCATACCCCTGCCCAAGAAGGGGAATTTACGCCAATGCCAAAACTATAGAAGAATCAGCCTCATCACCCACGCCAGCAAGATCATGCTCAAAGTTATTTTGAATCGACTCAAGAAGGAGGCAGAAGAATACCTTGCAGAGGAACAAGCTGGGTTCAGGGCAGGCAGGAGCACAATCGAACAGATTTTAACTGCCACATCCTGATGGAAAAACATCTTCAACATCAGAGAGACCTGTTCCACAACTTCATCGACTTCAAGAAGGCTTTCGACAGAGTATGGCACGAAGGCCTGTGGCAGGTCCTCAGAATGTTTGGCATTGAAGAAGGACTAGTGCAAACCATTCAAGCACTATACAACACTGCAAACTTTGCAGTCCTTCTGAACAATCAGGTCGGAGACTACTTCAAAACCACAGTTGGGGTCCGACAAGGATGCCTGTTATCTCCAGTCCTGTTTAATCTGTTCTTGGAAAACATTATGAGAGAGACCCTCCATGACTTCCACTCTACTATCTCCATTGGCGGCAGACCCCTCAACAACTTGCGGTTTGCCGATGACATTGACCTCATGGGCGGAAATAACACAGAGCTGCAAGATCTTACGACCAGACTTGAGAACAGAGCTGGAGCATATGGGATGGAGGTGAGCTCGGAGAAAAGTAAAGCACTTGTGAACAGCACGAGCAACGCCACTGCTAAAATTTACATGAACGGCCA
>CM054155.1:50101541-50106541 GCA_028751875.1 Rapana venosa
GGCCCCTAGAGAAGTGAGGTCTCTGACGCCTCGCTCCCCTACGACCTTATAGGTTATGGGACTCCTTTACCTTTACCCCCAAGGTTAAAGTGCTGGGACCCTTATTATTCCTCCCTTTTGTATACTCGGCCCTCCCCCAATCTTTGACGTTATCAGCAACCGTCATGTGAACGATCACGCTTTTGCTGGTGATGGTCAAGTGGAACTAAGGAGCTAACTTGTCTCTGGGATGTTGATTCTGCCTCTGAAACAGTATTAACAAAACTGTATTGCAGATACTGAATCAGGACTGAACCATAAGAAAACTGCTTGAATTGCAGTATTACATTCCATTCCCTATTGTTGACAGCCCTACCAACCACGAAAGCCATATCAGGGCTGTCTGTCACCTCAATCAGTTTCAGTCGCTCCAGTAACTTTCACTTCAAATTCAAAACCAACACCTCCTAAAACCGTCAAGTATTTAACACAGTCCTTCTGGGGGAAAAAATGACAGTTAAAAAAAAAAGCCATGATAATATTTTATCAAGCAGGCTTTCTGTCAACAGTGCTCTTCCTTCTTTCCACCGCAAAGGGCCCGAAAAATCCCCCCCCCCCCCCCCCCCCCCCCCCCCATCCATTAGACATGAGTGGTGGTCTGGGCGCTAGTCTTTCGGATGAGGCGATAAACCGAGGTCCCATGTGTTACACAAAATTATGCAGCGCACGTAAAAGAACCCACGGCAACAAGAGAGTTGTCCCTGGCAAATTTCTTAGAAGAAAGCCGCTCTGATAGGGAAACAAATACAGTTGCAGACCAAAATAATAAAAATGGGTGGCGCTGCTCTTGTGGCGACGTGCTCTCCCCGGGGAGAGCAGCCCGAATTTCACGCAGAAAAATCTCGTGATTTAAAGTGGTATAAATGAAAATGAATAAATGAAACATGTAAATTTTTGTTTCAGCTGTGAAAAATCTTAAAGTGACACTTGATTCCAGTGTCTCGATGCGTCAGGATGTCAGTACTCTCTGCAAAACTGCAGACTTCTAGCTTCCTCAGATTGCTTCCATCTTATTCTCTAGGGAGCACACACTCTGGTCTCTTCTCTTGTCCTGTCTAGAACTAGTTATTTTAACTCACTTGTTACTGGCTGTCCAGACTATTCGTTACAGAAACTTCAAAAAGTTCAAAATGCTGCGGCAAGATTGATTCGTAGCCAAAAGGATGGGTCATATCACCCCGCTTCTGTTCTCACTCCACTTGGGACCTATTTCTGCACGTGTACGTGTGGTGTGTGTGTGTGTGTGTGTGTGTGTGTGTGTGTGTGTGTGTGTGTGTGTGTGTGTGTGTGTGTGTGTGTGTGTGTGTCTGTATGTGTGTGTGTGTGTGTGTGTGTTCATTTATCTATTTATTTATTATTTTATTTCGAGGATAATGGAAATAAGCACTCATGTGCTTTTTTTTCCCATCCAGTCCTCGTGTGTATACAGTTTTTGTAAAATTTTGTTATCCGTTCCCACTGGCACACTATGGCCTACTTTTCGGAAAAGTGGAACGGGTTTCAACGTGTCCGCAAGATGTTCTGCGTGCGTTCGCACACCGGGCCTTGTTTTATAGTCTCATCAGAAGGACTTTTAGGGAGAATGGAGTCGGCAGGGGAAAATATCCCCTTGAACGGGAATCGAACCCGGATCGTCAGATTGCGAGCGCAATGTTCTAACCACTAGGCTATCCCGTCTCCCAAAGATATAGGGGACGTGTGCAGTGCCAAGGATAGTTTTACTTTCTTATCTTCTTTGGTGATAAGTTTTGATTTGAAGTAAACGTGGAGGGTTTTGATGAATCTTCTTTTCTTTATCGGTGTTCCTGTCATTATTTTTGAGTGGGAGGGGAGGTGTGACATGCGCGTATGTTGTTGTTGTGCGTTCCCTAGCTTAACAATCCCGGGGGTCACCCAGAACGTGCACTCTGACTCACTCATCCCACCTGGGAATCACTGTGAGATAGGAAGTACACCGGATTAGAAGTTTGCCGTGTGTGACTCTTTTCAAGCACCTCGCCATATAAGCAGTCATACTCCGACTTCAGAGGATTTTTTCTTTCTCATTTAACAAAAGAGAGTGCAGGTTGTTTATGTTTAAGAGTTTGTCATGGCTGAAGGCAATCTCAACACAACATTTTACAACATGACAACAGTTTAGTGTAGGCCTTGGCAATTATCAGTCATCAATACCTGAGACAGGTTTTAGCCTGGGCCACACATGCAAGTATCCTGGCAATTATCTCAGTGACACGGCCCAGGCCAAAAGCTGTGTCAGTTATTGATGTCAGCTAATTGCCAAGGCCTACACTAAAATGTTGTCATGTTGTAAAAATGTTGTGTTGAGATTGCCTTCCAGCCATGACAACCTGCACTCTCCTTTAAAGGAGAAAAAAATCCTCTGAAGTCGGAGTATGGCTGCCTATATTATGGCGAGGTACTTTAAAAACAGTCATACACGCAAACTTCTCATTCAGTGTGCAAATTTCAATCTCACAGTGATTCCCAGGTGGGATGATGAGTAAGTCAGAGTGCGCATTTCTGGGTGACCCCCCAGAGTGTTAAGCTAGGGAACGCTCAACAACAACATCATCTCATTGATTAGAAGGCTGCTTAATCTAGGCTAGGACTCTGGGTTAGTTTGGTTTTATTTTTATTTACTTAATTTGTGTTTGGCGTTTGTTACCTTTACTTTTAGAAAGAGGTGTAACGGAGCAAGAATGAATGGCGGAATATAGTGCAAGTAGAAGCAGGTCACCAAAGTTCTTTTACGAATACTCATGAAGAGAATGAGAAATAAAATACTCCCAGAAATATCAGAAACGCAATTTGGATTCATGGCAGACAAAGGCACCAGAAATGTAATCTTCGCATTGAAAACTCTCATGGAAAGATCCATCGAGGTCCAGAAAGACCTGTACCTCTGCTTCATTGACTACTCAAAAGCGTTCGACAAAGTACGACACTCCGACTTGTTTGATATTCTGGCAGGGCTTATACATCGACGGGAAAGATCTTCGGTCCTCAGAAATATATATTGGGAACAGGAGGCAGCCATTACAGTCGACAATGACATCAGTCAATATAGACCAATCTGCAGGGGTGTGAGGCAGGGCTGCGTGTTCTCCCCTGATTTATTTAATGTATATAGTTAAATAATTCTACGAAATATTGAGAATCATGAGGGGATTAGTGTAGGTGGCCACAACATCAACAACCTGAGATATGCAGATGACACAGTCCTTATCGCTGACTCTGAAGAAAAACTGCAAAAGATTTTAACAACAGTAACAGACGAAAGTGAAAAGAAAGGATTACAGCTCAATGCAAAGAAGACAGAATGCTTTGGTGATCTCGAAAAAAGCTGTTTACCACAATGCAACATAGCTTGTAAAGGAGAGAGAATCAGACAAGTAAACACCTTTAAATACCTTGGTTGTACAAATCACCCCGGACGGCAAGTGTGACACAGAAATCAAAAGAGAATCGTTCAATCTAAGGCAACTTTTAACAACATGTAATGCATTTTTACCAACAGTAAGATAAGCCTCAAGACAAAGATCCATGTTTTGAGAGCCTACGTATGGTCCATTCTTCTGTACGGATGTGAGTGCTGGACCCTAGCCAAGGACACAGAACAGCGACTAGAAGCAGTGGAGATGTGGTTCATCCGGAGAATCATGAAAGTCTCATGGACAAAAAGAAAAACAAATGCAGAAGTAATGGAAAAGGCTGGGTACAGAGATCCCTTCTCAACACCATCAGAGAAAGACAGCTCAAATTTTTCGGCCATATAATCAGGGCTAACGGACTAGAGAAACTGTTATGGAGTGGCAAAATCTGTGGAAACAAGAGCAGAGGAAGACAACGCACAAAATTCACAGACAGCTTAAACAAATTCGCAACGAATAAAGAGGGCACCAACAATGAGCTCATGAGAGGGACCGAGAACAGGGAAGAATGGAGAGCCATGATCGTCGATGTCTGAAGGACCAGACCGGACACTTGAAGAAGAAGAAGAAGCAGGTTGTTGCCTGTGTGCATGCATGCACACACACGCACGCGCGCTTGCTTACACACACACGTACACACAGAGGTACACACACAAACGCACCACACACATACATCCAAGCCCCCACCCACCCACCCACCCATCCCCACGCACATCCTTGAAAAAATTTACAAAACCGCAAAACACAGGGGACTGAATGTAAAGAAAAAAGCACATGAGTGCTTTTTCCATTATCCTCGATATAAAGAATAAAATAAAATTTAAAATAAATAGGAAATAAAATAAAACACACAAGCGCGCACACACACACATACACACACACATACACACCACACACCACACAACACACACACTCACACACACTCACACACCACACACACACACACTCAAAACACATACAAAACATACATACTATCCTTCTCTTGTATTTTACGCCCACCAAGTGATTATTCCGCTGAATAAGGACAGTTCATTTGGAGAAAAAAAATTCATCAGACTAGATAATTAAAACACACGGTGAGAAAACTCGTCAGACTATATACAGATGCCTCGCTTCGTATTAAGACGTGGAGGAAACTTTCCCTCTAATCAATAAACAGAACTCGAGGTCCCTGCAATGAATCAATATTCTACTTTGATACTTACAACACAAACTAATCAGAGGCAGTGTGGGGTTGATTAGAACAGACTCTATCAAGTAATTAAGAAATGAATTGCATGAGGAGTAGAACTCAGATCGTATAGTAAAGGTGTCCCATAATCTGTAAGGTCGTAGGGAAGCGAGGCGTCAGAGACCTCACTTCTCTAGGGCCAGCATAGTGAGGGCGGCGCCCATCTCCTCTCCCTTCGCTGCTTTACCTTCCCTGACCCTAAAGAGGGCAGGTACCCATTTACAGCTGGGTGAACTGGGGGAGGGGACTATACTGAAGCAAAGACGCGCAAACGGTCACCCATCCAAGTGGTAACCACG
>CM054155.1:50111541-50114041 GCA_028751875.1 Rapana venosa
CTTTTTCTTGACTTCTTTTGATTTTTCTTTGAAATTTTTTTGGGGGAATTTTGTATCTTGTCTCTGTCTCTGTATATCCCAAGATGAAGCAAAGAAATTCAGAAACGAAGAAAAAAAAAGATACTAAACTCCCTTGGTGAGATCATAATATCTGAATATAATGAAAGGAACTATTGTTTTTCAGTCGCAGATACGATTCACATACATTCAATATTTTGATAAAGCGCAAAAGAAAACTACAAACATGCAAACCAAAACTTGGACCCATAGAATTTTTTTTTCTTTGTAAAAAATCATAGGTAAAGAGCGAAAGAAAGAAAAAAAAAAAAAAAAAAAAAAAAAAAAAAAAAAAAAAAAAAAAAGACAGACAGAAACAAAGAAAGAAGATAAAGAAAACGAACGGACAAAGCGAAAGTAGGAAAGCACAGGCACATGAACACAGATACAGAAAAATGGAAAGAAACAGTTGAGAAAAAAACCACAACAAAAATCCAACGACAAATGAATGGATGAATTTTTAAAAAATGACAGAAAAAAAGCTAAGAAAAGAAAGAATGAACGAAAGCTAACACCAAAACTATGAAAGAAGGAAGAAAAATAGATAACCAGAAATAAAGAACGAAAGAAAAGAAATAAAGAAAGAAAGCCAAAAAAAAGTGAAGAAAAAAAAACAAAAGAAAGAAGAGATATGCAACACAAAGAACGTGAGGAAGGAAGGAAGGGAGGAAGCAAGCAAGAAAGGAAGGATGGAAGGAAGGAAGAGAGAGAGGGAGGAAGGGAGGGAGAGACAGACAGACAGACAAAGGAGAGAAAAAAGAAAGAAAAGAAAAAGAAAGAAGACAAGATATTGAATAGGAAAAAAAAGTAAAAGAAAGAAAGAAAAGGAAAACCAAACAAAATATTAAAAAAAGAACAAACTCAACAACCAAAAACTACCACATCTGACCAAAAAAGGCTGAGTAGCGACCGGGCAAGGACCACACACACACACACACACACACACACACACACACACATACACACACACACACAGACACACACACAACACACACATTTACACACACACACACACACACATTTACACACACACAACACATACACACACACACACACACACACACACACACACACACACACACAACACGCACACACACAATACATACACACACACAACAACACACACACACACACACTCACACACACATACATACACACAAACAACACACACACACACACACACACACACACAACACACACACACACACACACACACACACACACACACAACACACACACACCACAATACACACACATACACACACACAATACACACACACACACACACAACACACACACACACATTTAACACACACACACACACACACACACACACACACACACACACACACACACACACACACACACACACACACACACACATTGCTAAGCGCACACGGCAGGAGAATCAGTAACAAAACTCCCTGGCATTTCCTGACAAGAATTGATTCCTCCCGTCTGTCCGTGCCGCTATAACTATGATTTCTGCCCCCTCCTCCTCCTCCTCCTCCTCCTCCTCCTCCTCCTCCTCCCTCCTCTCTCTCACTCTCTCTCTCTCTCTCTCTCTCTCTCTCTCTCTCTCTCTCTCTCTCTCTCTCTCTCTCTCTCTCTCTCTCTCTCTCTCTCTCTCTCTCTCTCTCTCAGCCTTAGGCCATAATACATGGTTGGCGTAGAAGAAATTGAAATTGCCACAGAGTGGGCAAAAAACCGGATAACATACACAATACCAAGCTCACTTTCAGTGAAAGAAATAATGAAGACAATGCACAAATACATAAAAATACATATGTATCAAACACAATTCACTATTTTTATCTAAGTGTACCTTCCTTATGTCTGGATAAAATCAATATATATATAGTTTCTCAAAATCATAACAAAACGATAACCGTATCTTCGTTTATGATGTAAATATCTTAATACAACAAACTTTTTCTCTTATTGATGGCATGGAATATATATCTAGACAGGCAGTGATTTTTGCTACTGTTTTCTGCTTTAAGTAGATCATGCAAAGGTGTATCAACACAATCCCTTAAAAATTTAATTCTTAAATCATTATACACAAAACATTCTTAAAGGAAATGCTTTTCATCTTCAACTTTGGGTTTACAAAATGGACATTGTTTCTTCTGATTCTGTACACTATATCGATGTACATTGTTGTTGAGTGGTAAAACATTACATCTCACCTGTGACACAGCAACTCTAAAGCGGTAGGTATGTAAGTGTAGAAGATATTCTTCTTTAGCAAATATTGTTTTGAAACACCTGTAACTGTCATATCTGTCTCGGTCTCTGATTGTACTATACCATTCCTGGATAAACCTATCAACTAGTCTTTGCTTAAACAGATGTAAGAATACCTTGACGTCACCAACACCCTGTTGAAGCCATACAAAGCTGAATCCTGCATCACATAAAATTTGTCTAATTATAGAAA
>CM054155.1:50119041-50139041 GCA_028751875.1 Rapana venosa
ATTAACACTACACTACATTGCAACTACACAAGCACTACACTGCACGGCACTAGACAACTGCCTACACTGCACTACACTACACTATACTGCAATGTCACTGCACTACCTACACCCAAACCACACCACACCACACCACAAACCACAAGATCACACACACACACCAACACTCCACTACACCACACTACACTACACTACACTACACACACTACACCAACAGTATAACAAAACTATCCTACAACTTGCATTGGCACTGCAACTGCACTAACACCATCAATCTATCTACACTACATTACACTACAAATACAATTGCAATGCACATGCACTACACTTTAACTACATCGACACTGCACCGAGCCGCACCCTTGCAATTCCAATACATTATTATTATTATTAATTATTACACTAGCACAACAATACCAGAACAATACAAGCAATGCAATACACTCCACTATTCTACAGCTTGCTACTCCACTCCACTCCCACTCCACTACTCTACACATCCCACTTCTACTCCACTCCACTACACAACACTACACTACTCATATACTACCACACCACTCACACTCCATCTCCACTCCACTCCAAACCAATTGCACTGACAGTGCGCTGCAATGCACGACACAATACTAATCTCCTGAATTGCAGCTTGGCACATATTATTCGTTCATTCCATTCAGACACGGTGAACATGATAATAAGTTGCTGAACGAAAAAAACGAGTTGGATCACACCTGCACTAACTATATTGGGTATTTAACTCCCCTGCACGAAAAATCCCCAGAATATTCAAACGCAATCTCTCAGTACAATACAAAATCACATTCATATTTTCACTTTAGAAAAATGTCCTTTCAATATTTTTTCCCTTTATCTCTACAAAACGTGAAACGAACACATCACCAGTATGACGGAATGTCAGGATTCTGTTCTCACTCGAAAAATATGTCATAATCACAGTATTTTTTGTCCTTAAATTTCAACATTTACGTAATTATGAAACATCACCGGGTTTAGAGCTATTGTATCAGAACCATAAAGACACAATAAGATAGCACTCTCCCCCCCCCCGCTCCCCCACAACACACACTAACCCAAAAACTTTGGAGATAATCTTTGGTCTGGCTCAAACGTAGCAAATAGTGAACAGTTTCCATAACGGGGTTTTGGAACGAAAAAAACCCCTTTTGATTTTAGAGTAAGATGTTTTAGGGTTTTATGTCTCGTTCTTTAACTTGAACACTGACAAGTGTTAGAGAGTGTGTGTGTGTGTGGTGTGATGTGTGTGTGTGTGTGTGTATGTGTGTTGTGTGTTTGTGTGTGTGTGTAACGTTATAATTTATTTTAACCTTTTATATCGCGGATAATAGAACGGGACGGGATAGCTCCAGTGGTCGAGCACTCGTTCTTTCCCCCAGCCAAGTTAAGCAGACTACGACGTGGTAAAAGCGTTGGATTGGGTGACCGTTTGCGCGCCTTGGCTCAGGTACAGTTCCCCCCCAGATTTCACCGCAGCTGTAAATGTGGTACCTGCCCTCTTTAGTGTCTGGAAGTGTAAAGCAGCGAGGAGAGGTGATGGGCGGCCTGCCCTCAAAATGCTAGGCCCTGAGATAAGTGGAGGTCTCTGACGCCTCGCTCCCCTAACTACCTTATAGTTACGGTCAGGAACTACCTTTACCTCCTTTACTATAATGGAATAAGCACTTGCGTGCTTTTTTTTAACAAATCAAAGTTCCCGTGTGGTATGCGGTTTTGTAAATCTGTCCTCTGTTCCCACCGGTGCAACAATGGCCTACCTCTTAACGAAAAGCGGAACAGGAGTTTAATCGTGGTTGCGCAAGATGTTCAGGTGTCGTTTCGCACCACCGGGGCCTCGGTTTTTATAGTCCTCATCCGAAGGGCCTTTTGGGTGAGTGGAGACTGGCACTGATGTTAACTCCAGAGGAAAATATCCCCTTGAACGGAATCGAACCGATTAGTATTATGTTCAGGATTGTTCATAGCAGGTTTCGTGTTGAAAGAGATGACAGGCCTGATATGGCATTCGTAATCGGGATTGTGAGGGTGGGGTGGGTGAAGGATGGTGGGATGGAGAAGGGAGGTTATTAACAACATGAAATAAGAAGAAAGGTGGAAGTTAACCTAATAAATAATTGTTGATACTTTTGGTAGTTAGGGGAATTTTTAATTGGAACTTCTGATCTCTTGATACTCATTATATAACCTCACCCGCCATTATCATTGATCATCACTGCGAGAGACAGAGACAGACAGATCAGAGAGGGAGAGAACACTGAACACTGAACAGTTTAATGTACATAGTCCTATTAGCCACAACACAGAGTACAGAGAGGGCAAACGCGCACAAAAAGGGCAAATGTTGGAACGGAAATCAACATGCAAAAAGAGATCGTCACCTTTTCCATCTAAGCAGCTCACCTGGTGGCATCACACCAAGTACATCACCAATTAACCAAAACAATAAGAAGACGATAAACCATGAAAGAGCAAAACACGAAGTCAAGCCATATAAGATAATCAAAAGAACAGCACATCTAGCAGACCACAATGATTTTTTATAATGGAAACAAGGAGTAGCCTTACAAAAACAAACAGCACAATTACAAAATGCTTTTCTTTCGTCTGTCATCAGCATGAAAAACATACCGGAAGAGATTGAGTATCGGTGATTTTCTGTTTGTTCCTTCAGCACATCTGGATTGATGGTATGCATTTTGATTCTTATAAGAAATGTCTCTCTTAAATCTGAGTTAATACAAACTGCAATCAAATAAATGAAGTGACTTCATTTCTATTTTGTTTCTACACATAAAGGACGAGCTTTTGTCTCATTATTAGATTCCGCTCTATCTGTAGACATTCTTATGATAGAAGCTACATACGTCATAACTGTGCTAATAGCGCGCACGAAACGACTACATCTCCATATCATAAATGGTACTATCTCCTTTTCGAAAAAATGTTTTAAAAGACCTAGAGAGAAAGAGAGAGAGAGAGAGAGAGAGAGAGAGGAGAAGAGATAGAGAGAAGAGTAGAGCTCAGACAGACAGACAGACAGACAGACAGACAGAGAGAGATACGCCTAAAAACAACATCATAATAATTTCAACTTTCAGCAGTCTGAGAACATCTCTAAATCCAGAGAGTAGAGAGATGAGAGAGAGAGAGAGAGAGAAGAAGATAGGAAGAGAGAGAGTAGATAAAGACAGGACAGACAGACAGACAGACAGCCAACAGCCAGACAGAGTAGACACAGAGAGACACAAATAGACAGAGAGTAGAGAGACAGAGGTGACGAGAGAGAGAGAGAGAGAGAGAGGAGAGAGATCCCTAAAAACAACATGTTAATCATTTGAGCTTTTACCCAAACACATCCGTAGAGTGTTAGAGGCAGAGAAGGACCCCAGTCGCCTTACTTACACACAGTCTGAAAATATCTAAATCCTGAAAGAAGGAAATAAAGAAAGAAAAGACTAGAGAGAGAGAGAGAGATGAGAAGAGAGTAGAGAGATGAGAGAGATAGAACAGACAGACGAGACATACGAGACAACAAGACAGACAGACAGACAGAAAGACAGACAGGACAGACAATGACAACATTGCATTTAATTTCGAGGTATAATGAAATAAGCACCATATTCTGTTTTTTTAACATCCAGTCCCCGCCTTTAGGGATATATGTATTATATGATATAATTAAAACATAAAATAAACCCAATCCAATACACACACACAGTAAACGTGGGAAAAATACCTTCACACAAAAAAAAAACCACATAACCATCCACCGATAAAGAAGAGATCGAAAAAAAAAGCAACAACAAATAATAAAATCAAGCACACTAAACCCAAAGACAACCCCACCACCGCCCACCTCCACCCCACAGAAACCAGCAACAACAAAAGGAAAGAAACAGAGAGAGAGAGAGAGAGAGTGGGGGAAAGGGGGAGGGTAGACAGAGAGAGGGGGAGAAGAGAGAAAGAGAGGAGAGGCATGACTGACAGACAGAGACAGGGACAGACCAGACTGACTGACTGACAGAGAGATCCCTGAAAACAACATCGTAATAGTTCCAGTTTTCAGCAAAACAACAGTAGTACGAGGTATTAAAAACCACAGAGGGACCGCAAGCCTTGCTTACACACAAGTGAAAATATCTAAATCCTAAAAGAAAGAAAAAGAGAAAGTGAGAGGAGAGAGAGAGAGATAGCAGAGAGAGAGAGCGAGAGAGAGAGAGAGTCAGTACAGACAAAAAGACAGACTGCAGACAACAGACAGACATGCAACAGACAGACATACAGACAGACATACAGACACACACACACGACACACACTACTACACACACACACACACAGAAAGACAAACTTACAAAACCGCATACACACATATTAGTACGAGGATTGGATGTTGAAAAAAAAAGCACAAGTGAAAGCTTATCCATTAATCTCGACAAACAAGAATAAATAATACACACACAGACACACACCACACACACTATGATAGCACACACCACACAAGCACACTTACACACAAGATATGTTGGAAAAACGGCACACACAAACACACACACACACACACAAATACCCGATAAACAACACCATAATCATATCCAGCTTTCCACCAGACAGGAGGATATATATAGATATAAAAGAAGGCACAGAGGAAACCCAGTCGCTTGCTTTACCACACCGTCTTAAAATACTCTGCATACCTCCTGACCTTCTCCTCTTCAACCTCCTATTCCACCACTTCCTCTCCTCCTCCTCTTCCTCCTCCAACACGCTCCTCCTCTTCCTCCTCTTCCCCCGACCTCCGTCATTCCTCCACCTCTCCACCTCCTCCTCCACCTACCTCCTCTTCCTACCTCTTACACGTTTGCCCCACACTCCTCTTCCTCCTTCTCCTCCTCCTCCTTCCACCTCCTCCTCATCCCTCCTTCTCTTCCTCCTCCTACTTCCCTCCTCCTCCTCCTCCTCCTCTTCCTCCTCCTCCTCCTCCTCCTCTTCCACCTCCTCCTCCCTCCTCCGCCTCCTCTCCTCCTCTTCCTCCTCCTCTTTCTCCTCGTACCTCCGACCCTTCTCGGTCGTCTTCGCCTCCCTCCTCCTCCGCCTCACTTCCTCCTCCTCCTCTTCCTCCTCCGCTTTCCTCCCTCCCCTTCCTTCCTCCTCCCTTCCCTCCACTCTCCTCCTCTTTCCTCCTCCTCCTCCTCCCCCTCCACTTTCCTCCTCTCCTCTTCTCCTCTCTCATCCTCTTCCTCTCCTCCTCCTCCTCCTATCCTCCTCCTCTTCCTCCTCTCCTCTTCCTCTCCTCCTACTCCTCTCTTCCTCCTCCTCCTTCTCCCCCTCCCCCTTCTCCTCTTCTCCTCCTCTTCTCCTTCTCCATCCACCTCCTCAAAAAAAAACACCTCCTCACTCCTCCCTCCTCTTCCTCCTCCTCCTCCTCCTCCTTACTTCTTCTCCTCCTAAGCTCCCTCTCCTCTTTCCTCCTCCTCATCCCTCCCTCCTTCTCCTCCCCTCCTCCTTGCTCCTTCTCGCTCCTCCTTCCTATTATCCTCCGCCTCATCCTCATTCCTCCTCCTCCTCCTCCTTCCTCCTCCACTCCTCTACCTTCCTCCTCCTTCTCCTCCTCTTCACCTCCTTCTCCTACTCCACCTCCTTCTCCTTCTCCACCTCCTTCCTTCCTACCTCCACCTCCTCTTTCCTCCTCCTCCTCCTCCTTCCCTCTCTCCTCCACTTCTTCCTCCTCCTCCTCGCACCTCTTCCTCCTCCGTCACTCCTCCTAACTCCTCTTCCTCCCCTCCTCTGTCTCCTCGTCCTATTGCCTGTCTCGTCTTCATCCTCCTCATCCTCCTCTCCTCCTCCTACTTCGTTCCTCCTCCTCCTCTTCCGCCTCCTCCTCCTCCTCCTCTTCCTCCTCCTCCCTTCCTCCTCTTCCTCTTCCGTCCTCTTCCCTCCTCTCCACCTCCCTCAGCTCCTCTCCGCTTCCTCCTCCACCTCCTCCGCATTGTCCTCCTCCTCCTCCTCTCCGCCTCTCCTTTCCTCCTCCCTCGTCCTCCTCTATCCTCCTCCACCAATCCACCACTCCTTCTCCTACTCTTCCTCCTCCTCCTCCTCCTCCACCTTCCTCCTTCCTCATTCCATCGCTCCTCCTCTTCCTCTTCCTCCACCTCCTCTTCCTCCTCCACCTTCTCCATCTTCTTCCACCTCCTCCTCCTCTTCTCCTCCCTCTTCCTTCTCCTCCACCTCTTTTCCCCCATACCTCCTCGTCCTCCTCCTCCCCTCCTCCTCTTCCCTCCTCTCCTCCTCCTCCACCTCCTCCTCGCTCCTCCCTTCCTACTCCTCTTCTTTCTCCTCCTCCTCCTCCTCCACAATCTTTCTCGTCCTCCTCCTCTTCCCTCCTCCTCCTCCTCCTCTGCTCCTCCACCTGCCGACCTCCCTCCACCTTTCCTCCTCCTCCTCCTCCTTCTCTTCCTCCTCCTCCTCCTCTTCCTCCTTCTCCTCCACCATCCTCCTCTTCCTCCTCCTCCTCCTCCTTCCCTCCTCTTACCTCCTCCTCCTTCTCCTCACTCTTCCACTCCTCCTCCCTCCCTCCTCATTCCTCCTACCTCCTCTTCCTCCTCCTCCTCGTTTCTCCTCGTCCTATTCCTTCTCGTGTCATTCTTTCCCTCCTCCTCCACCCTCCACCTCCTCCTCTCATCCTTCCTCCTCCTCCTCCCTCCTTCTCTTCCTCCTCCATCCTCCTCTTCCCCTCCTCCTCCACCCCTCTCCTCTTCTCCTCCCACTCCCTCCTCCATACCTCACTCCACCTCCTCCTTTCTCCTCCTCTTCCTCCTCCTCCTCCTCCTCCTCTTCTCCTCCTCCACGTTACCGCTTTCCTCTCCTCCTCTTCTCCTCGACCTATTCTTCTCGTCTTCTTCCTCCTCCTACTCCTCCTCCCCCTCCGTCCTCCTCCACCTTACCCTTCGTACCTCCTCCTCCGTTAACCCTCCTCTTCCTCCTCCTCTTCCTTCCTCCACCTCCTCCTCCTCCTCTTCCTCCTCCTCCTCCTCCACCAATTCCTCCTCCTCCAACCTTCCTCCTCTCCTCTCCTCCTCTTCCTCCTCCTCTTCCTCCACCTCCTCTCCTCTTACCTCCTGCCTCTTCCTGCTCCTCCTCCTCACTCTCCTCTTCCTCCTCCTATCTTCCCTCCGACGCACCTCCTCTCTCCTCTCCCTCCTCCTCCTCTCCTCCTCCTTCCTCCTCCTCCACCTCCTCCTCGTTCCTCCTCCTCGCCACCTCTCTCCTCCATTCCCTTCATTCCTCGGTCCTACCTCCACCTCCTCCTCCTCTTCTTCCTCCGCCGCCTCCTCTTCCTCCTCATCCTCTTCCTCCTCTCCTCCTCCTCAACACCTCCATCCTTGTCTCCTACTACTTCCTCCTCCTCCTCTTCCTCCTCCTCTCCACCTTCTCCTCCTCCTCCACCTCCTCATTCCTCCTACCTCTTCCTCCTCCCTCCTTCATCCTCTTCCTCCTCCTCCTCTTCCACCTGCCACCTCTCCCCCTCCCCCTATCTCCTCCTCTCCTCCTCCTTCTCCGCCTCCTTCGCTTACCTCCTCCTCCTCCTCTTCCTCCCCCTCCTCTTCCATCTTCTTCTTTTCTTCCTTGCCTCCTCCTCCTCCTCCTCCACCTTCTCCTCCTCCTCCTCCTCCTCTTCCCTTCTCTTCCTCCTCCTCCTCCTCCTCCTCCTCCACATTCTTCGCTCCTCCTCCTCTTATCCTCCCCTCTTCATCCTCCTCCTCTTTAGTTCCATAATAAATATAAGTCAATAAAAAAACGGAACATAAAATTAAAAAGGACCTCGACTCCTCCTCGCTCTTCCTCCTCCTCCTCTCTTCCTCCTCCACCACCTCCTTCCCTCTTCCTCCTCCTCTTCCTTCTCCTACCTCCTCTTTCCTCCTCCACCTCTTCCTCTTTCTTCCTCCTCTCCTCCTCCTCCTCCTCCTCCTCCTCCTCTCTCCTCTCTTTCCACCTCCTCCACGTCCTCCTCCGGGTCTCTCTCTCTTCATCCTCTCCTCTTCATCCTCCTCTCTCTTCCTCCTCCTCTCCTCCTCTTAGCTCCTCCTCCTCTTCATACCTCCTCCCTCCTCCTCCTCTCCTCTTCTTCCTCGCTCCTCCTCTTCATCTCCTTCCTCTTCAATCCTCGCTCCTCTTCTCCTCCTCCTCTCCCATACCTCCTCCTCCTCTTCTTCCTCCTCCTCCTCCTCCTCCTCCTCTCCTCCCCTCCTCCCTTACCACCTCTCCTCCTCCTGCCTCCTCCTCCTCCCACCCTTCCTACTCCGCCTACTTTCTCCTCCTCCTCCTCCTCTTCTACCTCGTCCTGCCTCCTCTTCCTCCCTCCGCCTCCTCCTCTTCCACTCCCCACACTTCTTTCCTCCTCCTCCTCCTCCTCCACCTTCCCCTCCTCCTCCTCCTCCTCCTCTTCTCCTCCTCTCCAACCTCCTCCTACCTCCTCCTCTTCCTCCTCCTCCTCCATCCTCCTCCTCCGCCTCCTCCTACCCCTCTTCCTCCTCCTCCCTTCCTCCTCTTCCTCCACCTTCTCCTTCCTCCTCCTCCTCCTCCGCTCCTCCTCCATCCTCCCCTCTTCCTCCTCCTCTTCCTCCTCCTACTTCCCCTCCTCTTCCCCTCCTCTTTCCTCCTCCTCTTCCTCCTCCTCTTCCTCCTACCCCTTCCTACTCCTCTTCTTTCTCTTCAATCCTCCTCCTCTTCTTCCTCGTCCTCCTCCTCTTCCTCCTCTCCTCCTCCTCCTCCTCCACCATCCTCCTCCTACCCACTTCCTCTCCTCCACCTCCCTCCTCTTACCTCCATCCTCTTCCTCCTCGCTCCTTCCTCCTCCTCTCTCCTCCTCCTCCTCCTTCCGCCGCCTCCTCCCTACTCCTCTTCCTCCTCCTCATCCTATGGTCCTCTTCCTCCTCCTCTTTTCCTCCTCCTTCCTACCTCCTCCAATCCTTACTCCTCCTCCTCCTCTTACCTCCTCCCTGCTCCTACCTCTTCCTCCTACCTCAGATCCACCTCCTCTTCCTCCTCTCTTCCTCCTCCTCATTCCTCCTCCTCTTATCCTCCTCCTCATCCTCCTCCTCTTCCTCCTCCTCCTCTTCCTCCTCCCTTACCTCCTAACCTCCACCTCCTCCTCTTCCCTTCCTCCTCCTCCTCTCTCCTCTTCCTCCTCCTCCTCTTCCTCCTCCTCCTACCTCCTCGTTTCCTCCTCCTCCTCCTCCTCCTTCCTCTCCTACTCCTCTCTTCCTCCTCCTCCTCCTATCCTCTCTCTTCCACCTCCTCCTCCATCCTCCTCTTTTTCCTCCTCCTCCTCCTTCTTCCCCTCTTTATCCTCTCCTCTTCCACCTCCCCCTCCTCCTCCTTTCTCCCTCCTCACCTCCCCCCTCCTCCTCCTCTCACTAACTACCTCCTCTTCCTCCTCCTCCTCCTTCCTCCTCCTCCTCCTTCCTCCTACCTTCTCTTCCTCCACTCTTCCTCTTACCTCCTCCTCTTCCTCTCCTCCCTCCTCTTGCTCTCTCCTCCTCTTCATCATCATCAACATAGCCTCACCCCGCATCTTCCTCATCCTCCTCCCTCTTTTCATCTTCCTCCTCCTCCTCTCTCCCTCCTCCTCTTTCCTCTTCCTCCTCCTCTTACCTCTTCTCCTCCTCCTCCTCCTCTACCTCTTCCTCCTCCTACTCCTACTCCTCTTCCTCTTCACTCCTCGCTCTTCCTCCTCCTCATCCTCCCCCCCCTACCTCTTCCTCTTCCTCCTCTCTACCTCTTCCTCCTCTTCCCTCTTCCTCCTCCTCTTCCTCTTCCTCCTCCTCCTACCTCTTCCTCTTCCTCCTCCTCCTCCTCCTCCTCCTCCTCTTAACCTCTTCCTCCCCTTTTCCTCCTCCTCCTCCTCCTCTTTCCTCTTTCCTCCTCCTCCTCCACCATCCTCTTCCTTCTCCTCCTCCTAACCCCCTCCTCTTCCTCCCCTCTTCCTCCATCCATCTTCCTCCTCCACCTCACCTCCTCCTCCTGGTCCCCATCTTTCAAGCAGCGTTCCAACAGCAGTGTGTGCCATAGGCAAACCTCCACTCCAACCAACAGCTAGCTCAGCAGTCTGTGTGGCTTTTACACCACACACACAGTGAAAATCCACAGACGCACACAACGCGCGCCACGCCACGCACGCCTCACACACACAGCACAAAACACACACACCACACATATATATAAAAATAATGCGGGTAGATCTATCTATACACACGCCACACACCCACATACACTCACCGCACGCACGCACAACTAACAGATGCACGCGCACCGAGGCACACAAAATATCCGGAAGGAGCTGAGGCCGCGGCACATACCCGACTCTCGGACTGTGGCTCTCAGGTGACACACACAACGGCGGCGCTCACACTCACTACACACACACGCACACACACACACACACCAAACAAATCACAACACAACTACCACACACCTACAGGAAGCGAAGATACAAAAAAGAATGACACACGAGAACACGCCCACGGTCACAGACACACACACACCCATTCTACTTCACATCCACATCACACACACCACATAGAACCACAACACATACACAACACACACACACACACTACACATCACTTCCACTACCACAGACCCCCAGCACTCGCATACGAGCACGCACGCTACACAACACTATCACTTCCACTACACACACCATCACACCCTCACCACACACACACACACCCGCACGGCACTAAGCGCGCACACCGACACACACACAAACACACACGCACGGCGCACAACAACACATTCTCTCACTCCACACACACCCGCACACACACAGCACACACACGACGACACTCACCTCTACACATCCCACAAACACAAAAGCGAGTAGAAAAACCACGACACAGAACTCAAAATTAACACCACAGACACGACGCACGCACTGCGCGCGCGCGACACACACACACACACACACACTCACACTTCACTTCACACACACAACACACACACACACAACACACACCTACACAACACACACACACACACACAACGCACACCACACACAAAACACAAAAGCTCACGAATCCTCCGCAACGAACAACCACTCTTGTCTCTCTCTCATCACACACTCTCACACACATCTCGAAATGGCTCTCACTTTCTCTCAAACACAACGCACACTAACCCCCCTAACCTACCCCCCCCCCCCCCCACCCCCCTGGATAGCACCCACACCACTCTCCCCGCCCACGAATCCCCCCCGCTCCCCCCACCTAATGCCCACACAGGACACACGACAAAAAAATAAATTGACTCACATTTAAGAACAAACATAAATCATGTAAGCCTCACCAAAGCAAAAACCGAAAGAATGTCTCCCCCATCACACTAACTATTACTAACTACAGACGAACACAAAGTATAAGTTGAACATCACACCATCAGACCCGTCTTTCCCCAGCAGTTCGGCCTACTAGGCCTACTATAGGCCTAGGCCAGGCCTCTAGACTAGAGTGAATGAAACCCCCAGGTTACATCCCACCTGCATCCCCCCCTCCTCCCCCACCTCTCTCTCCCCCCTCCCTCCCCCCCCAAGCCCCCGCCTCTTCCCCTACAACCAGACCATATCTCAAATCTGAATCTGTGCTCGTGCAAAGCGCGGGCATAACGTGTAGGCCCCTAGATGTAAATCAAGGCCTCCTAGTAAACGCATGTATGGCTAACCCTTCCTTCTAAATCCTTGTGTAGGACTAGCTAGGTCTAAGGCTTAGTCAACTTACAATATAGTTCAACAAGTTGTGATTGGGTTTATGGTAGGAGACTTGTCGTGAAAAGTTAAGAGTTGAAAAGTGCATATAAGTAATTGTGGGGTCGAAGGGAAAATTTGTGTCAGTGGTGGTGGGTGAACTTGGAACGTAATACAAATTTTGATGTGTGACAATCGCAAGGAAGGAGTAGGTAGGTTTCATTTGTGTTTTGGATTATACACAAGTGTGTGTGGTGTGTGTTCGATTGACATTGGAGAACAGGTAGCAGGAGAGAGAGCGAGAGAGGAGATATATGAGAAGGAGAGAGAGAGAGAGAAGAGAGAGAGATAGAAGAGGGAGAGAGAGAGAAGAGAGAGAGAGAGAAGAGAGAGAGAGAGTAGAGAGAGAGGAGAGAGATAGAAAGAGAGAGAAGCGGGAGGAAGGATGGCTGGGATGAATTTTTGGGGTGTGGGGAGGGGATGTTTGTAATTTGGGAGGTGGGGGGTGGGGGGGTGGGGTGGAGGGGGGGGGGGAGGAGTCTGAAGGAACAGCAAGAAGTGAGTTTTTGGTATGGTGTGTATGTTTTTTGTGGTTTATTTTTTTTTTTCTTGGGGGGGGGGGGGGGGAAGGGGTGTGTGGGTTTGCTGGAAGTGCACAGATGAACGTCTAAGTCTACATACGTGGAGTGTAGTTGTGGACTATGATAGGATTGGTTTTTTTGTGTGTGTTTTTTTCATCTTCTCCGCTCGTGCGGGTTTGGGTGTTAGAGGATGTGTTTGATATATAGAAAATATGCGGTCGGTTTAAGGTGTGTGTTTTTGGTGGTGTGTGTGTGATGATGTGATAGTGTGAATAAAGATAGATCGAGAGAAGAGAAGAGTAGATAGAGAGAGAGCGAGAGATAGAGAGAGAGAGAGAGAGAGAGAGTGTGAGAGTGTGAGTGAGTATCAATTGTGTGTGTGATAGAGATAGTAGATAGTGTGTTTGTGTATTTTTTTGATTATGAGTGTGTGAGTGTGTTGTGTGTGTGTGTGTGAGATGTGTGTGTGTGTGTGGTGGTGTGTGAATGAGATAGAGGAGTATAGTTGTTTGTTTGTGTTTGTTATGTGATGTGATGTGTTGTAGTGTGTGTGTTAGTGTTTTGTGCATGAGGATGTGATGTTGAGAAATGAGAAGGTGTAGTGTATTATCATCTCATGAGATTGTAGGAGAAAGGTATTTCCTGTGAGTAATTTTGTTGTGTGTGTCCATTGTAATGTCTGTACTCATAAGTTGAGCTAGTTGTGTGTGTGTGTGTGTTGTGTGTGTGATAGAGAGAAGAGAGAGAGAGAGAAGAGAGAGAGAGAGAGAGAGAAGAGAGAGAGAGAGAGAATGAATAGAAAATTGTCCACCAAAAATGTATCAGGAAACGTTCAAAATAGATAAAGTGAGAAATATAATATAGTATGCCCACCTCAATTCCTTGCGATCCATCCTCTTTCACACAGATTTTAAAAAATATTCATGTATAATCGAGGATAATGGAATGAATCCCTTATATGCTTTTTTAAAAAAAAATCCAGTCCCCGTGTGTATGCGTTTTGTAAATTTCTTCATCTAGTAGAAGGTAATAGTCAGGATAGTACAAAGCTGTAGAAAGAACAGTCGCTAGACCTCTTTGTTCCCATTGGAATTACTGATACGTAAAGTACACACACACGCACACACACACCGCCACACACACACACACACACACACACTACAGCACACACACACATCAACACACACACACAATCACACACCCACACACACACACGACACTCACACACCGACACTGACACACACACACACACTGCCCACAACACCACACTCACACAAAAGTGATATAAAAAGAAAAGTCAGTTTTTGTGTTTTATTTTTGTTTAATGTCCATTGACTACTTGGGTGATAAAGTAAATTCACACACAGACACATACCCACATACACAAATACAAACACAAAGAACACACTACTCACGATCCCACACACTCTATCTATCTATCTATCTATCTATCTATGCTATCTATCTATCTATCTAATCTATCTATCTAACAATCTACCCTACCTATCTATCTATCTATCTATCTATCTATCTATCTATCTATCTGTCTGTCTGTCTGTCTGTCAGTCTATCTACCGATATGAATCTGTCTGTCGTCTGATCTGTCTATCTATCAATCTACCTGTCATGTCTGTCTATATGATCGGTATCTACCAAAGTATCAAATACCTATGTAAATCTATCTGTCTGTCTGTCTATCTATCAACAAGCTCTCCTAACCATCTATCAAACAAACTTATAACGTATCCTACTATATCTATTTATCTATACTCACACACATTCACACATGACAAACACACCTGTAAACACACACTGACAACACACACTCACACACACGACACCACAACACACCTCTCTCTCAACTCTCGACAATCCCACTCCTCTCACACAAGAACACTACACCACACTCAACAAACCACCCACAACACACGCACAACACCCAAACTCCCACACCCACACACTCTCTCTCTCCTCCGGCATTGGAGGCAACAAAAATAATGTAGGCCTGTATCCCTGTTTGAGCCCTAAACTATGTAATTGCCCATTTACCTCTATATTTTTATTATCATAATGTTGTTATTGTAGTTTGTTATTAATCATCTTCAATCATCACCATCATCAACCACATCACATCATCATCATCACCATCATCACCATCATCGACATCATGCCTACTTCTTTTTATACTTTGAATTTTTGCTTAGCAAGATTCAGCAGTATAATAAATTCCATACATTCTTCCTCTTTCTTCGTCGTCGTCTTCTGTTCTGTTCTTCATGTCTTGTTCTTCTTCTTGTTCTTCTTGTTCTTGTGTTTCATCTTCTTACTTCTTCTTCTTCTTTTTATTTCGAGGATAATGGAATATGCAACATCGTGAGATTTTTCAGGATATTGGGGTTGTTTTTTTTTACATTATCCTCTTGTGCATCAGTATTTGTAATTGTGTCATCCGTTCCCACCGGCACACTATGGCCTACTCTTGCCGAACGAGCGGAAACGGTTTTAAACGTGTGCTCAAGATGTTTGCCGCAGCGTTCGCACACGGGAGCCCATCGTATAGTCTCATGCGAAAGACTTTTGGGGAGAGTGGAGTCATGCACTGATGATAACTCAAGTAGGAAAAATCCTCCTGAACGGAGATTCGAACCCTGGTCAGCAGATCACGAGCGCGATACACTCTAACCACCATAGGCTATCCCCCCCCGTCTAGATCTCCAGTGTTTGGTTCTAGGATGCTAGTGCTTTCTGAAAGATACGGTAATGCGAAGGGTTTCGTGTGCAATATCTGTTTTTATTTATTCTTTTATTTCGAGGATAATGGAATAAACATTCGTGTGTCTCTTTTTTTCCCATCCATCCCCGCGTTGGATAGCATTTTTTGTCAAATTTTGTCATCCGTATCCCCACCGGCACGTTACTATGCCTACTCTTCGTGGATAACAAGCGGGACGGGTTTTTAACGTGTTGCGTAACATGTTCTGCAATACGCTTTTCACGCGCGTAAAAGAACGCCATGACGGATGACAAGAGAGTTGACCCCAGGCCATATTTATGAGAAAAGCCACTCTGATAAAAATAAAGAAAAATAATAATAATAAAATAATAAAATGGAAATTTATATACGCTGTATCTTGCACAGACAAATCAAAGCGTTGCAAACTCAACTCATTCTTAAACAGTCATGCAACCAAAAGCACGTAATATTTCTTACAAGTCCAAATGCACAGCACATAAAAAAATAACACCCTACACACAACGCACAGCGACGCACGCACGCACGCACGCACCAGCACAGCACGCACGCACGCACGCACACACACACACACACTGCCACACACACAATCCATACACATTGATACACAGTATAATACATTGATAAAACAAATGATAGGGAACGAAACAGACAAGCAAACGGGAAGAAAAGTGGAGAAACAAACAATATAAAACGGGTTGGCGCTGCTCTTCTTGGCGATGTGTATCTTTCCGAGGAAAAAGAAAACCAGATTTCATGCAGAGAGACCATCTCCGTGGTTAAAAGTGGTATACACCACACTATAGTACATCACAGTACACTACACTGCACTACACTACAGTACACTATACTACACTACAGTACATCTACAGTACACCACAGATACACTCCACTGCATTGCACTGCATCTGCAAAATATCACAAATCTATCTATACTATCTATCTGTCTATCTATCTATATAATCTATCTATCTATCTACACTACACTACCCTACACAACAAACCAATGCAATGCAATGCAAAGCACTTGCACTACACTACACGACACAACACAACACAGAGCGGTTACAAAACGCTACACTACACAACACTGCACTACACTACCCTATCCACTACCCCCACTACACTACACTACACTACAGCTACACTACACTACACTACATCACCTGCACCAACGCACTACATTACCCTAAACTACACTATACTAACGTATACTGCAACTTGCATTATCCAACACTATCATCTACATCTACACTACAAACACTACACTATACTGTATTAACACTACACTACATTGCAACTACACAAGCACTACACTGCACGGCACTAGACAACTGCCTACACTGCACTACACTACACTATACTGCAATGTCACTGCACTACCTACACCCAAACCACACCACACCACACCACAAACCACAAGATCACACACACACACCAACACTCCACTACACCACACTACACTACACTACACTACACACACTACACCAACAGTATAACAAAACTATCCTACAACTTGCATTGGCACTGCAACTGCACTAACACCATCAATCTATCTACACTACATTACACTACAAATACAATTGCAATGCACATGCACTACACTTTAACTACATCGACACTGCACCGAGCCGCACCCTTGCAATTCCAATACATTATTATTATTATTAATTATTACACTAGCACAACAATACCAGAACAATACAAGCAATGCAATACACTCCACTATTCTACAGCTTGCTACTCCACTCCACTCCCACTCCACTACTCTACACATCCCACTTC
The DNA here is from genome assembly GCA_028751875.1 of Rapana venosa. Lineage (NCBI taxonomy): Eukaryota > Metazoa > Mollusca > Gastropoda > Neogastropoda > Muricidae > Rapana > Rapana venosa. The sequence continues at coordinate 50,135,934 of CM054155.1, forward strand.
TACTCCACTCCACTACACAACACTACACTACTCATATACTACCACACCACTCACACTCCATCTCCACTCCACTCCAAACCAATTGCACTGACAGTGCGCTGCAATGCACGACACAATACTAATCTCCTGAATTGCAGCTTGGCACATATTATTCGTTCATTCCATTCAGACACGGTGAACATGATAATAAGTTGCTGAACGAAAAAAACGAGTTGGATCACACCTGCACTAACTATATTGGGTATTTAACTCCCCTGCACGAAAAATCCCCAGAATATTCAAACGCAATCTCTCAGTACAATACAAAATCACATTCATATTTTCACTTTAGAAAAATGTCCTTTCAATATTTTTTCCCTTTATCTCTACAAAACGTGAAACGAACACATCACCAGTATGACGGAATGTCAGGATTCTGTTCTCACTCGAAAAATATGTCATAATCACAGTATTTTTTGTCCTTAAATTTCAACATTTACGTAATTATGAAACATCACCGGGTTTAGAGCTATTGTATCAGAACCATAAAGACACAATAAGATAGCACTCTCCCCCCCCCCGCTCCCCCACAACACACACTAACCCAAAAACTTTGGAGATAATCTTTGGTCTGGCTCAAACGTAGCAAATAGTGAACAGTTTCCATAACGGGGTTTTGGAACGAAAAAAACCCCTTTTGATTTTAGAGTAAGATGTTTTAGGGTTTTATGTCTCGTTCTTTAACTTGAACACTGACAAGTGTTAGAGAGTGTGTGTGTGTGTGGTGTGATGTGTGTGTGTGTGTGTGTATGTGTGTTGTGTGTTTGTGTGTGTGTGTAACGTTATAATTTATTTTAACCTTTTATATCGCGGATAATAGAACGGGACGGGATAGCTCCAGTGGTCGAGCACTCGTTCTTTCCCCCAGCCAAGTTAAGCAGACTACGACGTGGTAAAAGCGTTGGATTGGGTGACCGTTTGCGCGCCTTGGCTCAGGTACAGTTCCCCCCCAGATTTCACCGCAGCTGTAAATGTGGTACCTGCCCTCTTTAGTGTCTGGAAGTGTAAAGCAGCGAGGAGAGGTGATGGGCGGCCTGCCCTCAAAATGCTAGGCCCTGAGATAAGTGGAGGTCTCTGACGCCTCGCTCCCCTAACTACCTTATAGTTACGGTCAGGAACTACCTTTACCTCCTTTACTATAATGGAATAAGCACTTGCGTGCTTTTTTTTAACAAATCAAAGTTCCCGTGTGGTATGCGGTTTTGTAAATCTGTCCTCTGTTCCCACCGGTGCAACAACACACACACACATCCACACACACACACCACACACACAACTTCACTTCACACACACACACACAACGCAACGCACGCAGCACACACACTTCACTCCACACACACACACACATCACGCCACCACACACACACCACACAGCACGCACGCGCGCACACCACACACACAAACACACCGCACGCGCACACACACAATTTCTCTTCACTCACACACACACACGCACACACACACACCACACACACACACCACCTCACACCACACGCACACACTCACACACACACACACACACCACGCACCGCGCCGACACACACACACACACACACACCACACTTCACTTCACCACACACACACACACACACACACACACACACACACACACACACACACACACACACACGCACACACACACACACTCACTCACTCACTCTTTCTCTCTCTCATACACACACTCTCACACACACTCTCTCTTTCTCTCACACACGCACACTAACCCCCTACCTACCCCCCCCCCCCCCCCCCCCCCCCCCCCCCCCCCCCCTGATGCACCCACACACTCTCCCCGCCCTCCCCCCCCCCCCCCCATCCCACACACACACACACTCACATAGAACAAACATAATCATGTAAGCCTCACCAAGCAAAAACCGAAAGTATGTCTCCCCCAGCACACTAACTATTACACTACAGACGAACACACATCACACACATCAGACCCTCTTTCCCCAGCTGTTCGGCCTACTAGGCCTACTAGTAGGCCTAGCCAGGCCTATAGGACTAGAGAAGGAAACCTCCAAGGTTCATCCCCCCTCCCTCCCCCACCTCTCTCTCCCCCCTCCCTCTCCCCCATCCCCCGCCTCTTCCCCCTACAACCCAACCATTCGCAAATTCTGAATCTGGCTCGTGCAAAGCCGGGCATACGTGTAGGCCTAGTGTACTCAAGGCCTCCTAGTAAAGCAGTAGGCTAGACCCTTCCTTCTATTCCTTGTGTAGGACTAGCCTAGGTCTAGGCTTAGTCAACTTACATTATAGTCAACAAGTGTGTGTGTGGGTTTATGGTAGGAGAGCTTGTCTGAAAAGTTAAGAGTTGAAAGTGCAAGAAGTATTTGTGGGTCGAAGGGAAAATTTGTGTTCAGTGGTGGTGGTGAACTTGGAACGTTATTACAGTTTTGTGTGTGATCAATCGCAAGGAAGGGTTAGGTAGGTTTCTTGTGTTGGATTTATTCACATGTGTGTGTGTGTGTGTGTTCCGATTGTCATTGGAGAACAGGTAAAGGAGAGAGAGAGAGAGAGAGAGAGAGGAGAGAGAGAGAGAAGAGAGAGAGAGAGAGAGAGAGAGAGAGAGAGAGAGAGAGAGAGAGAGAGAGAGAGAGAGGAGAGAGAGAGAGAGAGAGAGAGAGAGAGAGAGAGAGAGAGAAGAGAGAGAGAGGGAGGGATGGATGGCTGGGTGATTTTTTGGGGGGTGGGGGGGATGGTTGTATTTGGGAGGGGGGGGGGGGGGGAGGAGTCTGAAGGAGTGCAAGTTGTGTGTGTTTTGTGTGTGTGTTTGTTTTTTTGGGGTTTTTTTTTTTTTTTTTGGGGGGGGGGGGGGGGGTTGCGGAATGTACAGATGTACGTGTAAGTCTACATACGTGGTGTGTGTGTGTCACGTTGAGGTTGGGTTTTTTTGGTGTGTTTTTTTTCATCTTCTCCTGTGTCGGGTTTGTGTGTGTGTGTGTTTGATTTTGAATTGAGGTCGGTTTAGGTGTGTGTGTTTTTGTGTGTGTGTGTGTGTGTGTGTGTGTGAATAAGATAGATAGAAGAGAGAGAGAGAGAGAGAGAGAGAGAGAGAGAGAGAGA
>CM054155.1:50151541-50161541 GCA_028751875.1 Rapana venosa
TAGTAGTAGTAATAGTAGTAGTGGTTGTATTTGTAGTAGTGGTTGTATTTGTAGTAGTAGTAATAGTAGTAGTGGTTGTATTTGTAATGGTAGTGGTAGTAGTAGTAGTAGTGGTTGTAGTTGTAGTAGTAGTGGTAATGGTAGTAGTAGTAGTGGTTGTAGTTGTAGTGGTAGTGGTAGTGGTAGTAGTAGTAGTAGTAGTAGTAGTAGTAGTAGTAGTAGTAGTAGTAGTAGTGGTAGTAGTAGTAGAGTAGTAGTTTTTGTAGTAAAAGTGAAAGTAGTAGTAGTGGTATTGGTAGTAGTAGTAGTGGTATTGGTAGTAGTAGTAGTAGCAGTAGAGCAGCAGCAGCAGCAGCAGCAGCAGCAGTAGTAGTAGTAGTAGTAGTAGTAGTAGTAGTAGTAGTAGTAGTATAGCCTATGAATGGTTTCTTTGTGTTTGTGAATCAATGGAATAACAACAGGTGTTTTTCCTGGTACTGTTTCAGCACACGAAACATCGAGCAGAGTTTTCTGACGAATCGGTGAGTTTGAGATTATATATATATATATCTATTACACCTTCTGTTGTTGTTGTCTTTTTTGTCGTTGGCGTCTCTCTCAGTACAGTGTTGTTATGTCATCTACATGTTGTTATTTTTTGGGTGTCATTGTTCGTAAAGCTTGGTTGCTATCTTTTTGTCACACTCTAGTCTTGTACATTGGTGGTTAATAATAATTATTGTTGTTATGGTGATAGTGATGATGGTGGTGGTGGTTGATGATGATGGTGGTGGTGGTGGTGGTGGTGGTGATGATAATAATGATGATGAGATGATGGTGGTGATGATGATTATGATAATAATGATAATGAGGATGATGATTATAATAATAATAATAATGAGGATGAGGATGAGGATGATAATAATAACGCGCGCGCACACACACAAACACCACACACACACACACAACACACACACAACACACACACAAACACAAACACACACTCCCCCCCCCTCCCCTCCTCCCCCCCCCCCCCCCCCCCCCCCACACACACACACACACACAGGGACTGACACACAACATTTGATGTTTACGACATTTGCATTTTTATCGACGAAAAGCACATCGGATCAGTCATTCTATCATCGATCTTAACCCTTCAACGCCCAGCTAGCCTAAAGTTAATGTGATGGAAAGCGAAAGCGCACGTGTGTGTTCGCAAAGAGACCCTTCACTAATCTGCCCGAGTAGAAATTTCTGTTCCGACGGACTTGGTATTTTCGTAGCTATTTTGAAAATTTTATTCTCTCTGTCTGTCTCTGTGTGTCTGTTTGTATGTGTGTGTGTGTGTGTGTGTGTGTGTGTATGTGTGTGTGTGTGTGTGTGTGTGTGTGTGTGTGTGTGTGTGTGTATGTGTGTGTGTGTGTGTGTGTGTCTGTCTGTCTATCTCTGTTTGTCTGCCTGAGTGTTTGTCTCACTCTCTGTCTGTCTGTCTGTCTATCTCTATCTCTGTCTGTCTGTCTTTCTGTCTCTATCTCTGTCTGCCTGTTTGTCTCACTCTCGTCTGTCTGCTTGTCTGTCTCTATCTCTGTCTGTCTGTCTATCTATCTCTATCTCTGTCTGTCTGCCTGTTGTCTCTGTGTGTGTGTGTCTCTCTGTCTCGCTCCTTCTCTTCCTCCATCCCTCCCTCCCTCTTCCCCTCCCTCTCTCTTGCCTCTCTCAGTCTCTCTCTGTCTCTCTCTTCGTCTCTGTGTGTGTGTGTCTCTCGCTATGTCTCTCTGTCTCTCCTCTATGTCCCCTGTCTCTCTCTCTTCTCTCTTCTCTCTCTTGTCTCTCTCTATCTCTCTCTATGTCTCTCTGTCTGTCTATCTGCTGTCTGTCTCTCTCACTTCTCTTCCTACTGTCTCTCTCCTCTCTCTCTATCTCTCTCTCTCCCTCCTCCCCTCCTCCCCTCTCTCCTCCCACTCTCTCCCTCCCTCTCTCCCTCCTCCCCTCTCTCTCCCTCCCCTCCCCCCTCTCCCTCCCCCTCTCCCCCCTCTCCCTCCCCCTCCCTCCCTCCCTCCCTCTCTCTATGTCTTTCTCAACCTGTGTAGTCGCAATAACGTACAAAGTCATCCACACACATCTAACCTACCACACATAAGAAGAAAGAAAGAAAGACATGATGGATGAAGGAACACCACTTGACGAACGAGTGATGGGGGGAGAAAAGAGGAGAAAAGGGGGAGTGGAGGAGGATGAGGATTCAGGGGAAGGGTGGGTGGGGGGTGGGTTTTGTGTGAGATGGGGAAGGAGGAGAGGGTGGGGGTGGGGGGTTAGAAACGTGAGGATGGACAAAAAAAGAGAAAAGGGATCCTCTGCTATAGGTAAAGGAAGGTAAAGGAGTCCCATAACCTGTAAGGTCGTAGGGGAGCGAGGCGTCAGAGACCTAACTTCTCTAGGGCCAGCATATTGAGGGCGGCGCCCATCTCCTCTCCCTCGCTGCTTTACCTTCCCTGACCCTAAAGAGGGCAGGTACCCATTGACAGCTGGATGAACTGGGGGAACTGTACTGAAGCCAAGGCGCGCAAACGGTCCCGTCACCCATCAAGTGGAACCAGCCACGACGCTGTGGGGGGGGTGGGCGGCCAGCTGAGCATATCCCGTCCCCTTTGCTATAGGCCTACTCTATACTTGCTGACCAGACATACACCACTGCTGGACTTGTATGTTGACCCCCCCTCCCTCCCCCCCCCCCCCCCCCCCCCCCCCCCCCCCCCCCCCCCCGCGTCCAGCACAGCCTTTGTCTTGTGTGAGGTGGCTGGTGGCCACCTGCCCTGCCCTGTGCTGCCCTGCCCTGTACTGCCCTGCCCTGTACTGCCCTGTACTGCCCTGCCCTGCCCTGCCATGCCCTGCCCTGCCCTGCCATGCCCTGCTCTGCCCTGCCCTGCCCTGCCCTGCCCTGCCCTACCCTGTACTGCCCTGCCCTGCCCTGCCCTGCCCTGCCCTACCCTGCCCTGTACTGCCCTGCCCTGCTCTGTACTGCCCTGCCCTGCCCTGCCCTGCTCTGTACTGCCCTGCCCTGCCCTGCCCTGCCCTGCCCTGCCTGCCCTGCCCTGCCTTGCCCTGCCCTGCCCTGCCCTGCCCTGCCCTGCTCTGTACTGCCTGCCTGCCCTGCTCTGTACTGCCCTGCCCTGCCTGCCCTGCCGCCTGCCCTGCCCTGCTCTGTACTGCCTGCCCTGCCCTGCCGCTGCCCGCCTGCCCTGCTGCCCGTGCTGCCCTGCCCTGCCCTGCCTGCCCTGCCCTGCCCTGCCTGCCCTGCCTCTGCCATGCCCTGCGCATCTCTGTACTGCTACTGCTACTGCTGCTGGCCTATTGTCTGTGTTTCACGGCTTTATATCTTAAAAATGAACCGAGTGTGTGTGTGTGTGTGTGTGTGTGTGTGTGTGTGTGTGTGTGTGTGTGTGTGTGTGTGTGTGTGTTTTGTGTGTGTGTTGTGTGTGTGTGTGTGTGTGTGTGCTGTGTGTGTATGTGTGTGTGTGTGTGTGGTGTGTGTGTGTGGTTGTGTGTGTGTATGTGTGTGTGTGTGTGTGTGGTGTGTGTGGTTGTGTGTGTGTATGTGTTGTGTGTGTGTGTGTGTGGTTGTGTGTGTGTGTGTGTGTTGTGTGTGTGTTGTGAGTGTGTGTGTGTGTGTGTGTGTTGTGTGATGTGTGTGTGTGTCTGTGTGTCTGTGTGTGTGTATAGTAACCTGGCAGTGTCCGCCTCTCTGTCTCTCTCTGTATCTGTCTGTGTCTGTCTGTCTTCTGTCTCGCTCTCGCTCGCTTGTTCTCTCTCTCGCTCTTTCTGTATATATCTCTGTCTGTCTGTCTGTCTCTCTCGCTCTCTCTGTATCTCTCTGTATCTTTCTGTATCTCCTGTCTGTCTGTCTGTCTGTCTGTCTGTCTCTCTGTCTTCTCTCTCTCTCTCTTCTCTCTCTCTCTCTCTCTCTCTCTCTCTCTCTCTCTCTCTCTCTCTCGCTAAACAATCCGAATCCGAATCAATCTCTCGCTCCTCTCTCTCTGCTCGCTCTCTCTCTCTCTCTCTCTCTCTCTCTCTCTCTCTCTCTCTCTCTCTCTCTCTCGCTCGCTCGCTCGCTCGCTCTGTCTGTCTCTGTCTCTCTCTGTGAGTTCGTGTGTGGGAGGGGGTGGGGGTGGGGGCAGCAATCAGGAGTTTTGGATATAGTGAGAGTTGATTGTTTGGAGATTGTGAACATGACTGGCTGAAGGAGGGAGGGAGGGAGAGGAGGGAGGGAGAGGAGAGAGAGAGAGAGAGAGAGAGAGAGAGAGAGAGAGAGAGAGAGACAGACAGACAGACAGACAGACAGACAGATAGAGACAGAGACAGACAGAGACTGTGAGAGAGTGTGTGTGTGTCTGGTTATGTGTGTGTGTCGTGGTTATGTGTGTGTGTGCGTGTGGTTATGTGTGTGTGTTTATGTTGTGTGTGTGTATGTGTGTGTGTGTGTGTGTGTGTTGTGTGTTGTGTGTTTATGTGTGTGTGTGTGTGGTTGTGTGTGTGTGTGTGGTTATGTGTGTGTGTGTGTGTGGTTATGTGTGTGTGTTTATGTGTGTGTGTATGTGTGTGTGTTGTGTGTGGTTATGTGTGTGTGTTTATGTGTGTGTTGTGTGTGGTTTTGTGTGTGTGTGTCAAGTCAAGTCAAGTCAAGTCAAAATTTTATTTCCAGATGGTACATTGTGTGTGTGTGTGTGTGTGTGTGTGTGTGTGTGTGTAGTGGTATGTGTGTGTGTGTGTGTGTGGTTATGTGTGTGTGTTTATGTGTGTGTGTATGTGTGTGTGTGTGTGTGTGTGTGGTTATGTGTGTGTTGTGTGTGTGTGTGGTGTGTGGTTATGTGTGTGTGTTTATGTGTGTGTGTGTATGTGTGTGTGTGTGTGTGGTTATGTGTGTGTGTTTATGTGTGTGTGTTGTGTGTGTGTTGTGTGTGTGTGTGTGTTGTGTGTGTTATGTGTGTGTGTGTGTGTGTGTGTTGTGTGTGTGTTGTGTGTGTATGTGTGTGTGGGTTATGTGTGTGTGTTGTGTGTGTGTGTGGTTATGTGTGTGTGTTTATGTGTGTGTGTATGTGTGTGTGTTGTGTGTTGTTGTGTGTGTGTGTTGTGTGTTATGTGTGTGTTTGTGTGTGTTGTGTGTGTGTGTGTGTTGTGTGTGTTTGTGTATTGTGTGTGTTTGTGTGTGTGTGTTGTGTGTGTTGTGTTGTGCCAGGCCTTTCACACATAATCGTGACTGTGTTCACTAATTGTGTAATCATCATGTGAATTAGTGTAAATTAAATTCCCGCAGGGTTCTCCCTTTGCCTCTCTCCCTCTGACTAGAATTATTATGTGTGTAAGTGTGTGTGTGTATGTTTGTGTTAGTGTGTTGTTTGTGTTAGTGTGTGTGTGTTAGTGTAGTTGTGATGTGTGTTAGTGTGTGTGTTAGTGTTGTGTGTGTTAGTTGTGTGTTAGTGTGTGTGTTTAGTATTGTGTGTTGTTAGTGTTGTGTGTGTTGCTGTATGTGTTCGTCTGTGTGTTTCTGTCTGTTGTTGTCTGTCTGTCTGTCTGACTCTTCTCTCTGTTGTCTCTTCTGTCTTCTCTCTGTCTGTCTGTCTGTCTCTGCTCTCTCTGTCTCTCTTGTGTTCTCTGTGTCTCTGTCTGCTCTGTCCTCTCTCTGTCTTCTTGTCTGTCTCTGTCCTCTCTCTGTCTCTCTCTGCTGTCTCTTCTGTCTTGCTCTCTGTCTGTCTTGTCTGTCTGTCTCTCGTCTTCGTCTCTGTCTCTCTCTGTCTCGTCTGTCTCTTCTTCTGTCTGACTCTCTCGTCTGTATGTCTTGTCTCTCTCTTTGTCTCGTCTCTGTCTGCTCTGTCTCGTCTCTGTCTGTCTCTGTCTCTCTGTCTGTCTCTGTCTGTCTCTGTCTGTCCTCTGTCTTCTCTGTCTGCTCTCTGTCCTCTTGTCTCTGTTGTCTCTGTCCTCTCTCTGTCTTTTGTCTGTCTCTCTGTCTCTTCTCTCTGTCTCTGTCCTTGTGTCTTGTGCGTTCTTTTTTTCCAATGTCTTCAATAGAGTGTGCCCTGCTTTTGTTACATACACACACTCACCACACACAACATACGTGCGCGCACGCACACACACATCACACCTCATCATCACACACACACACATCACACACACTCACACACACACACACACACACACACCACAACACACAACACCCCACACCACACACACACACACCACATCTACTCCACACACACTCTCTCTCTCTCTCACACACACACACTCACACACACTCACTCACACACACACACACTCACACACACACACACACACGTACACACTCACACACACACACCACCACGTACACACAAACACACACACTCACACACAAACACACACACGTACACACTCACACACACACACACACTTGAATAGACTTGCCCAAATCTACCCGTTGTATTTCCTCCCCACCCGCTTAATTCACCCCTTTATTGTGCTTCCCTTCTCCTCACTTGACATACCCCACCCCTATGTATGGGTAGGATTCTATTTATTTGTTGAAAACTATTTTTTTAAATGTCCTTTATACATCACAGATTGATTCATTCGTTCACTCGTACCACTCCCCTAACACACACGAATATTATATACAAGCTTGGGCTTGTGTTCGTGCAACTTAAGAGCTGAATTCCGTAAAGGTATTTGTTTAATTGTATAGCTCAGTGGTCAGAGCACTCGCTTTCCCCCAGCCAAGGTTAAGCAGCGTCGAGCGTGTTACCAGTTGGATGGGTGGCGTTTTTATTTGCGCGCCTCGGCTTGAGTACAGTTCCCCAGGTCACTCACCCAGCTGTCAATGGGTTACCTGCCCTCTTTAAGGTCAGGGAAGGTAAAGCAGCGAGGGAGAGGAGATGGGCGCCGTCCTCAATACGCTGGCCCCTAGAGAAGTTGAGGTCTCTGACGCCTCGCTTCCCTACGACCACATAGGTTATGGGAACACCTTTACCTTATATAATATGTGTGCAGTGTTTATATGAAAATATATATATATATATATATGTCTTTTTTAATAAATCTCGTGTGTGTGCGGTTTTTGTATTATCTTTTAGTATCGAGATAATGATACACCGGCAACAATGCCACTCCCTTATCTTGAAAAAGACGGAACAAGGTATTTAAAAGCGGACGATTTAAGATGTGCGCAAGGTCGCATGCGTTCGAACACGGGGCCTCGGCTTATAGTCTCATCCGAAGGACTTTGACATTCAGTTCGATTTTTTTCGGTCAAACTGGGAAGAAAGGGCGAGGCTGGGAATCGAACCCAGAACCTCACGGTTTACTTGTTGGCAGGCAAACGTCTTAACCATCCTGCCACCTTCCTGCCTTGTTTCATCCAGCAAGCGTAACATAACGACACTGAGGTGCTTTTGTTCGGTTGAAGCAATAGCAGTGCCTTCAGTTCACATTTGCAACCTTCAAAAGATTGTCTGCACGCAACCCCCACTCCCCCCTCCTCCCTTACACCACACACACACACCACCACACACACACACACACGCACGCACGCACGCACGCACACGCACGCACCAGCACACACACACAACACCACAACACACACACACACACACACACACACCACCACGAAACCACGCACGCACGCACGCACGCACGCATGAATGCACGCACAAAACACACACACACATTTTTTTAAAGCGAGGGGTGCAGGTTTGGGCGGAGGTGGGGAGTTGTCAAAAAGGGGTGGGGGTTTAGAGGGTGGGTGGGTAGGTGGGGGTGGGGGAGGGGGGTTGTGGGGGGTTGGGGGGTGGGGGGGAGATATCTCGTATCGTGTCGAAACCTACAGTATGAAGCATGTCTTAACGGGTACCAACTCGTACAGTATCGTCTTGGGCATTTTTAACGCAGTACTAATAATTATTGACCGACTAACTTAATCCTTGTTGGCACTATCAACTGTTTGTGACTGGTTGCATGACCGTGTAAGAATGAGTTGAGTGCGAGCGCTTTGATTTGGCTGTGCAAGATACAGCGCTATATAGAAATTCCATTATATACATTATCATTATTATTATTATTATTATTATTATTATTATTATTATTGTGAATTACTGACTGACTTGTTCACTAGCTTGCTGACTAACTAGCTAACTAACTTACTAACTGACTGACTAGCTAACTGACTGACTGACTTAATACTTAACTAGATAACTAGCTTGCTTAGTAACTATCTCTTTAACTGACTGACTGACTGACTGACTGATTGACTGACTGACTGACTGACTGACTGAATAATTAACTAGTTAACTAGCTTGCTGAGTAACTAACTATCTCTTTAACTAACTGACTGACTGACAGACTGATTGACTGACTGACTAATTAACTAGTTAACTAGCTTGCTGAGTAACTGACTAACTAATCGACTAGCTAACTAACTGACTGACTGATTGCCTAACTACTACTATACGGATATTGATGACAACCGTCAAGTTTTTTTTTCTTTTTTTTTAAAATATATATAACTTTTTTGATGAAAGGGTGATGAAACTTAAAGCTGCTACATAGTAGTAATTAAGCTCACTCTGCTTCTCGCGCACACGCGTAACACACAACACACACACACACACACACACACACACACACACACACACACACACACACACACATCAATCGTATACACACGGGGACTGGATGTAAAAAAGCATATAAGTGCTTATTCCATTATCCTTGATATAAAAGAATATAAATACAAAATAAAAAAAAATAACACACACAGTCACTCATACACACACATACAACACAAGCCACACACACACACACAAATCCATCCACACACAAATCCATCCACACACAACCCCTTACCCACATACACACACAAAGCCACTCACACACACACACAAAGCCACTCACATACACACAAAGCCACTCACCTCTCCCCCCCCCCCCACACACACACACACATACGCACACAAAGCCACACACACACACACTCACGCACGCATAGCCATCCATACACACACACACACACAACCACCACCTCCCCCGCCCCCCAATCACACACACACATACACACTCAAAGCCACACACACACACACACACACACACACACACACACACACACACACACACACACACACACACACACACACACACACACACACACGAAGCCACTCACCTCCCCCCCCCTCCCCCCCCCCCCCCAATCACACACACACATACACACACAAAGCCACACACACACACACAAGCCACACACACACACACACACACACAACACACACACACACACACAACCACACACACACACACACACACACACACCACATCACAAGCCACTCACCTCCCCCCCCCCCACCCCCAATCACACACACACACAACACACACACACACACAGAACACACACAGACAACACAGACACCCACACAAAACGACACTCAACCTCCCCCCCCTCCACCCCCAATCACACACACAAAGCCACACACACACAGAATCCCACACCCCACACGCACCACCCACTCTTCAAGCCATTTATAACTACTCATTTTAAAGCAAGGTGGAGGGAGGGGAAGGGGGGGAAGGGGGAGTGGGCAGGAGGGTATGGGGGCAGGGGGAAGGAAGATATCAGATATCGCTGGATACCTGCAAAGCCAAGCATGTCCGGACGAGTATATAAACACATAACACCAGCCTCAGGCAAATAACAACAAACCGTCTCCTCCCTAAAACTCTACCCCCCTCCACCCCCCCCCCCCCCAACACACACACTTACAATTACAGCAAGCATAGAAACAAGACGAAAAATGAATAAATAAATATATAAAATGCATACATACACGCACGCTTGCGCGCGCGCACACGCATACACACATGCACCAGACACATACATACACACAAACACACACACACACACACTACACACACACACACAACACGCACGCACACCACACACACACACACACACACACACACACACACACACCACACACACACACACACACACTACGAGACT
>CM054155.1:50189041-50191541 GCA_028751875.1 Rapana venosa
CAGACAGACAGACAGACAGACAGACAGACAGACAGACAGACAGACAGACAGGAAGAAGCACCTTCCTAGTCCTTCGTGTCATGTGCGTACACGCGCGTGTACTCGACACGCACGCACACACACACATACACACCCGCGCAGATGTATAAACACATACACACACACGCGCGCACATACACACACAAGCAGCACCCCTCCCCCTCCCCCCCCCCCACACTCACACACAAACTACACACTTATAGTGATATACACACACAAACTACACACATACACTATACACTATACACCACACACACAGCATACACTACACACACACAACACACTACACACAAACAACACACCACACACACTACACACACACAAACACACACACTCTACACTACACTACACCACACACACACACAGCACAACACACACACAACAAACACACACAGCACAACACACACTACACACACCACACACACACAACACACAACACACACACACACCACACACACTACACACACACACACCACTACACACACTAACACATACACACAACACACAGCACAAAACACACAACACAACACACAACAAACAACACACCACACACACACAGCACAAAACAAACACACACACACACACACTACACACAACACACTACACACAGAGCATAACAAACACTACACACCACACACACACACACTACACACAACACACTACACACACAGCACACACTACACACTTTGAGTGAACAGACGTAAAATCGAAGCAACAACAACAACACTACACACCACACACACACACACAAACACACACTACACACACACCACACACACCATACGCTCACTACACACACCACACACACTACACACCACCACACCACAACACACACAAACCACACACACAACACAACACACACACCAACACATACACACAACATACACACACTACACAACACATATACTCACACACACCTCACACACAAAAAACACAGTACACACCACACACTATACTACATAACACACACTATACTACACAACATACACACACTACACCACCACCAACACACCACACCACACACACTAACACACACACACACACACCACCACCACCACCCACCACCACACACACCCCATCACACCACACACACTAAAACACACACCAAACACACAAAAACTACACCACACTACACTACACACACTACACACTGGTAACAAAGCCCCAGTTGGCGTGAGTGCACGTCTCCAGCAATTAGCTCAGCGTCTCATCAATATGTCATTCTTTCCTCATGTCCCCCAAACCGCCACTTTCAAATTAGCTGGGAAAGGAAAGAAGAACAAAAAAACCAACAACAACAAAACCACCAAAAACAAGAACGAGGGACCCAGTGCATCGGTGGTCTAGAGGTAACGCGCCTGTCTAGAAAGCGAAAAAGTCCGGGTCGGAAGTATGCGGTGGTTCGGTTCGAATCCCCGTTTAGGCCCGAAAATTCCACCCCCTCCCCCCATCCATTAGACCATGAGGGGTGGGTGGTCTGGGCGCTAGTCTTTCGGATGAGGCGATAAACCGAGGTCCCGTGTGTTACAGAAAATTATTCAGTAAAAGAACCCACAGCAACAAGGGAGTTGTCCCTGGCAAAATTCTTCGATAAGGTGATAAAGAGCATGTTAAAAATGTTTTAAGATAACAAAAAATAAAAGAATAAAAAAGTAGAAATTAAAAGAAAAAGTAAAAGGGCATGTTGTGTATTCGACGTGTATAATTTGCTCACGTGTACCTACATGCATACACATGTACACATTAGTGTACATGCACACGCACAGAAAGAATAAATTAAAAAAAAATTATATCCATATATCCAATATGTATATAATTATATGTATGCATATAGGTAGATAGATAGATAGATCGATAGATAGATAGACAGATAAATAGATGGCAGTGCAGCCGTCGATGTAATGAAATGGAGTTAAAAAAAAAAGATGATGGCTGGCATTGCAATTGCAATACTGGCGGCACAACAGATGCACGCACATATGTTATTAGTATATTATCATCATCAGTATCATTGTTCTTGTTGTTGTCGTCGTTATGCCATTATTATTCTGCCATGATTGTCTTCAGTGCGCCAGTAACAATGCTCCGTGAAACAGGCTTTGTTCTCCACTGTGTTTGTGTTGTGTGTGTGTGTGTGTGTGGTGTGTGTGTGTGTGTGTGTTGTAGAGAGAGGAGAGAGAGAGAGAGAGAGAATGAGAGAGAGAGAGAGAGAGAGAGAGAGTGTGTGTGGTGTGTGTGTGTTGTGAGAGAGAGAGAGAGAGAGATGAGAGAGAGAGTGTGTGTGTGTGGTGTGTGTGTGTGAAGAGAGAGAGAGAGAGAGAGAGAGATGAGAGAGAGAGAGAGAGAGTGAGAGAGTGATGTGTGGTGTGTGGTTGAGGAGAGAGAGAGAGAGAGAGTGTGGTGTGGTGTTTGTGTGGAGAGAGAGAGAGAGAGAGAGAGAGAGAGAGAGAGAGAGAGAGAG
>CM054155.1:50204041-50206541 GCA_028751875.1 Rapana venosa
GACGTTCCCTGCTCAACCCCCCCCCCCCCCCCCCTGAACTATGAACACTGAACATCGTCTCTGTGGGATTTCAATGTCTGAGGCTTTGTTCCTCGCAGCAGCACTTTGTCATCGACAGCAGGACTTTGTCATCGCCAGCAGGACTTTGTCATCGACAGCAGGACTTTGTCATCGACAGCACGCTTCTCTTTGTTCTCTGTTTGTTTTGTTTTTGAAAACAACAAAACAAAGAAGGAAGGTGACAGGATGGTGAAGACGTTTGCCTGCCAACAGGTCAACCGTGAGGTTGTAGGTTCGATTCCCAGCCTCGCCCTTTCTTCCCAGTTTGACACACACACACACACAAAATCGAACTGAATGTCAAAGTCCTTCGGATGAGACTATAAACCGAGGCCCCGTGTGCGAACGCATGCGAAGCATCTTGCGTTGCACTCGTTAAATCCTGTTCCGCTTTTCGAAAGAGTAGGCCATTGTGTGCCAGGTGGGGACAGATGGTAGAGTTGACAAAACCGCATACACACGGGAACTGGATGTAAAAAAAGCACATGAGTGCTTATTTCATTATCCTCGATATAAAAGAATAAATAAATAAATAAATAAATAAATTTGTCTTAAACCGTGTCCTCCTCTCCCACCATCACCACTACCAATGTATTGTGAGGTGTGTGTGTTTCATTTTTTATCTATTCTTTTCTATCGAGGATAAAAGAATAAGCACTCATGTGCTTTTTTTTTTACATCCAGTTCCCGTGTGTATGCGGTTTTGTCAATTTTGTCATCTGTTTCCACCGGCACACAATGGCCTACTCTTACAAAAAGCGGAACAGGATTTTAACGTGTGCGCAAGATTTCTGCGTGCGTTCGCACACGGGGGCCTCGGTTTAAAGTCTCATCCGAAGGACTTGTACATTTTGTTGGGGTGTGTGTGGTGTGGTGTGTGTGTGTGGTGTGTGGGTTTTGTGGTTGTGTGTGTGTGTTGTGTTGTTTTCTTTTTGTCTTCCACGAGGGGTGCTGGGGGCTGTTTCGGGGTAAATGGCATCCCCATCCTTCTGCGATTTCGTGATGTAAATTTGCCTAAGCTCTCTCTCTCTCTGTCTGTCTGTTTCTCTTTTTGTGTGTGTGTGTCTCTCTCTCTCTCTCTCCTCTCTCTCCCTCTCTCTCTCTCTCTCGCTCACTCTCCCCATCTCTCTCTCTCCCATTTTTTCTCTTTTTCTCCCATCTCTCTCTCTTCCCCATCTCTTTTATCTCCCCACCTCTCTCTTTCTCTCCCCATCTCTCGCTCATCCCTCTCTCCCCTCTCTCTCTCTCTCCCATCTCTCTCTTTCTCTCCCAGTCTCTCTCTCTTCCAGTCTGTTCTCTCCATCTCTCTCTCTCTTTCTCTCCCCATCACTCTCTTCTCCCCATCTCTGTCTCCCCCCCTCCCTCCCCATCTCTCTCTCTCTCTTTCTCTACCATCTCTCTCTCTCTCTTTCTCTACCCATCTCTTTCTCTTTCTCTCTCCATCCCCATCCCTCTCTCTCCATACCCCCTCTCTTTCTCTATCCGCACCCCCCCTCTCTCCTCTCCATCCCCCCTCTCTTTCTCTATCCGCACCCCCCCTCTCTCTCTTTCCATCCCCCTCTCTTTCTCTATCCGCACCCCCCCTCTCTCTCTCCATCCCCCCTCTCTTTCTCTATCCCCACCCCCCCTCTCTCTCTCTCCACCCCCCCCCCCCACCACTACCCTCTCTTTCCACCCCCTCTCTTTCTCCATCCCCACATCCCCCTCTCTCTCCCTCCAACTCCCCCCCCCCACCCCCTCTCTCTCTATCCCCATCCCCCACCCCCCTTCTCTCTCTCTCTGTGTCTCTCTCTCTGTGTGTTAATGTCTACGATGACATTTCACGGGCATGTGTTGTTTCCCCTTTCAGAGCCCCCTTTACGGCAATTGAACCATTTTGTTGCCGGCAGTTTAGTGGCTGTGGCTTTGTCTCAAACCACAGGGCTTTTGTCATCGATCACGGTGGTACAGTTCCCTCTTTGTCTTCTGAGCTCTCTCGGCCTTTGTCTTAGAATTACACCCCCACCCCTCTCTCTCTCTCTATCTCCCCCCTTTCCACCCCCCCACCCCACCCCCCTCCAAGGGTTTTGTTTTTCTTCTGTATCTAGCTCTTTTGTGGGAGATAGCCGAGTGGTTAGAACATTGCGCTCGCAATCTGACGACCCGGGTTCGATTCCCGTTCAAGGGGGGATTTTTTTCTTCTCCTTGGAGTTACCAACATCAGTGCAGACTCCACTACCTCTGTTACTTTGTGTTACGTTCCTGCTTTTGTATATGGGTCAAGATCTCTGTTTCTCCGTCTTCGTTCTTTCATCCCAAAATATACATGTGTGTTTCTGCCATTCCCATTGACTGTTTCTGCTGTCTTTCTCTCTGTCTGTCTGTCTGTCTATCTCTGTCTGTCTGTCTGTCTATCTCTGTCTGTCTGTCTGTCTATCTCTTGTCTGTTTCTCTCTGTGTG
>CM054155.1:50211541-50223795 GCA_028751875.1 Rapana venosa
TTTAACAGTCATGTTTCTTCCATATCGATACGCATGCGTCGTGTGACGTAAACCGTACTCCTTCCGCCCAGATCATTTTCCCGATGTCGTAAACAAGGCCTTTGGGGAGAGAGAGAGAGAGACTATGTCTATGGATTTTTTTTTTGGGGGGGGCAGTCCGGGGGTCTGTTTCTTGGATCACTCTGTCACTGTCATTAACTATGTGTTTGGTTGAAGGATTTGGGTTTGGAAAGGACTGGTGGGTCATTGGATTTGGAAAAGGGGGTATCGTGGACAGAGACATTGATGGATGTGGGGGTGTAGATTTTTGGGTCAGATCAGGAGAGAGGTGGGGTTGTGTATATTATATATTATATTGCTGAATTTATTGATGAGGAGAAAGTGTGTGTGTGTGTGAAAGAGTGTGTGAGTGTGTGTGTGTACAGTGTGTGTGTTGTGTGTGTGTGTGTGTGGTGTGTGTGTGTGTGTGAATGAGTGAGTGAGTGTTGGGGTGTGCAGTGTGTGTGTGTGTGTATGTGTGTGTGTGTTTTGTGTGTGGTGTAGGGGTGTGAGTGTGTGAGTATACAAGGTGTGTGGGTATTTTAAAAATTTTTATTCTTTTATATCGAGGATAATGGAATAAGCACTTAAGTGCTTTTATACATCTAGTCCCCTTGTGTATGCGGTTTTGTAAATTGTCATCTGTTCCCATCGGCACACAATGGCCTACTCTTACGAAAAGCGGAACAGGATTTTTAACGTGTTCACAAGGTGTTCTGATTTTGTACAAGGGGTGTGTGTGTGGTGTGTGTGTGTGTGTGTGTGTGTACACAAGGGGAGAGAGAAAGAGAGAGAGAAGTGAGAGAGAGAGAGGAGAGAGAGAAGGAGAGAGAGGGGAGAGAGAGGGGAGAGAGAGAGAGAGAGTGTGGTGTGTGCGAGTGCGCGCACACCCCCCCCCCCCCCACCCACCCACGGCGTACATGTGCATGTGTGTAAATCAGAATCAAAATATCACATGTTTCATTGTCAGATCCACAGAAAAAAAAATTACCCAAAACTTAAACAGTATAGTGCCCAGTCTGCTATCCAAAATTCTTCAGAGTTGGAGAGATAACATTGAAAAATTCTGGTTCAGTACGGCATTTTAAAACTTCAGACCTCTGTGGTATCTTGAAAAGCACGTACTACTTTTAAACGACAAAATTATATTTATTATCAACCATTAATTATTAATGTTCTGTTAATTATCAGCTATTAATTATTGTTCTGTTAATCCTCAACGTGGCGCTAGCCTATAAAGTAACCTGTAGCCTCATTCCACTAGACCACAGTACGGCAATAGACGTGAAATCCTCTATTTTGTTGTTATTGCTGCAGTGGCTCCCACTCACACACTGAATCTTTTCAACAATGGTCAATAAACCGAAACAGGCATTGATTTCCACATAGGTCTTCAGTGTCCTCAATCGTAGAGATACAAGACAGGCAGGGTTTGGTGGCTTGTATGGCCTGACTTGATAGGGAAACAAATACACACGCAGACAGGAAAAGATAAAAATATTGGGTGGCGCTGCTCTTGTGGCGACGCTCGCTTGCTCTCTCTTCCCGAGTAGAGCAGTCCGAATTTCACGCAGAGAACTCTGCCATGACTGAAAGTGGTAGACAATAGATACTTGTCTTTGAAGTTTTTACATAGAACTTTTTCGAGGGGGTCGATTCTTAGTTTAGGCCATTGTACTAAATGGGGTTGAATCACGTGTGTGGGACAAGGAGGAGCAAGTGGAGCCCATCCCTGTCTCGGCTTCAGGATGCATGCTGGGTTTGTTTGCGTCATCCCTACCGGGACTATGGCTGGCCTACTCTTTCAAGAGATGGAGAGAGGGGGGGAGGGGAGGTCGGCTTTGGTTGGGGAGGGTGGAGGGTGGGCTGGCTGTTTAAAGTGTGCGCAAAATGTGTTGAGGTGTGTTTGTTGAAGAGAACTGGGTTTTATAACCATCTGCACAGTGTTATAGCACAGGGCCTTAGGATGTCACAAGCCATAATAAACTCAAGCCACTCTGATAGGGGAAACTGGAATTCAGTTGCAGACAGGGAAAGAATATTTTTTTAAAAAGGGTGGTGGCGCTGCTCTTGTGGCGACGCGATCTTCCCATGGGGGGAGAGCAGCCCGAATTTCACGCAGAGAAATCTGTCGTGACTTAAAAGTGGTATGAAAGTGAAAAATAAAATAAGATGAAAAATGACCATTCCCCCCCAAAAAAAAATAAGAAAAAAAAAGAAAAGAAAAGAAAACCCAACAAAAACAAACAAAATTAATAATAAAAAAACCAACTCTCTCGAACACAGGTAGCAGACAATCGAACTCGATCCCTCAGTGACCGTCTGATCGAGAATTTCGAGCTTAAACCGCAAGGCTACCCCACCCCCCTCCACCTCCACCCTCCACCCCTCCACCCCACCCTCCCTCCACACCCACCCCTACCCATCCACCTCCCCACCCTTCCACGCCCATCTCTTGCCCTTTGAGTGACATAGGAGGGGGGGGTATTGAAAATCGATAGGATTGAGGTTTGCCGGACGCAGAGGGGGGAAGGGGGGGGTGGGTGGGGGAGGGGGGGGGGGGGGGGGGTAGGGGGGGAGGGGAGGTTTGAGGAAAAATTGGAGAAGGATGGGTTTAGTTTGAAGAGGACGGCTTGTCATTAAGCCTGGCTTACAGCGAGGCACAACACACCAGTTTGCCAGGATTCCATTTTTTTGTCTTGTCTTCATAGACTTGTGCTAGGTCTCAGTGTGGAATTAGACTTAACTTCTGTTCCTCTGGGTTTTTTTTTTGTGCGCTGTGTGTGTGTGTGTGGTGGGGGGGGGGGGGAGGGGGGGGGGGGGGAGGGAGGGTTGTTGTGTGGTGAGGAGGGGGGAGTCTGTGTGTGTATGTGTCTTCACACTTAAAAATGGGTTTTATAGTATTTTTCTGTCTTTTGTTTTGTCGTTATTTTGATATTTTTTATTCTCCTCGTCTTGCTCATTACGAGTATGGTAGGGGTTTATCTTCTTCTGTATCTTTTAATTCTCCTGCTTCTTCTTGTTTTTCTTGTTTGTGTTGTTGTTGTTGTTGTTCTTCTTCTCTTCTCTTCTTCTTCTTCTTCTTCTTCTTCTTCTTCTTCTTCATTTCATCATCATCATCATCATCACATCATCATCTTCTCCTTCTTCTTCTTCTCCTTCAACGTCACCATCATCATCATCATCATCATCATCATCTTCTTCTTCTTTTTCTTCTTCTTCTTCTTCATCATCATCATCATCGTCGTCATCATCATCATCATCATCATCACCATCTTCTTTTTCTTCTTCTTCTTCTTCTTCTTCTTCTTCTTCTTCATATCTTCTTCTCTCTAAATACACTAATTCTCTACCACACCACCCCACCACCACCACCACCACTACTACTACTACTACTACTACTACTACTACTACTACTACCACTACCACTACTACTACTACTACTACTACTACTACTATTACTACTACTTAACGTATCACTTTTGTCGATACATCTACTACTTCCACTACCAATGCACCTTTAGCTTCTAAGTAATCAGCACATACTTTGATTGGCACAGTTCTTTTCTGTTCTTAAACTTATACGAAGCAAATGCATGGAAATTGTTTTCCTGATCTAGTCACACCAATTTTTGGGGTGGGCTGCTTTTGTACTTTGGGTGGGATGTTTTCTTTGTTGTTGTGGATCGTTAAATTTGTTTATTCCGTCTTTGAAGATGCACTCTTTCAGTCGCCATTCAAGCTGAGGTTTACAATTACACACAGAATCCCCTCACCAAGGCTTATCACCAATCTCATTGGCATTCGGGTGATAACCAAACCTTTATCTCCCGTGTCGTGAAATCGTTTGAAACTGAAAACGCTGCTTGGCAGTCGTGGCACGTTCTTGTGTTCCACACCGATGCGCATGCGCCCCTGCCAAAAAGCATTCTGTTGTCGTCCCAAAACTGCTTCCAAAGCCGTTAAGTGGAACATTGTCGCACAAGAGTTTGGGAGTTATGCACTGTACGTGTGTCAGGCTGAAGACAGTTGTATGGTTGTATGTCAGGTTTGAAATGTGAGGTGGGGATAGAGTGGTGTGTGGTGGGGTGGGGTGGGGGGGGGGGGGGGGGGGGGGGGTTAAATGGCAGTTGCGAAAGTTGGGGGTGGGGTGGGTGTCATTTTTAATTACGGAGGCCATTGTCGAAGTTTTTGACTTGGGTGAAAGGTTTTTGCAACCAGCTATTAGTGTTAGTGTTGTGTGTGTGTGTGTGTGTGTTTGTGTGTGTGTGTGTGTGTGTGTGTGTGTGTGTGTGTTTTGTGTGTGTATGAGGGTGTGTGTGTGTTTAAATACAGTTTTTTGTCTTTTTGATTCATAATGAATATTGAGTCTGTGCGTGTATCTAAACATTTTGACATGTGTAATGAAATGCACACAAAATGTGTGTGTGAGTGTGTGTGTGTGTGTTGTGTGTGGTGTGTGTGTGTGTGTGTGTGTGTGTGTTGTGTTTGTGTGTGTGTGTGGTTAGTTTGTTGATGTGCTCGTTTTTAAACATAATTCTTTTTTTGTTACAGGGGAAAGAGGAGCCAGAATTTCGCTAAGGTAAGGACTGCGTCACAGCCTTTTGTTTACTCTGTCGTCTCTGTCTGCATGTCTGTCTGTCTGTCTCCGTGTGTTTTTCTTCGTGTATCCACCTTTCTGTCTTTTTGCTTACGGGGCGGGATAGCCTGGTGGTTACAGTGATGTTTTCGTGATCTGCTGACCCGAGTTCGATTCCCGTTCAAGAGGATTTTTCCTCTGAAGTTAACATCAGTACAGACTCCACTCTCCCCCAAAAGTCCTTCGGATGAGACTATAAACCGAGGCCCCGTGTGCGAACGCACGCAGAACATCTTGCGCACACGTTAAAACCCGTCCCGCTTTTCGGAAGAGTAGGCCATTGTGTGCTGGTGGGAACGGATGACAAAAATTGACAAAACTGCATACACAAGGGGACTGGGTGGAAAAAAAGCACATGAGTGCTTATACCATTATCCTCGGAAAAAAAAAAGGATTAGTGTCTATATACATTGTTGTTGTTAGTCTCATTGAGTCTATACTATCTTTCCCCTGTGGGTATACCGGGGACCTGTCCTTATAAATAGCATCCCCACCTTCTGCAAATTCTGTGCCAGGAATTCCCTCTTTTCTATCCCTCTCTTTGTTTCTGCCTTATTCCCTTTTTTTCCCCCTGTAAACACCTCCTTCTTGTCTGTTTTCTGCCTTCTTGATAAATTCTCCCGCCTTTCTTTCCCCCAGAGAGACTTAAAATATAACATTTCTCTCCCATGCCGATGTTGGATGCGCTGGGCCTGACTTGTCAGGTGTTTAACGGCAGCGCGATGGATTTTCGCTCATATGACAGACAACATTGAGTCGCTGTCTTGAGTGTTCGAGGAAGAAGAAGAAAAAGAAGAAGAAGAAGAAGAAGAAGAAAAAGAAGAAGAAGAAGAAGAAAAAGAAGAAGATGAAGAAGAAGAAGAACAAGAACAAGAAGAAGAACAAGAAGAAGAAGAAAAAGAAGAAGAGGAGGAAGAAGAAGAGGAAGAAGAAGAAGATGAAGATGAGATGATGATGATGATGATGATGATGATGGTGAAGAAGAAGAAGAAGAAGAAGAAGAAGAAGAAGAAGACGAAAACGAAGCAGTGAGTCTGTCTACTATGCAATCTTTCTTTTCTGTTGTCTGCATAGATCTGTCTGTTCGTCACTTGCCTGGCTTCTGTCTGTCTGTCTGTCTGTCTGTCTGTCGTTCCGTCTCTCTCTCTCTCTCTGTCTCTATTTTTGTTTATGGTTATTATTTTTTTGTTTTTAAAATCAGTTCCTTGTAAAAGCAGGGTCTTGATGTAAGAAAACTAAACACACACGCACACGTTGGTTGCTTACGAGTTATCCTCGAAATTGTGGCTTTGCCTTGCTTTGCTTTGCTTTGTTAAACTGCCCCCCCCCCCCCCCTCCGAACCCCCCCCCCCCCTCCCTCCTCCTCTATCTCTCTTTCTTTCTCTCTCTCTCTCTCTCTCTCTCTCTCTCTCTCTCTCTCTCTCTCTCATCTCTCTCTCTCATCTCTCTCTCTCTCTGTTGTGTGTGTGTGTGTGTGTGTGTGTGTGTGTGTGTGTGGTGTGTGTGTGTGTGTTTTATACATCAGTTCCTTAAAAAAAGCAGGGACTGGATGTAATTGATAAAAAGAGAAATATTTGTCGTTAGTTTACCTATTATTCTCGAAATAGTAAATGTTGCTTTGCGTTGCCTCTCCTCCCCCCCCCCCCCCCCCCACTCTCTCTTTCTGTCTCTCTTTCTCTGTCTGTCTCTGTCTCTCTCTCTCTCAATAGGAGGTGGGAGATGGGTTTTTTATTTATTTTATTTATTTATTCTTTTATATCGAGGATAATGGAGTAAGCACTTATGTGCTTTTTTTACATCCAGTCCCCCTGTGTATGCGGTTTTGTCAATTTTGTCATCTGTTTCCACCGGCACACAATGGCCTACTCTTCCGAAAAGCGGAACAGGATTTTACGTGTACGCAAGATGTTCTGCATGCGTTCGAACACGGGGCCTCGGTTTATAGTCTCATCCGAAGGACTTTGATATTCAGTTCGATTTTTGGGGTCAAACTGGGAAGAAAGGGCGAGGCTGGGAATCGAACCCAGAACCTCACGGTTTACTTGTTGGCAGGCGAACTCGTTGGCAGGTGAGCTCGCGCGCGTGTGTGTATGTGTGTGTTTCTATCTGTCTGTCTGTCTGTCTGTAATATGCCCGGGTTTGCTTAAAAATCTGAATTTGCATAAATGTATATTCTAGCCATCAGTGCTGATACAACTGTTCTGGAATGCATCTTACTTTTAAAAAAAACCAACAAAAAACCCCCAGAACAATACGTATTTTATATTTGATGCTGTTTCCTTCCGTCTTTCCATTCTTGTATGGATTTTCATCACAGTAATTTATCAAAGTCTAAAAAAAAAAAGGGTAAAACTACTGGGAACTATATATTGCAGATAGAGAGAAATGGGGACGGGATAGCTCAGTGGTTGGAGCACTCGCTTTCCCCCAGCCAAGGTTAAGCAGCGTCGAGCGTGGTTACCAGTTGGATGGGTGACCGTTTGCGCGCCTTGGCTTCAGTACAGTTCCCCCCAGTTCACCCAGCTGTGAATGGGTACCTGCCCTCTTTAGGGTCAGGGAAGGTAAAGCAGCGAGGGAGAGGAGATGGGCGCCGCCCTCAATATGCTGGCCCTAGAGAAGTGAGGTCTCCGACGCCTCGCTCCCCTACGACCTTATAGGTTATGGGAGTCCTTTACCTCCTTTCCTTTACCTTTAGAGAGAAATGGACGAGGGAGACAGTTTTTCATATATATATATATATATATATATTATATATAATATATATAATATATATATATATATATATATATATATATATATCTTGTGTGTGTGTGTGTGTGTGTGCGTGGGCACGCGCGTAAGTGTGCTCATATATTATTTAAAAACAATACATTATTAGGAAGATAATGAAGACGATCGGTTTTTTTACCCTTTGATCTTCTTTTTCTCACCACCTTCACCACCACCACCACCACCACCACCACCATCACCATCACCACCACCACCACCACCACTACCACCCACCACCACCACCACCACACCACCACCACCACCACCACCACCAGAGTCATCATCAGTGCCAGCATTATCGTTATCATTCTAATACTTCCACTACTGCCACTGTTGCTAGTGTTAGCAACTACTTCTACTGCTACTACTTCCACTACTGCTGGTGCTGCTGTTAGTACTACAACTACTACTACTACTACACTACTACACTACTACTACTACTACTACTACCTACTACTACTACTACTAACTACTACTACTTACTACTACTTACTAACTACTACTATACACTACTACTACTACTACTACTACTCTACTACTACTACTACTTCTACTGCACTACTACTCTACTACAATACTACTTTACTACTACTACTACTACTACTACTACTTCTACTAACTCTTACTACTACTACTACTACTACTACTAAAATACTACTTCTACTACTACTACTACTACACTACTACACTTACTTCTACTAGCTACTTCTATTACTACACTACTACTACTACTACTACTACTACTACTACTACTACTACTTCTCACTACTACTACTACTACTACCCACTTACTACTATACACTACTACTACTACTACTACTACAACTACATACTACTACACTACTACTACTAACTACTACTTACTACTACTACTACTACTACTACTACTACTACTACTTCTACATACTACTACTAACTACTACTAAACTAACTACTACTACTACTACACACTACTACAACTACTACAACTACTACTACTACTACTACTACTACACTATTACTACTACTACTACTACTACACTACTACACTACTACTACTACTACTACTACTACTACTACTACTACTACTACACTACTACTACTTACTACCTACTACTACTACTATACTACTACTACTACTATACTAACTACTACACTGTACTTGCTTCTACTACATAGTCAGTATAATAGCATACAAAGTACATAGCACTATAACACAACTATTACAGAAAACTCACCACTCCTCCCACAACATTACTACTTTGCTACTATTAATCATACAACTACTACTACTACTACAACTATCTATACTACTATGTTGGTTACAGTTGTTGCTGTCTCTCAGTAGTCAGTAGTAATTGTCATTCCAGAAGTAGCGATAGCAGTAGTAACACTACATATGATAGCAGAAACACACCATCCCCCCCCCCCCCCCCCCCAACAAATAATGCTTCGCTAGTATATATAAGTCATCCCCAACATAATTCTGCACTACCATAGTTATGATGGATATTTGGGGAGGGACGGGATTGCTCAGTGGTCGGAACACTCGCTTTCACCCAGTTAAGGTGAAAGCAGTATGGAGCGTGGTTACCAGTTGGATGGGTGACCGTTTGCGCGCCTTGGCTTCAGTACAGTCCCCCCAGTTCACCCAGCTGTAAATGGGTACCTGCCCTCTTTAGGGTCAGGGAAGGTAAAGCAGCGAGGGAGAGGAGATGGGCGCCGCCCTCGATAAGCTGGCCCCTTGAGAAGTTGAGGTCTCTGATGCCTCGCTCTCCTACGACCACATAGGTTATGGGACACCGTTACCTTTACTTTAGTATATAAGTCACCTGACAAATATATCCTGCGCTACCATATATATATAAACACAAATAATCATGCACTACCATACAAGTCTCCCCTCACCCCCCCCCCCCCCCCCCCCCCCCCCCCCCCCCCCCCCCCCCCCCCAATAATCCTGCGCTACCATAATATGATATAGATTAGTCACCCCAGAAAGTCTTCATCAGTCTGCCTGGCTTGTATGATCCGCTTCCGTCCATGTCACTGCGCATGCGGCTAAGGTCGTAAACCGTTCTGTTTCCACCCAGCCTGGTCCGATCAGGGTTTTTCTCCCTTTCCAGTGTCGTAAACATCGCTTTTACGAGACAAGGGGTGTGTTCAGGTACGGTCTGTTTTTATCCGGCTTGCTATTGTTGTTGCTGTTGTTGTTGTTGTTGTTTGAAAATGGGGGTTTGTTAGGTAAGAGGATTCTCACCTCACCTCATGTATCCCGTAGTCTAGATGGGGGCACCACTGAAGAGTTTGCAACCAGCTTCCTCCACTCTTCGGAGTTTTCAGTTAGATTAATAGCAATAATAATAATTATTATGATAATAATCATAATAGTTATCATAATCATCATAATAATAATCACAATAATGATGATGATGATAGTAATAATAATAATAATAATAATAATAATAATAATAATAACAATACAAGGAATTTACATAGCGCCATATCTTGAAAAGAAAATCATAGTGCTTAAATTCCCTAGCAAATAATAATAATAATTGTAATAATAATGGAACTTATATAGCGCTATATCTTGCAAAGACAAATCAAAGCGCATGCATTCAGCCTAAACTTACACAGTCATGCAATCAATGATAAATAATCAATAGTTAAAAAACAGATATTACAAACATGGTGTGCTGCAGACAAAGTCTATGAAATAAAATTTCAATAGTCAAATATTTTTCAAAGTACACACACACACTCACACAGGTCATATACTTTAGCAGGGTGATAGGACATGGGTTAGTGAAGGCGGGATAGTTCTGATATGAAACAGGAGGGGGACAATCTTAGGTTTGAAATAAATACGTCTTGAGGCTGGATTAAAAAAGTGTCATAACTAGGTTTCGCGGGGGACGGGATAGCTCAGTGGTCGAAGCACTCGCTTTCCCCCAGCCAAGTTAAGCAGCGTCGAGCGTGGTTACCACTTGGATGGGTGACCGTTTGCGCGCCTTGGCTTCAGTACAGTTCCTCCAGTTCACCCAGCTGTAAATGGGTACCTGCCCTCTTTAGGGTCAGGGAAGGTAAAGTAGCGAGGGAGAGGAGATGGGCGCCGCCCTCAATATGCTGGCCCTAGAGAAGTGAGGTCTCTGACGCCTCGCTCCCCTACGACCTTATAG
This sequence comes from Rapana venosa, assembly GCA_028751875.1. Taxonomy (NCBI): domain Eukaryota; kingdom Metazoa; phylum Mollusca; class Gastropoda; order Neogastropoda; family Muricidae; genus Rapana; species Rapana venosa. The sequence continues at coordinate 50,222,150 of CM054155.1, forward strand.
GTTATGGGACTCCTTTACCTTTTACTATAACTAGGTTTCTGGCAAAGAGAGAGAGGGAGTTCATTCCAGGTCGATGGACCCGAAATAGAGAAAGAGCGGCGGCCAACGGTGGATTGGTTGAATCTAGGTATTCGTAGGCACAAGGTATCTGCAGCAGAGCGGAGGGAACGTGAAGGAGTGTACAGGTGAAGACATGCACAGAGGTAGGAGGGTGCAGTTTTGTGGAGACATTTGTAACAGAGGGTACTGATCTTATGATTTACTCTCGGGGACTGGATGTAAAAAAGCACATGAGTGCTTATTCCATTATCCTCGGTATAAAAAAATAAAAAAAATTCTCTGTGGCACAGGCAAGTGCCAATCAAGGCCTGTCCACTGTCCGATGTTGTGTTCCGACGAGAAACTTTCGCGCACAATTTTTTTTTTTTTTATACCACTTTAAGTCACGAGATTTCTCTGCGTGAAATTCGGGCTGCTCTCCCCGGGGAGAGCGCGTCGCCACAAGAGCAGCGCCACCCTTTTTTTTTTTTTTTTGGTCTGCAACTGTATTTGTTTTCCCTATCAGAGTGGCTTTTTTCTAAGAATTTTGCCAGGGACAACTCCCTTGTTGCCGTGGGTTTTTTTACGTGCGCTGAAAATTTTGTGTAACACACGGGACCTCGGTTTATCGTCTCATCCGAAAGACTAGCGCCCAGACCACCACTCATGGTCTAATGGATGGGGAAAAATTTCGGGCCCAAACGGGGTACGAACCGCGCACACACCCGACCCGGACTTTTCGCATTCTAGACAGGCGCGTTACCTCTAGACCACCGATCCACCAATGGGCTTCGGTTTGTAGTCTCATCCGAAGTATGTGTATGGGCTGAACGTGGCCTGTGGTTCCAAGCCTGTGGATGTACTGTACCTTGGATTGCGGGAGGCACTATGTCACTGTCAGGAAAGGAGAATGGCTTGTTGAGAGGGAGGGAGAGAGAGAGGGGGGGGGAGAGGGAGGGAGGTGAAGAGGGAGAGAGAGAGGGAGGGAGGGAGATGACTGGGATGGTCTGGTAGGATTGAGTATTTTGTGCGCGGAAGGGTGAAAGGTCAAACGAAGAGAGAGAGAGAGAGGGAGGGAGAGGGAGGGAGGGAGGGAGGGGGAGGGAGGGAGGGAGGGAGAGAGAGAGAGAGAGAGAGAGAGGAGAGAGAGAGAGGGAGAGAGAGAGAGAGAGAGAGAGAGAGAGAGAGAGAGAGAGAGAGAGAGAGAGAGACACACACAGAGACAGAGACAGACAGACAGACAGAAAGAGAGAGACACATTCTCCGACGGACAGACAGACAGAAAGACACACAGACAGAGGCAGCCAGGCAGAGGAAGATTATATGTGTTTAGTGGCTTGTTTCGTTCTTGCTTGCCTGCTTGCTTGCCTGCTTGCTTGGTCGGGTAGGTGTTGTTGACTGGGTGGGTGGATGGCTTAGTTTGTTTGTTGGAGGGACGTTGTGGTGGTTGCCACCTCGGGTGGGCAACTCATTCTGGCTCCGCGACTGAGCTAATACTCTCGTTAGTAAGGGGTTTAGTAGGCGAAGTCCTGCGTATGCTAGCTCAGAACAGGCACCACTGAACACCACCATAGTGACCCAGCAGCAGTGCAGGGCTCCTCTGGGGC
>CM054155.1:50224295-50226795 GCA_028751875.1 Rapana venosa
TCTCTTTTTTTTTTTGTGTGTGTTGTTGGTCCTCTACTCTTCGTCACTCCCCCATCTCCCCTTTCTCCCTCCCTTTGTCTCCCCCACTCTCTCTTTTTTTCCCCATCTCTCGCTTTCTCCCAGTCTCTCTCTCTTCCATCTCTTTCTCTCCTCTCTCTTTTTCCCTCCCCATCTCTCTCTCCCCATCTTTCTATTTCTCTCCCAGTCTCTCTTTTCTTCCATCTGTCTCTCTCCATCTCTCTCTCTCTTTCTCTCCCCATCTCTCTCTCTCCCCATCTCTGTCTCCCTCCCTCCCCCCATCTCTCTCTCTCTCTCTTTCTTACCCATCTCTCTCTCTCTCTTTCTCTACCCATCTCTTTCTCTCTCTCTCTCTCTCTCTCTCTCTCTCTCTCTCTCTCTCTCTCTCTCTCTCTCTCTTTCTCTCTCTCCATCCCCATCCCTGTCTCTCCATCCCCCCTATCTTTCTTTATCCGCCCCCCTCTCTCCATCCCCTCTCTCTTTCTCCATCTCCACCCCCCTCTCTCTCCATCCCCCCTCTCTCTCCATCCCCCCTCTCTCCATCCCCTCTCTCTTTCTCTATCCCCACCCCCCTCTCTCTCTCCACCCCCCCACCACCCCCCTCTCTTTCACCCCCCTCTCTCTCTCCATCCCCATCCCCTTCTCTCTCCATCCCCATCCTCTCCTCCTTTCCCCCCCCCTCTCTCTCTAACTCACCCCCTCTCTCTCTTTCTATCCCCACCACCCTTCTCTCTCTGTCTCTCTCTGTGTGTTAATGTCTACGATGACATTTCACGGGCATGTGTTGTTTCCCCTTTCAGAGCCCCCTTTACGGCAATTTAACCATTTTGTTGCCGGCAGTTTAGTGGCTGTGGCTTTGTCTCAAACCACAGGGCTTTTGTCATCGATCACGGTGGTACAGTTCCCTCTTTGTCTTCAGAGCTCTCTCGGCCTTTGTCTTAGAATTACATCCGCCCCCACCCCTCTCTCTCTCTCTATCTCTCCCCCCTTTCCACCCCCCACCCCCCCTCCAAGGGTTTTGTTTTTCTTGGGTACCTAGCTATTTTGTTGGAGATAGCTTAGTGGTTAGAACATAGGCTCGCAATCTGACGACGATCCGGGTTCGATTCCCGTTCAAGGGGGGATTTTTTTCTTCTCCTTGGAGTTAACATCATCAGTGCAGACTCCACTACCTCTGTTACTTTGTGTTACGTTCCTGCTTTTGTATATGGGTCAAGATCTCTGTTTCTCCGTCTTCGTTCTTTCATCCAAAAATATACAGGTGTGTTTCTGCCATTCCCATTGACTGTTTCTGCTGTCTGTCTCTCTGTCTGTCTCTGTCTGCCTGTCTGTATGTCTATCTCTGTATGTATGTCTTTCTGTCTATCCGTCTGTCTGTACGTCTGTCTGTCTATCTCTGTCTGTATGTGTCTATCTCTGTCTGTTTCTCTGTGTGTGTCTGTCTCTGTCTATCTCTGTTTCCCCCCTCTCTCTCGCTCCATCGCCCCTCCCCCCTCCCTCTCTTTTAAAAAAAAAGTTCTGATGATCTCTTATTTTGCATTCCATTTTTTTATTGCCTTGGGGGGGGGGGGGGGGGGAATGGTGGTTCGTTTCTCTATCCTTCCATCTCTGTCATATTCACCAAATGACACTGGCTGCAGACGTGAGGAACTGATGTAATCACAGACTTCTGATGCGACACTGGTCAGAGTAACAGAGCCATTCGGAAGGAAAATGAAAAGGGAGTGCCGTCGAAAATTATAGTCATGAATATCATTCTGGGTGTCTAGTTAGTAGAAGTATTAGTGCGGACGTCTGTGGAAAACTTTGTAAAAAGTTTTGTTTTGTGTTGCCTCTTCTTCTTCTTGTTCTTGTTTTTTGTTCTTGTTCTTGTTGGTGTTCTTTTTCTTCTTTCCATTCTTCTTCTTTCTTCTTGTTCTTGTTCTTGTTGTTATTGTTGTTCTTGTTCTTGTTCTTCTTGTTCTTGTTCTTCTTGTTCTTCTGTCTTACTTCTTGTTCTTCTTCTTCTTCTTTCTTCTTCTTCTTCTTTCTTCTTCTTCTTCTTCTTGTTTCTCTTTCTTCTTTCCTCTTCTTTCCTCTTCTTTCTTCTTTCTTCTTCTTCTTCTGTTCTTCTGTTCTTCTTGTTCTTCTTGTTCTTGTTCTTCTTCTTGTTCTTCTTCTTGTTCTTGTTCTTGTTCTTGTTCTTGTTCTTCTTCTTCTTCTTCTCCTCCTCCTTTCTTTCTTCTTCTTCTTTCTTCTTCTTCTTCTTCTTCTTCTTCTTCTTCTTTCTTCTTCTTCTTCTTCTTCTTCTTTCTTCTCGTCGTCGTCGTCGTCGTGGTTGGTGTTGTTTGTTGTTGTTGTTGTTGTTTGTTTGTAACACTTCTTCTTCTTCTTCTTCTTCTTCTTTTCTTCTCTCTTCTTCTTTTTCTTCTTCTTCTTTCTTCTCTTCTTTCTTCTTCTTCCTTCTTCTTCTTGTTTCTTCTTCTTCTCTTCCTCTTCTTTT
>CM054155.1:50231795-50234295 GCA_028751875.1 Rapana venosa
GTGGAGCCCATCCCTGTCTCGGCTTCAGGATGCATGCTGGGTTTGTTTGTGTGATCCCTACCGGGACTATGGCTGGCCTACTCTTTCAAAAGATGGATAGGGGGGGGGGGGGGGGGAGCGGTTTTGGTTGAGGAGGGAGGGGAGGGTGGAGGGTGAGCTGGCTGTTTAAAGTGTGCGCAAAATGTGTTTGTTGAAGAGAACTGGGTTTTATGACCATCTGCACGGTGTTATAGCACAGGGCCTTAGGATGTCACAAGCCATAATAAACTCAAGCCACTCTGATAGGGGAAACAGGAATTCCAGTTGTAAACACGGAAAAAATATAAAAAAAGGGTGGCGGCGCTGCTCTTGTGGCGACGCGATCTTCCCATGGGGAGAGAGCAGCCCGAATTTCACGCAGAGAAATCTGCCGTGACTTAAAAGTGGTATGAAAGTGAAAAATAAAATAAGATGAAAAATGACCCCCCCAAAAAAATTATAAAAAGGAAAAAAAAAAAAGAAAAGAAAAGAAAACCAACAAAAACAAACAAAATTAATAATAAAAAAACCAACTCTCTCGAACACAGGTAGCAGACAATCGAACTCGATCCCCCAGTGACCGTCTGATCGAGAATTTCGAGCTTAAAACCGCAAGGCTACCCCACATCCCCCACCTCCACCCTCCACCCCTACCCCACCCCTCCACCCCCACCCTCCCTCCACACCCACCCTACCCCATCCACCCTCCCCACCCTTCCACGCCCATCTCTTGCCCTTTGAGTGACATAGGAGGGGGGGTATTGAAATCGATAGGATTGAGGTTTGCCGGACGCAGAGGGGGAAGGGGGTGGGGTGAGGGGGAGGGAGGGGGGTTGGGGGGGGGGGGGGGTTGGGGGGGAGGGAGGTTTGAGGAAATTGGAGAAGGATGGGTTTAGTTTGAAGAGGACGGCTTGTCATTAAGCCTGGCTTGCAGGGAGGCAGAACACACCAGTTGCCAGGATTCCATTTGTGTCTTGTCTTGTGGATCGGTGGTCTAGAGCTAACACGCCTGTCTAGAAAGCGAAAAGTCCGGGTCGAAATTGTGCGGTGGTTTGTATCCCGTTTGGACCGGAAACTTTTCCCCCATCCATTAGATCATGAGTGGTGGTCTGGGCGCTAGTCTTTCGGATGAGACGATAAACCGAGGTGTTGTTATGTGTGTTGAACATAATTATTTAGCGCACGTAAAAGAACCCACGGCAACAAGAGAGTTGTCCCTGGCAAAATTAAGTAGAAAAAAGCCACTCTGATAGGGAAACAAATACGGTTGCAGACAGGCAAAGAATATAAAAAGGGTGGCGCTACTCTTGTGGCGACGCGATCTTCCCATGGGGGGAGAGCAGCCCGAATTTCACGCAGAGAAATCTGTCGTGACTTAAAAGTGGTATGAAAGTGAAAAATAAAATAAGATGAAGAATGACCCCCCCCCCCCAAAAAAAAAAAAAAAAAAAAAAGAAAGAAAGAAAGAAAACCTAACAGAAACAAACAAACAAACAAAACCCCAACTCTCTCGAACATAGCCACCTTAGCGGACAATCGAACTCGATCCATCAGTGACCGTCTGTATCGTGAATTCCGAGCTTAAATCGCAAGGCTACCCCCACCCCCTCCACCCCATCCACACCCACCCCTACCCATCCACCCCTCCCCACCCTCCCACGCCCATCTCCTCCCCTTTGAGTGACATAGGAGGGGGGGGGGGGGTATTGAAAATCGATAGGATTGAGGTTTGCCGGACGCAGGGGGGACGGGGAGGGGGGGGGTACGGGGGAAGAGTGTACGGGGGGGGGGGGGGGGTACGGGGGGGGGGGGGAGTGTACGGGGGGGGGGGGGGTATGGGGTAGGGGGGGGGGGGGGGTGGAGGTTTGAGGAAATTGGAGAAGGATGGGTTTAGTTTGAAGAGGACGGCTTGTCATTAAGCCTGGCTTGCAGCGAGGCACAACACACCAGTTTGCCAGGATTCCATTTTTGCGTCTTGTCTTCATAGACTTGTGCTAGGTCTCAGTGTGGAATTAGACTTAACTTTCTGTTTCTCTGGGTTGTTTGTGTGTCTGTGTGTGTGGGGTGTGTGGGGTGGGGGGTGGGAGGGAGGGTGTGTGTGTGTGGTGGGGGAGGAGGGGGGGAGTCTGTGTGTGTGTGTGTTCTACACACTTAAAAAAATGTTTTATAGTATTTTTTCTGTCTTTGTTTTGTCGTTATTTTGATATTTTTTATTCTCCTCGTCTTGCTCATTATGAGTATGGTGGGGGTTTATCTTCTTCTTCTCAATATCTTCTTCTTCTTCTTCTTCTTCTTCTTCTTCTTCTTCTTCTCATATCTTCTTCTCTTCATATTCTTCATCATCTTCTTTCATTATCATCATCATCATCTTCTTCTTCTTCATCATCATCATCATCATCATCATCTTCTTCTTCTTCTTCTTTTCATCATCATCATCAGCAGCAGCAGCAGCAGCAGCAGCAGCAGCAGCAGCTTCTTCTTC
>CM054155.1:50239295-50254295 GCA_028751875.1 Rapana venosa
AGCTGTAAATGGGTACCTGCCCTCTTTAGGGTCAGGGAAGGTAAAGCAGCGAGGGAGAGGAGATGGGCGCCGCCCTCAATAAGCTGGCCTCTGGAGAAGTTGAGGCCTCTGATGCCTCGCTCTCCTACGACCACATATGTTATGGGACACCGTTACCTTTACTTTAGTATATAAGTCACCTGACAAATATATCCTGCGCTACCATATATATATATAAACACAAATAATCATGCACTACCATACAAGTCTCCCCTCCCCCCCCCCCCCCCCCCCCCCAATAATCCTGCGCTACCATAATATGATATAGATTAGTCACCCCAAACAGTCTTCATCAGTCTGCCTGGCTTGTATGATCCGCTTCCGTCCATGTCACTGCGCATGCGGCTAAGGTCGTAAACCGTTCTGTTTCCACCCAGCCTGGTCCGATCAGGGTTTTTCTCCCTTTCCAGTGTCGTAAACATCGCTTTTACGAGACAAGAGGTGTGTTCAGGTACGGTTTGTTTTTATCCGGCTTGCTATTGTTGTTGCTGTTGTTATAGTTGTTGTTGTTGTTTGAAAATGGGGGTTTGTTAGGTAAGAGGATTCTCACCTCACCTCATGTATCCCGTAGTCTAGGTGGGGGCACCACTGAAGATTTTGCAGCCAGCTTCCTCCACTCTTCGGAGTTTTCAGTTAGATTAATAGCAATAATAATAATTTTGATAATAATCATAATAATTATAATAATCATCATAATCACAATAATCACAATAATGATGATGATGATGATGATGATGATAATAATAATAATAATAATAATAATAATAATACATGGAATTTACATAGTGCCATATCTTGAAAAGAAAATCATAGTGCTTAAATTCCCTAGCAAATAATAATCATAATTGTAATAATAATGGAACTTATATAGCGCTATATCTTGCAAAGACAAATCAAAGCGCATGCATTCAACCTAATCTTACACAGTCATGCAATCAATGATAAATAATCAATAGTTTAAACAAACAGATATTACAACAAACATGGTGCGCTGCAGACATAATCTATGAAATAAAATTTCAATAGTCAATTTTTTTTAAAAGCACACACACACTCACACAGGTCATACACTTTAGCAGGGTGATAGGGCATGGGTTAGTGAAGGTGGGATAGTTCTGATATGAAACAGGATGGGGAAAATCTTAGGTTTGAAATAAAGACGTATTGAGGCTGGATTTAAAAGTGTCATAACTAGGTTTCTGGCAAAGAGAGAGAGAGGGAGTTCATTCCAGGTTGATGGACCCGAAATAGAGAAAAAGCGGCGGCCAACGGTGGATTGGTTGAATCTAGGTATTCGTAGGCACAAGGTATCTGCAGCAGAGCGGAGGGAACGTGAAGGAGTGTACAGGTGAAGACATTCACAGAGGTAGGAGGGTGCAGTTTTGTGGAGACATTTGTAACAGAGGGTACTGATCTTATAATTTACTCTCGGGGACTGGATGTAAAAAAGCACATGAGTGCTTATTCCATTATCCTCGGTATAAAAAAATAAAATAATTTTAGAAAAAAATCTCTGTGGCACAGGCAAGTGCCAATCAAGGCCTGTCCACTGTCCGAGGTTGTGTTCCGAAGAGATTCCTTCGCGCACACGGGGCTTCGGTTTGTAGCTTCATCCGAAGTATGTGTATGGGCTGAACGTGGCCTGTGGTTCCAAGCCTGTGGATGTACTGTACCTTGGATTGCGGGAGGCACTATGTCACTGTCAGGAAAGGAGAGTGGCTTGTTGAGAGGGAGGGAGGGGAGAGAGAGAGGGGGGAGGGGGAGGGAGGTGAAGAGGGAGGGAGGTGAAGAGAGAGAGAGAAGGAGAGAGGGACGGGGAGAGAGAGAGCTGACTGGGATGGTCTTGTAGGATTGAGTATTTTGTGCGTGGAAGGGTGAAAGGTCACACGAAGAGAGAGAGAGAGAGAGAGAGAGAGAGAGGAGAGAGAGAGAGAGAGAGAGAAGGAGAGAGAGAGAGAGAGAGAGGAGAGAGAGAGAGAGGGAGGAAGGGAGAAGAGGGAGAGAGAACTGGGATGGTCTTGTAGGATTGAGTATGTTGTTCGTGGAAGGGTTGAAGGTCACACGAAGAGATAGATAGATAGATAGATAGATAGAGAGAGAGAGAGAGAGAGAGAGAGAGAGAGAGAGGAGAGAGAGAGAGAGAGAGAGAGAGAGACACGGAGAGGAGGAGAGAGGGAGAGGAGGGAGGTGGAGAGAGGGAGGGAGGTGGAGAGAGAGAGAGAGAGAGAGGAGAGAGGGAGGAAGGGAGAGGAGGGAGAGAGAACTGGGATGGTCTTGTAGGATTGAGTATGTTGTGCGTGGAAGGGTTGAAGGTCACACGAAGAGATAGATAGATAGATAGATATATATATATATATATATATATATATATATATATAGAGAGAGAGAGAGAGAGAGAGAGAGAGAGAGAGAAGAGAGAGAGAGAGAGAGAGAGAGAGAGAGAGACCGAGGAGGAGAGAGAGAGAGAGGAGGGAGGTGGAGAGAAAGAGGAGAGAGAGAGAGAGAGAGAGAGAGAGAGAGAGAGAGAGAGAGAGGGGGGGAGGGAGGGAGCTGACTGGGATGGTCTTGTAAGATTGAGTATTTTGTGCGTGGAAGGGTGAAAGGTTAAACAAAGAGAGAGAGAGGGGGAGGGAGGGTGAGAGAGAGAGGAAGGGAGGGAGAGAGGGGAGGGTGGGAGAGAGAGAGAGGGAGGAAGGTAGGGAGGTGGAGAGAGAGGAGGGGAGGGAGGGGGAAGGATAGAGAGGGGGAGGGAGAGAGAGGGAGGGGAGGGAGGGGGAGAGAGAGGGGGAGAGAGGGAGAGGAAGGAGGGAGAGAGAGAGGGGGAAAGAGAGAGAGAGGAAGGAGGGAGGGAGGGAGAGAGAGAACTGATTGGGATGGTTTGGTAGGATTGAGTATTTTGTGCATGGAAGGGAAAACGGAAAGAGAGAGAGAGAGAGAGAGAGAGAGAGAGAGAGAGAGAGAGAGAGAGAGAGAGAGAGAGAGAGAGAGAGAGAGAGAGAGTGAGTGAGAGAGAGAGGGAGAGAGAGAGAGAGAGAGAGAGAGAGTGAGTGAGGAGAGAGAGAGAGAGTGAGTGAGAGAGAGAGAGAGAGTGAGTGAGAGAGAGAGAGGAGAGAGAGAGAGAGAGTGAGAGAGAGGGAGAGAGAGACAGACAGACAGACAGACACACAGACACACAGACAGAGACAGTCAGGCAGAGGAAGATATATATAGGCATGACAGATCTATCTGTGCTGTGCATGCTGTCAAGAGTGTTTGTATTTTGTGGCTTGTTTCGTTCTTGCTTGCTTGCTTGCCTGCTTGCATGGTTGGGTAGGTGTTGTTAACTGGGTGGATGGATGGCTTGTTTGCTTGTTGGAGGGACGTTGCGGTGGTTACTCTCGTTAGTAAGGGGTTTAGTTGGTGGTGTCCTGCGTATGCTAGCTCAGAACAGGCACCACTGAACATCACCATATTGACCCAGCAGCAGTGCAGGGCCCCTCTGGCTGGTGGCCCCACGGCGGCCTGATAGTGATGTGCTCCCTGTGGACCTCCGACTGTGAGGATGAGACATAACGAATCTGGGTATGGCTGTGGGAGGGGAGATTGGAATGAGCGGCGTGGGAACAGCAGGACGGGGGACGTCACAGAAGATGAGGCAGCAAAAAAACCCACAACACTTTGTTATCTGGAAGGACGGTGGCAGGATGGTTAAGGCGTTTGCCTGCCAACAAGTAAACCGTGAGGTTCTGGGTTCGATTCCCAGCCTCGCCCTTTCTTCCCAGTTTGACAAAAAATCGAACTGAATGTGAAAGTCCTTCGGATGAGACTATAAACCGAGGCCCCGTGAGCGAACGCATGTAGAACATCTTGCGCACACGTTGAATCCTGTTCCACTTTAAGTAGGAGTAGGCCATTGTGTGCCGGTGGGAACAGATGACAAACTTGACAAAAACCGCATACACACGGTGGACTGGATGTAAAAAAGCACTGAAGTGCTTATTCCATTATCCCTGATATAAAAGAATTAAGTAAAAGAAAAGAAAAAACACACCCACACCACCCCCTCTTTTCTCTCTCTCTCTCTCTCTGTGTCTCTCTCTCTCTCATTCTCTCTCTCTCTCTGTCTCTCTCTCTCTCTCTCGCTCTCTCATTGTGCGCAGCCTTGCTTTATATTTGTGTAAAGCCTTTAGAATAAGATATATCTTGGTTTCTTAAGTCATATTTTTTGGAAGTGATTTTCATTGTGGTGGTTGTGGGTATACAATAACATTTTGGGTTTTTTGTGTTACTTATTTTTCTCACTTAAATACTAAGCAGTTTGGCAACCCCCCTTCATGTATGGGCCAATGGCCTTTTCGTGAATAAACCTTTCGAGTTCGAGCTCTCTCTCTCTCTCTCTCTCTCTCTCTCTCTCTCTCTTCTCTCTCTCTCTCTCTCTCTCTCTCTCTCTCTCTCTCTCTCACTCTCCCTCCCTCTCTCTCTCCATAATGAAAATTTTCATTCTGTCTCTTTTTTCCCTCTATCTTATTTTTCTGTCGGTTCCCTCCCTTTCTTAGTGTATCTAAGAATATTGCGATATTGGTTAAGAGAGAGAGAGAGAGAGAGAGAGAGAGAGAGAGAGAGAGGGAGAGAGAGGGGGGGAGGGAGAGACAGAGAGAAAGAATTTTGAATTGGTTCGTTAACTTTAAAAAAAATAATAATCGAGAAATCAGATTTTTTTTTAATTGATTGATCGATCTTCCGTTTCTCTGTTGTTTATTTCATTGTTGTTTCTTTTTAATATCTTCGATTATGCGATAATTGCTTTTATATAGACTAGTTTTTATTCATTCGTTTTTGCCGTTCAGTGTTAGATTAAAAATGGCTACAGTATAATTATTATGTTTACTCTTTTTCTTTGGACAAAAAGGGTTCGTTTGCTCATTTTATTTTCTGTCTGTCTGTCTGTCTGTCTCTCCTCGGGGACTGGATGTAAAACAAAGCACACGAGTGCTTATTCATTATCCTCGAAATAAAAGAATTTGTCATTGTCATTGTTTCTCTTTCTCTCAGTCTCTGTGCGTCTCTCTCTCTCTCTCACTGAACGACCAAAACACACACACACACACACACACACACACACACAACACACACACACAACACACACACACACACACACACACACACACACACGCACACACAAAACCCACATAAAAACTACTCTTGTAAAATAATTTACAAGAAAAGTACATGCGTGCAGTGTATTATTGTTCTGATATTTTCCGACCTCTTTTACAATAACCTTCATCACACAGAAAATTAATGTGTTTACTAGCCCCCAGATCAGATTGATTCAAGATTTCAAGATCTAATTACTTTCAACTCCCCCCCTTCCCCCGTTTTTTTGTTGGAGGGGAGGGGGGTATTGAGGATTACAAAAGAATTCAACAGGAAAATAAACCCAACACCCAAAATATCATCGAACAGGAATTGAAAAGCAAAAGTAAATGAGTCTAACTATATTGTTTCGAGCATGCCATAAGCTAGTTGCTTGTTACTGCTCTCACTTTGTACATAGGGGGACGGGATAGTCTAGTGGTTAGAACATTGCGCTCGCAATCTGACGACCCGGGTTCGATTCCCGTTCAAGGGGGATATTTTCCCCTGGAGTTGACATCAGTGCAGACTTCACTCTCCCCAAAAGTCCTTCGGATGAGACTATAAATAGAGGCCCCGTGTGCGAACGCACGCAGAACATCTTGCTCACACGTTAAATCCTGTTCCGCTTTTCGTGAGAGTAGGCCATTGTGTGTCGGTGGGAACAGATGATAAAATTTTTAAAAAACGCATACACACGCATAAAAAAAATCATCTAAGCGCTTTGATTTGTTGCTTTACAAGGTTCAGCGCTATATAAATTCCAAAGAACCAACCGTGGGTTACCAACGATATCCTGGACCTGTGCGACCAACGTAGGGAGCTAAAGCCAGTGAAGAACAAAAACCCAGAAACGGCCGAAGAGTATAGAACAGTCAACAGGTCAATCAAGAAGAAGATGACTGAGGCCATGGGGAACTGGATGTCAGAACAATGCTCCAAGGTTGAGAAGGCAATGGCGAAAGGAGACAGCAAAGAGGCGTACCAGACCATCAAGGTACTAACCAAGTCCCAGCAGCCAAAGACCTCGTTATTGAAGACAAAGAGGGGTCAGTCCTTACGAGAGGCCCCACTATCATGAAGAGATGGACAGAATATTGCAGAGACCTGTACAACTACAAGCTGAAGGCTGATCCGAACAAACTTCACGAGCAAGATCCCAGACCATCAGATCCTGAAAGCACACAGGTGCTGGAGGAAGAGGTAGAAGAAGCAGTAAGATCCCTGAAAGGAGGCAAGTCACCAGGGATTGACAACATCCCGGCTGAGCTCATCAAGAACGGAGGCCCAGAGATGATCAAGGCATTAACAATCATCTGCCAACGCATCTGGACCAGCAAAGAGTGGCTGAACAGTGGACCCAATCCATCATAGTTCCACTTCCAAAGAAGGGAGACCTGAAGAAGTGCCAAAATTACAGAACAATCAGTCTGATAAGCCATCCAAGCAAAGTTATGCTACGCATTGCCTTGAACAGACTGAAACACACAAGCAGAAGAAATCCTATCAGAAGAACAGGCAGGATTCAGACCAGGTCGAAGCACTGTCGAGCAGATCTTCAACATCAGAATGCTCATAGGAAGCATCTCCAACATCAGCTACAGCTCTACAAACTTCATTGACTTCAAGAAGGCCTTCGACCGAGTGTGGCAAGAAGCTCTGTGGCAAGTCATGAGAGACTATAGCTTCGACGAGGACCTGATTCAAGTCATCCAGGCGCGTATGACAGCTCCCACAGTGCAGTCTCATAGGGGAGAAATCAGGGAGTTTCTTCGGACTTCAGTTGGAGTTCGACAGGCTGCCCGCTATCCCCCCGTTCTTTTCACGTGTTCCTGGAGAACATCATGCAGGAGGCCCTCCTTGACTTCAAGACCACAATCACAATAGGAGGAAGGCCAGTCTGCAATCTTCGATTCGCAGACGTATATTGATCTCATGGGCCGCAGTGAGAAGAACTCCAGGATCTCACCACCAGACTGGAAACATCAGCCAATGCCCACGGTATGGAGATCAGCACGGAATAAGAGCAACATCCTAGTGAACAGTACCACACCGACCACTCCCACCAGCATCAAGATGAGTGGCGAGAACTAGGGAGGTGGAAACTTTCAAGTACCTTGGAGCAGTCATCACCAAAGAAGGCACGAGCACACAAGAGGTGAAGATCAGACTTGCTGTGGCACTCTCCTCATGACTAAGCTGGCGAAAGTGTGGAGAAACCACAACATCAGAAAACCACACTAAGGTCAGACTCTACAAGGCACTCGTCACATCCATTGCCTTGTACAGCTGTGAAGCATGGACACTTACTGCGATTTAGAACGTCGCATTCAAGCCTTGAGATGAAGTGCCTCAGGCGGATCCTGAACATCACCTACAGAGACCGCAAAACCAATGAATACGTCTGGCAGCAGATCGAGGCACTGGCTGGCAAACAAGAACCATGTAGATACAGTCAAACGGAGGAAACTGAAGTGGTTTGGCCACACAACAAGGCATAACAGCCTGTCAAAGACAGTCCTGCAGGGAATGGTGGAAGGAGCAAGGAGGCAGGGACGACCACGCAAAAGCTGGATATCCAACATCAAGGAGTGGACCGGCCTCACTGTACCAAACCTCCTGAAAGCAGCCCAGGACAGAACCACTTGCAGCGTCCGTGCGGGTACCCCAACGGTCGTCCCGACCAAGGGATGAGTGAGTGAGTGATAAATTCCATACATTATTATTATTATTTATCTTGCGCACACGTTAAATCCTGTTCCGCTTTTCGTAAGAGTAGGCCATTGTGTGCCGGTGGGAACAGATGACAGAATTGACAAAACCGCATACACACTTATTCCATTATCCTCGATGGAAAAGAATAAAATGAAATAAAATAAAGAAATATGTATGATATTCGATTTGTTTTTGTTTTTTTTACAAGATTCAGCGCTATATAAATTCCATATATTATTATTATTATTATTATTATTTTCTGAATAACGATCTTTTTCAAAACCACCAAAAGCAAGCGTTGGCACACCGCATGATACTACATCCATCCCATCATCTCCTGATCACCAGCTTCAATGATCTTCCTCCTCCTCCTCCTCATCATCAGGACAGATGATCATGACAATCATCGCGTTTCTCTCTCGTACATCTGTCTGGCCGTTACACTGGTAATGACTCCCTCCGCGGGTCGATAGCCGCGCTAATGGAAAGCTGAACATTGTTGGGATGATGCAGGTCTCGTTGGTTGTCCAGCAGAAGTAGTACTGTTTCTCAACCTGGGGATTCGGACAGCCGAGCGGTTAGAGTGGCGAATTTGATTATTTTCTTTTTTTTACTTTTATTTCTTCTTTTATGAAGTCCTTCGGATGAGACTAGGATGGGATGGATGCATTCATCACCATCATCAGACCCCGTGACCTTGGCGGTCGTGGGGAGACACGAAAGACGATGCCGTGGTAAGCCTCCTCCATCCATCTCGGTCCTCTGCTCTGCGCAGTAGTGCCGAGTCGTTCATCCTGGTCCATTCTCTGATGTTGTCCATCCATGACTTGTTCTGTCTTCCCCTCTTTCTGCCACCTTCGAGTGTTCCCTGCAGTACTGTTTTTGGCAGAGTGTTGTGGCGGGTGACGTGGCCGAACCATGTCAGCTTTTTCTTCTTGACGATGGTGAGAAGGGGTTCCTGTGGACCTGCCAGCCGTGTTATTTGACTCTTGACAAATTCATTGGTCTTTCGTTCTCTCCAGGATATGCCCAGCAGTTTTCTATGGCATTTTGTTTCAAATGACTGGATTCGCTTTGCTGTTTCAGCAGTTAATGTCCAGGTTTCACTTCCGTACAGCAGGATCGTCTGAATTAGGGCTTTGTAGAGCTTTAGTTTGGTTGGGAAACTGATCTCTTTACTTTTCCATATGGTGGTGAGTTTTGTCATGGAAGATGTTGCCATGGCTATTCTGACTTTGATTTCATTATGAGACTATAAACCGAGGCCCCGTGTGCGAACGCATGCAGAACATCTTGCGTACACGTTAAATCCTGTTCCGCTTTTCGAAAGAGTAGGCCATCGTGTGCCGGTGGGAACAGATGACAAAATTTACAAAACTGCATACACATGGGGACTGGATGTAAAAAAGCACATGAGTGCTTATTCCATTATCCTCGAGGGAAAAAAAATTGTCGTCTGAGCGCTTTGATTTGTTGCTTTACAAGATTCAGCGCTATATAAATTCCATACATTATTATTATTATATCGATGATAATGGAATAAGCACTAATGTGCTTTTTACATCCAGTCCCCGTGTGTATGCAGTTTTGCCAATTTTGTCATCTGTTTCCGCCGGCACACAATGGCCTACTCTTCCGAAAAGCGGAACAAGATTTAACGTGTGCGCAAGATGTTCTGCATGCGTTCGCACACGGGGCCTCGGTTTATAGTCTCATCCGAAGGACTTTGATATTCAGTTCGATTTTTTGGGGGGTCAAACTGGGAAGAAAGGGCGAGGCTGGGAATCGAACCCAGAACCTCACGGTTTACTTGTTGGCAGGCGAACGTCTTAACCATCCTGCCACCGTCCTTCGAATTGGCGACGTGACGTGCTTGAGGACACGGGGTTCGAGCCTGTAGTGAATTGTTTTTTCGCGGGGGATCTATTGTGGTTTTTACCTGGAGGATCGTGTCATTACCATTGGGTGATATCGACAGGTGAGACAGGTGGTAAGGTAAAGGGTGTCCCATAACCTATGTGGTCGTAGGGGATGGTAAGGTAAAGGGTGTCCCATAACCTATGTGGTCGTAGGGGAGCGAGGCGTCAGACACCTCAACTTCTCTAGGGCCAGCATATTGAGGGCGGTGGCGCCCATCTCCTCTCCCTCGCTGCTTTACCTTCCCTGACCCTTAAGAGGGCAGGTACCCATTTACAGCTGGGTGAACTGGGGGAACTGTACTGAAGCCAAGGCGCGCAAACGGTCACCCATCCAAGTGGTAACCCACGCTTGACGCTGCTTAACTTTGGCTGGGGGAAAAGCGAGTGCTCTGACCACTGAGCTATCCCGTCCCCATGACATAGTTTACTGCCCGAAAAAATGTAATGCACTGCCCTCAACGATCCCTTCAAGGAGTGAAGGAAGACGTCAGATCAAGTCACTGGGACTGTCGGAGGCCTGTCAGTTTAAACAGCATCCCCACCTTCTGTACTAGTACTTTCCTCTTTTCTATCCCTCTCTTTGTTTCTGCCTTGTGTTCCTTTTCTTCCTGTCACGTCATCCTTGTCTATTTTTTTGCCTTCTTGGTCCGCTCTCCTGCCTTGTTTTTTTCCCAAGAAAAGACTTGTTAGGTAATTATCTCCCACGCCGAAGTCGGATGCGCTGGGCCTGACTTGTCAGGCGCTTAACGGCAGCGCAACGCATTTTCGCGCATATGACAGACAACGGTAGTTACTGCCTGAGCGTTTGAGGAAGAGGAAGATCAAGTCAGGCTTATATAGGCCACGACTGACTGTGATGGAGACAATCGCGCCGAATGTTGAAAGGCTGCACGCTGCAATTTAAAAAAAAAACCCATCACTCTTTTCCTTCTTAAATCCTTTCCTTAAATCATCATATGCCTCTGAGAGAGAGAGAGAGAGAGAGAGAGAGAGATGAGAGAGAGAGAGAGAGAGAGAGAGGGAGAGAGAGAGAAGAGCGCGAGAGAGAGAGAGAGTGTGTGTGTGTGTGTGTGTGTGTGTTGTGTGTGTGTGTGTGTGTGTGTGTGGTGTGTGTGTGTGTGTGCATAGTTTTATATTAAGTACCAGGCAAAAAAAAAAGTGTGAGCTGTGATTGTTGAAGTGGATATGGTGTTAAAGCTTTTTTAAAATCAAAATATTTTTGTCATGTTTTTCTTTTAATGTAAAGTTACTTGTGATATTTGTATTGATTGTGCTGATGATGTGTTTCATGAGATGTGTTTGAATTATTGTTGTGATGTGGTTTTGCTTTGCTACTCTTAACCTTTACTGGTGTGTGCGTGCAAACGCGCATGCATGTGTGTGGTGTGTGTGTGTCTGTGTGTGGATGGGGGTGTGTGTGTGTGGATGGGTGGGTGCAGGTGTGTGTGTGTGACGTAGATTGTTGTCGGCTTTTAAAATGCTGTGTTATTTCTTAATCTGTATTGTTTAATAATGCATGCTGTGTAATTATAATTTTTAAATGCCACTCATAATTTCTCTAGTTGAGACATTAAAGTAGTCTTGAGTCTTGAGTCTTCTGTTTTTCTATGTGACTCTTATATTCATACCGCACGTACATAAGGCATCCACAGAAATAAAAACCACTTTTTTTTGAAAGACTAGCCCCTGACTCAAAAATCGTGTGATTTTGAACAAATTTGGTAAGTTTGAAATTAAATTTTTTTTTTCCAGCAAACACTGTACCCCTTTTGTCGTCTGCTAGCTTCCTTACTGCAAATATGCATGCGCGGGTCAACGCTGTAGGAATAAAAGCAATCCTCGTTTGATGGTTATTTCCAACTTTCTCGTGACTAACCTGGTATTGCTGTATGTCCTCAATCCCCCCAAAAACAAGTGCACAGTGCATTTTTTTCATATTTGAACAAAAATCTGTGAAAATCACCAATTTTCCCCCCCCCCCGACTCGCACTCTATAGAAGATACTACACGACCCCCAAATTAATACCGGTTTGCAGCCAAAATTGCCGTGATGGTGTCTGGAACAGAGTACATTGTTCTCACACATATAATACTGCTAGCCGACAAATATGTGTGTACTTTGAGGAGGGAGGGGGAGGGAGGGAGAGAGAGAGAGAGAGAGAGAGAGAGAGAGAGGAGAGAGAGAGAGAGAGAGAGGGGAGGGAGGGAGGAAGAGAGAGAGAGAGAGAGAGAGAGAGAGAGAGAGAGAGAGAGAGAGAGAGAGAGAGAGAGAGAGAGAGAGAAGAGAGAGAGAGAGAGAGAGAGAGAGCAGGCAAGCATTCGAGGGGGAGGTGAGAGGGAGGGAGCAGGGATAATTGCAACTTGATGATGGGAAGTAGCATAATATGAATGAAGAATTTGCTAATGTTGATGGACATGAATAACGTATGATGATGGTGCTTGTGTGTGTGTGTGTGGGGGGGGGGGGGGGGGGGCGTGGAGAAAATGTCTATTTGAGACTGAATATACTGCCGGGTCTGGTCTCAGTAATCTTCGTTCTCATCGGAAGAAAAGTCTGTGTTTGAAATATCCTGTTTTTCAGCACTGTTTGCTTGGACTTTCCCCCCAAGAAATTATCTGTCTTCCTCTCGTCTGCTTCTGTATCAATCATTTAATCTCTCCCTCTTTGTCCATTTACCTGCTGGTTTTGAAACAAACACTGGTGACCTTTTTTTTTTTTTTTTTTTTTCTTAAAATTAGTATTCTCTGAGATGTTGTTTGGACTGTTTCGTCTTCTGGTTTTGTTCTTGTTGTTGTTGTTGTTGTTTCTTCTTCTTCTTCTTCTTCTTCTTCTCCTTTTTCGTCGAACGCTCAGACAGGCACTATTGTTGTATGTTATAAATATGAGCGAAAATGTGTCACGCTGCCGTTAAGCGCCTGACAAGTCAGGCCCAGCGCATCCGGCTTCGGCATAAGAGAGAACTGGCTATCTTCTAAGTCTTTCTGGAGAAATAAAAAGGCAGGAGAATTGGACCAAAAAGGCAACAACAAAAATAGACAAGGAGGAGGTGACGGGAAGAAAAGGAACAAGGAGGAAACAAAGAGAGTGATAGAAAAGAGGAATTTCTAGCACAGAATTTCCAGAATGTGGGGATGCTGTTTATACTGATAGACCCCCGGAACGCCCACAGGGGAGATGCTGTCTGGACTGTTTTATTGTCAACCACTAAGCTTCTGGATCGTGATCATTGGGGTTTGTGTGTGATGGGGTGGGGGTGGGGGGGCGGGGAACCACCATATCTCCACCTGTGTTGTTATTTGCATAATTATTATGGCCTTATATTGTCGTACTTACGCTTGTTTGCGATTTTGTAATAAACCTTGACCCACCCATGAAAACCAGGCACCATTTTGCCCAAAATAAATTGAATTGTCGAAATCATTATGATTAATCGAACTGAATGTCAAAGTCCTTCAGATGAGACTATAAACCGAGGCCCCGTGTGCGGACACATGCAGAACATCTTGCGCACACGTTAAATCCTGGTCCACTTTTCGAAAGAGTAGGCACTTGTGTGCCGGTGGGAACAGATGACAAAATTTACAAAACCGCATACTTATTCCATTGTCCTCGATATAAAAAAACAATAATAATAAAAATTGTCATCTGAGCGCTTTGATTTGTTGCTTTACAAGATTCAGCGCTATATAAATTCCATACATTGTTATTATTATGATGAATTTGTCATTACTTATTGTTTTATTATTTTTACGGGCTATCACAGTTGGGTGGGTATTTGACAAGATCGATACTGATGGTGACAGACAGGATTCGCTGTGGAGAGCATTGGTATTTGACTTTGATTTGTTTCGATTTAAAGTGAAGACCCGCAGATTTTGGCTTAAGTTTAGGTTAGTTTAACCTGCATTGAGAGTGGAAGTACTACCAATCTGGTTTGCTTTCAACACACACTTTTGTTCTTGCAGTGAGAGTGGAAGTATTACAAGTGTGGTTTGTTATTAATATAGACACTTTTGTTCTTGCAGTGAGAGTAGAAGTATACTACCAATCTGGTTTGTTATTAATACACACACTTTTGTTCTTGCAGTGAGAGTGGAAGTTTACTACCAATCTGGTTTGTTATTAACACACACTTTTGTTCTTGCAGTGAGAGTGGAAGTATACTACCAATGTGGTTTGTTATCAATACACACTTTTGTTCTTGCAGTGAGAGTGGAAATACTACCAATCTGGTTTGTTATTAATACACACACACTTTTGTTCTTGCAGTGAGAGTGGAAGTATACTACAAATGTGGTTTGTTATTAACACACACTTTTGTTCTTGCAGTGAGAGTGGAATTACTACCAATCTGGTTTGTTATTAATACACACACACTTTTGTTCTTGCAGTGAGAGTGGAAGTTTACTACCAATCTGGTTTGTTATTAATACACAATTTGTTCTTGCAGTGAGAGTGGAAGTTTACTACCAATCTGGTTTGTTATTAACTCACACTTTTATTGTTGTCAGTAATGCTTCGAGCTTGCACAACCAGACCAGAACGACAATATTACGCAGTCATTTCTGCCGTTTCTACTGCACTCCCCAGTTTCACAGACTTTCCCCCCAAAGAGCTTATCAACACAGACATCGATTCTGTGTCCACGCGCTTGCTCTGAATGCCGTAAATCGCTCCGATGCCGCAAACTCCATTGTCGTAAAACAGACTGAAGCTTGAAAAAGGGGCCTACGGGGGGTTTTCATGTTGTGTGACAGGGGCAGCGTGTTTGTGGATAATTTACAGGAATGGGATCGCTCGAGTGTGAAGGATTTAGACCACCCCCTCCCCCCCCCCCCCCTCCATCTAAACGCAAGAGATTGGATGAAGGAGTGGTGGGGTGGAGGAGGGAATGGAAGGTGATGTCTGCCTTTGAAAATCGATGAAATTGAGAGTGTTAGCCTCGTGTGCGTAGGTTTTACTCTGATTAAAAGAAGTCTTGCTGATACACACATCAAAGCTTTGAAAACGGAATCAGGTAAATCTTAAAAGGAAAATTCGGCGCCATAGAAATTGCCACAAGCTCTGCAATGAAAATGGACGTAGGTTTTTCCTATGTAGAAAGGCTTTTTAATCTTCAAGAGCTGGGATTACGTGTCCTACTCTCGCTTGATGATTTGTCCAGTAGTGAACCATCATGTGTGTGTTCGTGTGTGTGTGTGTGTGTGTGTG
>CM054155.1:50259295-50269295 GCA_028751875.1 Rapana venosa
TAACTCCAGGGGAAAATATCCCCCTTGAACGGGAATCGAACCCGGTTTGTCAGAGAATGTTCTAATCGTCAGAAGCCACGCTGAAGTTAACAGAATGTAAAGTTCAAAATAACAACGGTTACTGGTATCTCGTTTGCCGGCTTCACACTCTTAAAAAGAACTTGTACAATAATCAGTGGTGCCACAGTGTTTACCCAGGCATCATCAGATGAGACTTTAAACCGAGGCCCCGTGTGCGAACGCATAGAGAACATCTTGCGCACACGTTAAATCCTATTCCCCTTTTCGAAAGAGTAGGCCATTGTGTGCCGGTGGGAACAGATTGCAACATTTACAAAACCGCATACACACGGGGGCTGGATGTAAAAAAGCACATGAGTGCTTATTCCATTATCCTCGATATAAAAAAAAGTCATCTGAGCGCTTTGGTTTGTTGCTTTACAAGATTCAGCGCTATATAAATTCCATACATTCTTCTTCTTCTTCTTCTTCTTCTTCTTCGTCGTCGTCGTCGTCGTCGTCGTCTTATATCCACATGGATGCGCCTGTTCTAAATGTCGAAAAACCTATATATATCAGAGTAAAGGATTATTTTGACCATAGACTCAGCAGCATCAGTGTGGTGTACACAACTCTCAGTACATGTAACATGCTAGAGAGGCTCAGGATCATCGGATTAGCACCGTTAAAAATGTGTGTCGCAGACTAGACTCCATTGTCATAAAGCAGCAGCAGGAGCCTTAACCCAGAATAAAAACGACCCTCAGATAACTTCCCCTTCACTGTTTCCTGAGACTTTACTTTGCCCAGTGGCGTGTTTACACAGTCGTGATTTCCACCTGGATGCGCGTGTGTTGACGGTCAATGGAGTGAACTGAAGTTGCAGACTACAGTCGATGTGGTAAAGCAGAACGAACAGGGGAGCTAATTCACCCTGACTTCTGGTAAAAGTTAGGAGAGTTAATTCACTCTGACTACTGGTAAAAGCAGAATTTAGGGGAGTTAATTCACTCTGATTCCTGGTAAAAGCAGAATTTAGGGGAGTTAATTCACCCTGACTACTGGTAAAAGCAGACTAGTGGAGCTAATTCACCCTGACTCCTGGTAAAAGCAGAATTTAGGGGAGATAATTCACCCTGACTCCTGGTACAAGCAGAAATTAGGGGATTTAATTCACTCTGATTCCTGGTAAAAGCAGAATTTAGGGGAGTTAATTTACCCTGACTACTGGTACAAGCAGAATTTAGGGGAGTTAATTCACTCTGACTACTGGTAAAAGCAGAAGCTGACTACTGGTAAGAGCAGACTAGGGGAGCTAATTCACCCTGACTCCTGGTAAAAGCAGAATTTAGGGGAGCTAAATCACCCTGACTACTGGTAAAAGCAGAATAGGGAGCTAATTCACTCTGACTTCTGGTACAAGCAAGATTTAGGGGAGCTAATTCACTCTGACTACTGGTAAAAGCAGAACAGGGGAGATAATTCACCCTGACTCTTGGTACAAGCAGAAGAGGGGAGCTCGGTCACCCTGACTCCTGGTAAAGCAGAGTTTAGGGGAGCTAATTCACCCTAACTGCTAAACTCTCCTGGTAGTTTGTTTAGAACTACTTCACTACTTCTCAGCCATTCAAGTATGGCCAGACCTATGCTGCTTCTTCTCTAAATAGCTTTTACATCGTCAGATGTGTCTGGGAAAAATAACGGCATGTCCTCTCCAGCTCCTCTCGTGGGCCGTGCAGCTTGGTTTGCAGGGTTTTATCTCCGTCAGCCACACACAATCTTCCTCAGGTCGCTGAATAGCGTGCATCTTTGAAGGATGTGTTCCTCAGAGGTATACTTACACAGGCATTGATATTACGTGGATGCGCATACATACTTTATGTCAGAAGCCCCCAACAAAATATAGATTGTAGTGTTGTAAGGTAGAATCCAATCCAAATCAATCTTGTCGTTTATATCGCCCCGCCACCCACAGAGGCCATAGCAGGGCTGCCACACCTCGTCTGTAAAGTAGAAGGAGGCTTTACCGAGAGTAAAAACGTCCCCTGGTATTTCTCCTGTCTGTTTTACTGTATCTCAGGCATTGACTGTAATCGATGGCGTGTTGACGTCAGCGTGAGTGTACAAATGCCGAATATCACGAGCCACACTGAAGTTAGGGATTCTCTGGTCAGAGGAATTGTCAGAGGGATTCTCTGGTTAGAAGGATTCTCTGGTTAGAGGGATTCTCTGGTTAGAGGGATTCTCTGGTTAGAAGGATTCTCTGGTTAGAAGGATTATCTGGTTAGAAGGATTCTCTGGTCAGAAGGATTCTCTGGTTAGAAGGATTCTCTGGTTAGAGGGATTCTCTGGTTAGAAGGATTCTCTGGTTAGATGGATTCTCTGGTTAGAGGGATTCTCTGGTTAGAAGGATTCTCTGGTTAGAAGGATAACATCCCTTCTTTTCTCTTCATTTCTGCTTCATCATTTCTAAAACAGACACTATGATCAAGGTGTGTGTGTGTACCCAGACATTGATTCATGTTGCTGTTCATGCTCTGAATGTCTTAAAAAATTCTCAGAGGCCACCAGACTGTATTGTTATAGAGTAGAAGAAGGCTATACCCAGGATAATAACCTCTCCTGTTATCGTTTGTCTGCTCCATCTTTTCTCAGACCCTGACTAGGATCAAGGGCTATGTTTATACAGGCATCAGTTCCTCATGGATGCGCAGACGTGTGCTGGTAGTCACTCAGCTTACTGAAGCTATACAGACTATGTCATTATTGTCGTGAAGTAAGGTAGTCACTGAAGCTATACAGACTGTCGTTATTGTCGTGAAGTAAGATAGTCATTGAAGCTATACAGACTATGTCATTATTGTCGTGAAGTAAGATAGTCATTCCGCTTACTGAAGCTATACAGACTATGTCATTATTGTCGTGAAGTAAGGTAGTCACTGAAGCTATACAGACTGTCGTTATTGTCGTGAAGTAAGATAGTCATTGAAGCTATACAGACTATGTCATTATTGTCGTGAAGTAAGATAGTCATTCCGCTTACTGAAGCTATACAGACTATGTCATTATTGTCGTGAAGTAAGATAGTCACTGAAGCTATACAGACTATGTCATTATTGTCGTGAAGTAAGATAGTCATTGAAGCTATACAGACTATGTCATTATTGTCGTGAAGTAAGATAGTCATTGAAGCTATACAGACTATGTCATTATTGTCGTGAAGTAAGATAGTCATTGAATCTATACAGACTATGTCGTTATTGTCGTGGAGTAACAGACTATGTCATTATTGTCGTGAAGTAAGATAGTCATTCTGCTTACTGAAGCTATACAGACTATGTCATTATTGTCGTGAAGTAAGATAGTCATTGAAGCTATACAGACTGTCATTATTGTCGTGAAGTAAGATAGTCATTGAAGCTATACAGACTATGTCATTATTGTCGTGGAGTAACAGACTATGTCATTATTGTCGTGAAGTAAGATAGTCATTGAAGCTATACAGACTATGTCATTAGTGTCGTGAAGTAAGATAGTCATTGAAGCTATACAGACTATGTCATTAGTGTCGTGAAGTAAGATAGTCACTGAAGCTATACAGACTATGTCATTATTGTCGTGAAGTAAGATAGTCATTGAATCTATACAGACTATGTCGTTATTGTCGTGAAGTAAGATAGTCATTGAAGCTATACAGACTGTCATTATTGTCGTGAAGTAAGATAGTCATTGAAGCTACACAGACTGTGTCATTATTGTCGTAAAGTAAGATAGTCATTGAAGCTATACAGACTATGTCATTATTGTCGTGAAGTAAGATAGTCATTGAAGCTATACAGACTATGTCATTATTGTCGTGAAGCAAGGTAGTCACTGAAGCTATACAGACTATGTCATTATTGTCGTGAAGTAAGATAGTCATTGAAGCTATACAGACTGTCATTATTGTCGTGAAGTAAGATAGTCAATCAGCTGACTGGAGCTATACAGACTATGTCATTATTGTCGTGAAGTAAGATAGTCATTGAAGCTGTACAGACTATGTCATATTGTCGTGAAGTAAGATAGTCATTGAAGCTATACAGACTATGTCATTATTGTCGTGAAGTAAGATAGTCATTGAAGCTATACAGACTATGTCATTATTGTTTATTGTTATTTCATTTATTCTTTTATTTATTCATTCTTTTATATAGAGGATAATGGAATAAGCATTCATGTGCCCTTTTTTTACATCCAGTGATTTTGTAAATTTTGCCGTCTGTTCCCACCAGCACATAGTGGCCTACTCTTTCGAAAAAGCAGAACAGGATTTAAAGTGTGCGCGTGCGTTCGCACACGGGGCCTCAGTTTATAGTCTCATTCGAAGGACTTTTGGGGAGAGTGGAATCTGCACTAATGTTAACTCCAGGGGAAAATATCCCCTTGAACGGGAAGCGAACCCGTATCGTCAAATTACGAGTGCAGTGTTCTAACCACTAGGCTATCCCGTCCCCAATACTCGTGAAGTAAGATGTAGCTGTGCCCACAGCAAGAAGGTCACCTGGTGTCTCTTGTTTCTGCCTCACTGGGGGATCAGTGGTCTAATAATAATAATAATAATGTATGGAATTTATATAGCGCTGAATCTTGTAAAGCAACAAATCAAAGCGCTCAGATTTTATTTCATACCACTTTAAGTCACGGCAGATTTCTTCTCTCCGTGAAATTCGGGCTGCTCTCTCTCCCCGGGGAGAGCGGGAGAACGCGTCGCCACTTAGCGCTGCGCCACCCTTTCACCCTTTTTTTTTTTTTTTTTTTCTGCAGCTGTATTTGTTTCCCTATCAGAGTGGCTTTTTTCTAAGAATTTTGCCAGGGACAACTCTCTTGTTGCCGTGGGTTTTTTTACGTGCGCTAAATAATTACGTGTAACACACGGGACCTCGGTTTATCGTCTCATCCGAAAGACTAGCGCCCAGACCACCACTCATGGTCTAATGGATGGGGGAAAAATTTCCGGTCCAAACGGGGTAGAAGTCATCTCCTCTCCCTCGCTGCTTTACCTCCCCCTGACCCTAAAGAGGGCAGGTACCCATTTACAGCTGGGTGAACTGGGGGGAACTGTACTGAAGTCAAGGCGCGCAAACGGTCACCCATCTAAGTGGTAACCACGCTCGACGCTGCTTAAACCTTGGCTGGGGAAAAGCGAGTGCTCTGACCACTGAGCTATCCTGTCCCCCCGTACGTCTTAACACAGTGTAATCTCACTTTTCTCTGTAAGAGATGAATGTACATCTTCCCCTATGTGGATGCCTGGGGGCCTGTCCGTATAAACAGCATCCCCACCTTTTGGAAGTTCTGTGCTAGGAATTCCCTCTTTTCTATCCCTCTCTTAGTTTCTGCCTTCTACCTTTTCTTCCTTTTTGTCCATTTTATGCCTTCTTGGTCCATTCTCCTGCCTTTTTTTTCCCCAGAAAGATTTAAAAGATAACTATTCTCGCCCATGCCTAAGTAGGATGCGCTGGGCCTGACTTGTCAGGCGCCTAACGGCAGCACGACACGTGTTTTTTTTGCTCTTATGACAGACTACGTTAGTTGCTGTCTGAGTTTTTGATGAAGAAGATATCATTTTTATTGTGTTTTCTTTATTCCGCTCGTTATTCGATTCTAGCATCTTTTTTTGTTGTTGTTGTCTTTCCTTATAATCAATGTATGCCAATTTTTTTCTTCTGCGTTTTATTCATGAGAACAGAACAATAACATTACCTGATATCTCTCTCCGTTTCCCAGATTGCCTCGCTAAACTATCCTGCTGTAATCACCGCCATGTTTACACCGACATTGATGAGCCCCCCACACAATCCAGGCGCATGCGCTAAACTGCCGTAAATCGTTCTGACATCGCTGACTCCTTTGTCGTAAAGCAGAATTTGGGCAGGACTAGGAGTGTATCTTGTGTTGTGGGGAAGAATATTGTCGTTTGTATGTTTGTAGTTATTTGGTTTTGTGTCTGTGTGTGGTGTGTGGCTGAGGGATTGTTTATGTTTTGTGGTTCTTTTGGTCAGAAGGTTGTTGGAAATTATCGAAGATGTCTGATTTAGGGAGTTTTTGTGCATATCGACGGCAATTGTTCCGTTTTTTATCGCCTTTTTATTGTGTCTCTTTGGGTTTGATTTCGGGTTTTCGGTTTTTTTCTGTTTCTTTGCTAGTTCTCTCTCTCTCTCTCTCTCTCTCTCTCTTCCTCTCTTCTCTCTCTCTCCTCTCTCTCTCTCTCTCTCTCTCTGTGTCATATTAAGTGATTATTCCATTATCCTCGATATAAAAGAATAAATAAAAATAAAAATAAAACCTCTCTCTCTCTTTCTTTCTTTGTTTTTTTGTTGTTGGTTTTTTACTTTCCCGTTTCTTTCCTTTTTGAGTTTTCTTTGCTGCTTACTGCCTATGTTCTATTTTCTTTCTTTCTTGTCTTTTTTTCTGTTTATTTTCTTTCCTTTCTGTGTTTTCTTTCTTTCTGTCTACCTTCTCTCTCTGTCTCTGTCTCTCTCTGTGTAACGGCAATACAATTTCGTTATCGTTATTGTTCTCTCTCTCTCTCTGTCTCTGTCTCTCTCTCTCCGTCTCTCTATCTCTGTGTCTCTATCTCTGTCTCTGTAACGGCAATAACATTTCGTTATTCGTTATTGTTCTCTCTCTCTCTCTGTCTCTCTCTGTCTCTGTCTCTGTCTCTCCTCTCTCTCTCTCTCTCCTCTCCTCTCTCTCTCTCTCTCCATCCTTTTATTCCTATCAGCTTTTTGCATTCCTGTATTCTGTCTGTCTTTCTTTCTTTCTATCTTATTTTCTGTCTGTCTGTCTTTCTTTCTTTCTTTCCTTCCTTCCTTCCTTCCTTCCTTCTATCCTATATTTTCTGTATGCGGTTTTAAAAGCATTACAGCAAAGAGGTAGACATTATGAGCGCTTTGATTTGTTGCTTTACAAGATTCAGCGCTATATAAATTCCATAGATTATTATTATTATTATTATTATCATTATTATTTTCACATCATTAAATCAAGACGATGAAGGCTCAACCCTTTAAAAAAAATCAGAAGCGCCCGCCCGCCGCCCCTCCTCCAGAATTCCCAATCAGAACCGAACCTCTTTTAATCTAAACAAGGTAGACTCGACCTTCTCATTCAGAAATGAATAGACAGAGATAGTGCCAGTAATAATAATAATAATAATAATAATAATAATAATTTACCAGTGTCAAATATTTGTTGTTGTCGGGTTTATTTTTCGAACAATCAGTATCATTTTTTAAATATTTTTGGGTCCCATTTACCCAAGCGCGACATTTCATATTGCCGGTTATCTCCCATCTCTGCCATATTGCCGCACTAAACTGTCCTGTAATTACCTCCCATGTTTACACAAGACGTTGATTTCCTACACAACCCACACGCGCACGCGCCGAATGCCGATACCATAATCCTTGTGACATCGCCCTGTCCATTGTCGTAAAGAAAGCAGAATTTGGGCTGGGCTGGTCTTATGGGTTTTTTATTTGTGTTGTGTGGTTAAGAGATTTTTGTTGTTGATATTTATCCTATTTCTGTGTTGTGTTTGCAGAAAGGTTTTGTTTGTTGATAATTATCCTATTTCTGTGTTGTGTAGCAGAAATTTATTTATTTATTCTTTTATATCGAAGATAATGGAATAAGCACTTACGTGCATTTTTACATCCAGTCCCCGTGTGTTTGCGGTTTTGTAAGTTTTGTCATCTGTTCCCGCCGGCACACCATGGCCTACTCCTACAAAAAAGCGGAACAGGGTTTAACGTGTGGGCAAGATGTTCTGCGTGCGTTCGCGTTTTATTTGTTTGTTTGTTGATAATTACTGGGTTTCTGGGCTTCGTGACAAAAAGGTTTCGTTTGTGCGTCGATAATTATCGGGTTTTTGTGTTGTGTTACAGAAAGGTTTTGTTTGTTGATAATTACTGGGTTTTTCTGAGTTGGAGAAAGGTTTTCTTTGTTGATAATTATCAGGTTTCTGTGTTGTGTGACGGAAATGTTTTGTTTGTTTGTTGATAATTACTGGGTTTTTGTGTTGTGTAATTTAGATAATTACCGGGTTTCTGTGTTGTGTGACAGAAAGGTTTTGTTTGTTGATAATTATTGGGTTTTTGTGTTGTGGGATGGAAAGGTTTTGTTTGTTGATAATTACTGGGTTTTTGTGTTGTGTGTTACAAAGTTTTGTTTGTTGATAATTATCAGGTTTTTGTGTTGAGTGGCTTAGACAATTATCAGGTTTTGTGTTGTGTGGCTTAGATAATTATCAGGTTTTTGTGTTGTGTGGCTTAGATAATTATAAGGTTTTTGTACTGTGTGGCTTAGATAATTATAAGGTTTTTGTATAGTGTGGCATAGATAATTATTCGATTTTTGTGTTCTGTGGCTGAAAGATTTTGTTTGTTCGTTGATAATTATCAGGTTTTTGTGTTGTGTGGCTTAGATAATTATCAGTTTCTGTGTTGTGTGGCTTAGATAATTATCAGGTTTCTGTGTTGTGTGGTTTAGATAATTATCAGGTTTCTGTGTTGTGTGGCTTAGATAATTATCAGGTTTCTGTGTTGTGTGACAGAAGTGTTTTGTGTGTTTGTTGATGATTATCGGGTTTCTGTGTTGTGTGACAGAAGTGTTTTGTGTGTTTGTTGATGATTATGGGTTTCTGTGTTGTGTGACAGAAGTGTTGTGTGTGTTTGTTGATGATTATCGGGTTTCTGTGTTGTGTGACAGAAGTGTTGTGTGTGTTTGTTGATGATTATCAGGTTTCTGTGTTGTGTGACAGAAGTGTTTTGTGTGTTTGTTGATGATTATCAGGTTTTCTGTGTTGTGTGACAGAAGTGTTTTGTGTGTTTGTTGATGATTATGGGTTTCTGTGTTGTGTGACAGAAGTGTTTTGTGTGTTTGTTGATGATTATCGGTTTCTGTGTTGTGTGACAGAAGTGTTGTGTGTGTTTGTTGATGATTATGGGGTTTCTGTGTGTTGTGACAGAAGTGTTTTGTGTGTTGTTGATGATTATGGGGTTTCTGTGTTGGAGAAAGGTTTTGGGTTTCTTTAAAATATATATAATTATTGAGTGTCTGTATTGTGTGACAGAAAGGTTTTGTTTGTTGATAATTACTGGGTTTTTGTGTTGTGTGTTACAAAGGGTTTGTTTGTTTGTTGATAATAATATATTACGTACGTCTGATCCTGACAATTCATCAGAGAGTGATAGAAACTGTTCCGCTTTTATTGTACATCTTTAATCAAAGAGGGCAATTCGGGCTACCTCTTTTGCGAATGTATATGTATATATATATATTTTTTTTCATTCGAGGATACTGGAATAAGTACTCAAGTGCTTTTTTTACATCCAGTCCCTCCGAGTATGTAGTTTTGTCAGTTTTGTTATTCGTTCCCACCGGCACGCAATAGCCTACTCTTTCGAAAAGCGGAACGGGTTTTAACGTGTGCGCAAGATGTTCAGCGTGCGTTCGCACACGGGTCCTCGGTTTATAGTCTCATCCGAAGGACGTCTGTATAGACAGGGACAGCTTTCAGCAGTAATATAGCAAGTCACCAGTGCTAAGTATGTTGTTGCTGTTTTCTTCATAACAATCAATATCATTTGGGCTGGAGGGGTGGGGGGGTCTTACCCTATTCGTCGGCTAGGGGACGGGATAGCTCAGTGGTCAGAGCACTCGCTTTCCTCCAGCTAAGGCTAAGCAGCGTCGAGCGTGGTTACCACTTGGATGGGTGACCGTTTGCGCTGCCTTGGCTTCAGTACAGTTCCCCCCAGTTCACCCAGCTGTAAATGGGTACCTGCCCTCTTTAGGGTCAGGGAAGGTAAAGCAGCGAGGGAGAGGAGATGGGCGCCGCCCTCAATATGCTGGCCCCTAGAGAAGTGAGGTCTCTGATGCCTCGCTCCCCTACGACCTTATAAGTTATGGGACACCTTTTACGTTTGAATTTTTTTTTATTCATTGGCTACAGCTC
>CM054155.1:50274295-50276795 GCA_028751875.1 Rapana venosa
ACAGACAGACAGATAGACAGAGAGTATTTCTGTTTATTTATTCATTGAGAGAGAGAGAGAGCAAGAGAGACAGACAGACAAAAAAGACACACACAAAGTATTACTGTTTATTTATTCATTGAGAGAGAGAGCAAGAGAGAGAGAGAGAGAGAGAGAGAGAAGAGAGAGAGAGAGAGAGAGAGAGAGAGAGAGAGAGAGAACTCAGAACTCAGAAATTTAATGTATCTCAGCCTTAGGCCATAATACATGGAGAGAGAGAGAGAGAGAGAGAGAGAGAGAGAGAGAGAGAGAGAGAGAGAGAGAGAGAGAGAAAGAGAGAGAGAGAGAGAGAGAGAGAGAGAGACAGACAGACAGACAGACAGACAGACAGACAGACAGACAGACAGACAGAACGATAGATGAAGATACAGCAGCAGGGAGAGAGAATGACGATGTGAATGTGTGTACACGCGCGCGCGCGCATGTACGTGTGTTGCGTGTTGAATTGTGTGTGTGTGTGTTGAATTGTGTCTCTGTGTGCGTGTTGAATTGTGTGTGTGTTAAAATGTGTGTGTGTGTGTGTGTGTGTGTGTGTGTGTGTGTGTGTGTGTGTGTGTGTGTGTGTGTGTCTGTGTGTGTCTGTGTGTGTCCGTGTGTGTCTGTGTGTCTGTGTGTGTTGAAATGTGTGTGTCCTGTGTGTGTGTTGAAATGTGTGTGTGTGTCTGTGTGCGTGTGTGTGCGTGTGTGTGTGTGTGTCTGTGTGTGTGTGTCTGTGTGTGTGTGTCTGTCTGTGTCTGTCTGTCTGTGTGTGTGTCTGTGTGTTCGTCTGTGTTTCCGTGTGTGTTCGTGTGTATCTGTGTGTGTAGAATTTTGTGTGTGTGTGTTGAAATGCATGTGTGTCTGAGTGTCTGTGTTTGTCTGTTTGCCTGTCTGTGTCAGTGTATGGGGGGATGGGTGGGTGAGGGAGTAGGGGATGGAGGGGGGGAGGGGGACATTGAGGTATTGGGAGGGGGGGGGGGGGGAGAAAGGGAGAGAAAAAGGAAGCTGAAAAGGGGCTATAATTTTCTTTGGCACAAATCTCCACTTTCTTTTGCCCTTTCTAAGGTTTGGATTTTTTTTTGTCCTTTTTGTTGTTGCTTTTTTTCCCTCCCATATTTATGTAAAAAAAGAAAAGAAGTCTAGTTCACACACAAAAAAATAGAAAGCAGATGATAGAAGTGAGACATTGGAGAAGAAATAAAATTGCCCGATGTCGCTTCCGTTCTTTCTTTTTCTTTTCTTTCTTTCTTTTTGTCTGTCTGTCTGTCTGTCTGTCTGTCTTTTTGTCTTTTTTCTTTCTTTGTTTTATTCTTCTTTCTTTATGTTTGTCTTCTTTCTTTTCTTTCTTTTTCTTTCTTTTTTTCTTTCTTTCTGTTTTTTCTTTTCTTTCATTCTTTCTTTTCTTCCTTCCTTTTTCTCTTCCTGCTTTCTTCCTTCCTTCCATTCTTTCTGTCTTTCTTCCTTTCTGTCTGTCTGTCTGTCTTTCTGTCTGTCTGTTTGTTTCTCTTTCATTCATTCATTCATTCATTCTTTTTTTCCTCTCTTTTCTTTCTTCCTTCCTTTCTTTCTCTCTTTCTTTCTTTCTTCCTTTCTGCCTTTCTTTCTTTCTTTATTCTTCCATCCTTTCTGTCTGTCTTTTTTTCTCCCTTTCTTTCATTCTTTCTTTCTTTTCTTTCTGCTGTCTTTTTTTCTATCTTCCTTCCTTCCTTTCTTTCTTTCTGTCAATTTTTTCTGTATGTCTGTCTTTCTGTCTTCCTTCCTTCCTTTCTTTCTTTATTTCTTTCTTTCCTTCCTTCCTTTCTTTCTTTCTTTCTTTTTTTCACTGCTATCTTTCTTTCTTTCTTCCCTTCTGTCTTTCTTCCCTTCCTTCTTCTTTTTTCTGTTTGTCTGTCTTCCTTTCTTTCTTCCTTTCTTTCTTTCTTTCTTTCTTCCATCCATCCATCTATCCATCCATCATCCATCCATCCATCCATCCATCCATCCTTCCTGCCTTTCTGTCTGTCTTTCTGTCTGTCTGTCTAGCTGTCTGTCTTTATGTCTTTCTTTCTGTCTGTCTCTCTGTCTTTCTGTCTTGTCTTTCTGTCTGTCTGTCTGTCTTTCATTCTTGCCCTTCTGTCTGTCTTTTTTCTTGTCTTTCTGTCTGTCTGTCTGTCTGTCTGTCTTTCTGTCTTTCTTGTCTCTCTGTCTGTCTGTCTGTCTGTCTGTCTGTCTTTCTGTCTTTCTTGTCTCTCTGTCTGTCTGTCTGTCTTTCTCTTGTCGCTCCCCCCTCCCTTCTTTCTTTTCTTTCTTAAGTTCGATTTCGTTTTCTTTCTCCTCATGACTTTCTCGTTCTTTTTTATTCTGCTTTCCTTCTTCTTTTCTTCTTTTCTCATTGTTTTCTTGTCTTGTTGGTGGGTTTTTTTAAATCTTATTTTTCGGGGATGGAGGGTGGGTAGGAAGCATGGCAGCGTGCGTGTTGTGCGAGTACACACGCATGTACTTT
>CM054155.1:50291795-50309295 GCA_028751875.1 Rapana venosa
CTTTCTTTCTTTCGCCTGCCAACAAGTAAACCCTGAGATTTCTGGGTTCGATTCCCAGCCTCGTCCTTTTTCTTCCCAGTTTGACACCTCCCCCCCCCAAAAAAAAAAAAAAAAAAAAATTCGAACTGAATGTCAAAGTCCTTCGGATGAGACTATAAACCGAGGCTCCATGCGCGAACGCACGCAGAACATCTTGCGCACACGTTAAAAAACCCGTCCCGCCTTTTATTTTTTTAAATTTATTCTTTGATATCGAGGATAATGGAATAAGCACTTATCTGCTTTTTTTACATCCAGTCCCCGTGTGTATGCGGTTTTGTAAATTTTGTCATCTGTTCCCACCGGCACACAATGGCCTACTCTTTCGAAAAGCGGAACAGGGTTTAACGTGTGCGCAAGATGTTCTACATGCATTCGCACACACGGGGCCTCGGTTTATAGTCTCATCCGAAGGATTTTTTGGGGAGAGTGGAGTCTGCACTGATGTTAACTCCAGGGGAAAATATCCCCTTGAACGGGAATAGAACCTGGGTCGTCAGATTGCGAGCGCAATGTTCTAACCACTAGGCTATCCCGTCGTTCTCCTGCTAACAAGTAAACGGTGAGGTTTCTGGGTTCGATTCCCAGCCTCGCTCTTTTCTTCCCAGTTTGAATTCCCCCCACCCCTCCCCCCCCCCCCCCCCCCCTACCAAAAAAAATAAAAAATTCGAACTGAATGTCAAAGTCTTCCGGATGAGACTATAAACCTAGACCCCTTGTGCGAACGCACGCAGAACAACATCTTGCGCACACTTTAAAAAAACCGATCCCACCTTTCGTCAAAGAGTAGGCCATTGTGTGCCGGTAGGAGCGGATGACACAGGGGTGTTGGGGGGTGGGTGGGGGGAGGAGAGGAAAGGGAACCCCCCCCCCCCCCCCCGCATGCGCACAGGAGTGGTGTTTAGGCTACACACCGGTATTAATTTGGGGGTCAAGTAGTATCTTGTATAGAGTGCGAGTGGAAAAAACTGTTGGTGATTTTCACAGATTTTTTAAAGCATGAAATGATGCACTGTGCACTTGGTTTTTGGATTGAGGACATAGAGCAATACCAGGTAGTCACGAGAAAGTTGGAAATAACCATCAAATGAGGTTTGCCTGTATTCCTACAGCGTTGACCCCGCGCATGCATATTGCGGTAGGGAAGCTAGC
The DNA here is from genome assembly GCA_028751875.1 of Rapana venosa. Classification (NCBI taxonomy): domain Eukaryota; kingdom Metazoa; phylum Mollusca; class Gastropoda; order Neogastropoda; family Muricidae; genus Rapana; species Rapana venosa. The sequence goes on from CM054155.1 coordinate 50,292,987, forward strand.
AGACGACAAAGGACTGAGGGGGTACAGTGTTTGCTGAAAAATAAAAAAATTTCAAACCTACCAAATTTGTTCAAAATCACATGAGTTTTGAGTCAGAGGCTAGTCTTTCACACAAAAAAGTGGTTTTTATTTCTGTGGATGCCTTAGTGCGTGCGGTATGAATATAAGAGTTACATAGAAAAACAGAAGGAAAAGAGTGATTTTTTAATGCCGGTGTGCAGCCTGTATAGACACCATCCCCGAAGTCGGAATACGGCTACCTACATGGGCGAGGGAAAGAAAGGAAAACGGTCCCATACTGCCAGAAATAGCTCAGTGGTCGGAGCACTCGCTTTCTATTCCCCCAGCCAAGTTAAGCAGCGTCGAGCGTGGTGGTTACCACTTGGATGGGTGACCGTTTGCGCCACGCCTTGGCTTTCAGTACAGTCCCCTCCCCCAAGTTCACCCAGCTGTAAATGGGTACCTCCTGCCCTCTTTAGGGTCAGGGAAGGTAAAAGCAGCGAGGGAGAGGAGATGGGCGCCCCTGCCCTCAATATGCTGGCCCCTAGAGAAGTTGAGGTCTCTGACGCCTCGCTCCCCTACGACCTTATAGGTTATGGGATACCTTTACTGCCAGAATTGCTGAATGAGCCTCGGAACGCTAGCCGAGGAACGAAAAAAAAAAAACACGAGAAAGAAATCAGAACTAGAAATGAAATCCTTCGGATGAGACTATAAACCGAGGAGGCCCCTGTGTGCGAACGCACGCAGAACATTTTGCGCACACGTTAAATCCTGTTCCGCTTTTCGATAAGAGTAGGCCATTGTGTGCCGGTGGGAAGGGATGACAGAATTTTACAAATCCGCATACACACGGGGACTGGATGTAAAAAAAAGCAGACGAGTGCTTATTCCATTATCCTCGATATAAAAGAATAAATAAATAAATAAATACATTTCAGCTTCATCAATTATTCCCGGGTTATGGCAAGATTACATTGACAAGATTTCTCTTGATTTTTTTTTTGGCTGTATGCTAATAAAATGTAAGATTAGGCACTAGAAAAACAACTACAACAAAGACAATAAACCGAGGTCCCGTGTGTTACACAAAAGTATTCAGCGCACGTAAAAGAACCCACAGCAACAAGAGAGTTGTCCCTGGCAAAATTCTGTAGAAAAAAAGCCACTCTGATAGGGAAACAAATACAGGTGCAGACAGGAAAAAAAGGGTGGCGCTGCTCTTGTGGCGACACGCTCTCCCTGGGGAGAGGAGCCCGAATCTCATGCAGAGAAATCTCGTGATTTAAAAACTAAGTGGTATAAAAAAAATAATGGCTAAAATGGCTAAGAATACTGCATGTGTCGCATGTCGTCAATAATTTCAATCTTTCCTAGAATGAAAATGCAGATTTTGAAAGAGAATTTTAGAAGAAGACAAAAATAAAATGGACTCGAATGATCAAGCTTTGGTGTATTTCTCTATTTAAGAGAGAGGCTTAGGGTTTGGGTTTTTAAAAAAAACCCACAACTAAATTCCTGATAATGAAATAATGTTTCGAGTGAGAAGCATTAAGAATAAAAAGTTTGAACATTGACTCCGTGCACTTTTTATGGAAAAAAATTTTCTGTTTTATTTTTAGAGATGAGCGCGTGTGCTCTTCTCTCTGTCTCTCTCTCTGTCTCTGTCACTCTGTCTGTCTGTCTGTCTGTCTCTCTGTCTGTCTGTCACTGTCTCTGTCTGTTTGTCTTTCTCTCTTTCTGTCTCTGTCTCTCTCTGTCTCTGTCTGTCTGTCTCTCCGTCTGTCACTCTCTCTCTCTCGCTCTCTCTCTCGCTCTCTCTCTCTCTCTCTCTCTCTCTCTCTCTCTCTCTCTCTCTCTCTCTCTCTCTCTCTCTCTCTCTCTCTCTCTCTGCGTTTAATCGAGAGCGCGAATAGGTGCGTGAGCGTGTGTGTGTGTGTGTGTGTGTGTGTGTGTGTGTGTGTGTGTGTGTGTGTATGTCTGTGTTTTGTGTCTCTGTGTGAGTGAGTGTGTGTGTGTTTGTGTCTCTGTGTCTGTGTGAAGGAGTGTGAGTGAGTGTGTGTGTTAGTATGCGCGTGTGTATGTGTGTGTGTCCGCGTGTGTCAGTCAGTTTGTCTGTCTGTCTGTCAGTGCAAAAAGGGAAGCAAGCCTAGATGATGAAATCGAAGCAGCTGAATATCACACATGAAAATGTGCGTGGAGTATTGAGAGGGATCATTAAATAATCATGATCATGGCTTTTACATCGGCGTTGGGAGCTGAAAATGAGCCAGAAATTAATCTCGTGTGTATGTGTGTGTGTGTGTGTGTGTGTAGGTGGTGTTTGTGTGTGTGTGGGTGAGCGTAGTGTGTGTATGTAGTGTGTGTGTGGTAGTGTGGTAGTGTGTGTGTGTAGTGTTGTGTGTGTTTGTAGTGTGTGTGTGTGGTGTGTGTTTGTAGTGTTTGTGTGTTTGTCTGTGTGTGTGTGTGTGTGTGTAGTGTGTGTGTGTGTGTGTGTTAGTGTGTGTGTGTGTTTGTGTGTAGTGTGTGTGTGTGGTGTGTGTAGTGTGTTTTTGTTTGTGTGTGTTTGTGTGTGTGGTTTATGTGTGTGTATGTATGTATGTATGTATGTATGTATGTATGTATGTGTGTGTGTGTGTGTGTGTGTGTGTGTGTGTGTGTGTGTGTGTGTGTGTGTGTGTGTGTGTGTGGAGAAATGGATAGTACACTTTAAAGCTAGAACGGGCGAGAAAATAAAGTTTTAAAAAATTCATTTTTTATGCTAATAAGCGGTCAGTCTGAATACATTCCGTTTTACAAGTCTGATTTTTTTACATTTTGTGAAATAATATATAAGAAAAACATGATATATATCATAATGCCTGAAAATTCCTAGGCCACACGTCTAAGCGTGATTGCACCATTGATTCAGAAAGAAACTAGTAACGCTAAAGGTGACCCATAATCTATGCGGTCGTTGGAGAGCGAGGCGTCAGAGACCTCAGCTTCTCTAGGGGCCAGCATATTGAGGGCGGCGCCCATCTCCTCTCCCTCGCTGCTTTTGCCTTCCCTGACCCTAAAGAGGGCAGGTACCCATTTACAGCTGGGTGAACTGGGGGACTAGATTGAAACTAGGTACAAAATGGTCCACCCGTCTGCAAGACTACCAAGCATCACCCTTGGAAAGACTAAGTGCTTTGACTACTAAGTTGTCCCGTCCCCTCAAAAGAGATTATTAACTGCAAACTGTTAATCAGCTACTCTTGAAAGTTCCAGAGATATAGAATCCTGCAAAAAAAAACCCTATTTATTTATTGTTTTATTTCGGGGATAAAGGAATAAGCACTCAGGTGCTTTTTTTAAACATCCAATCCCCGTGTGTATGGTCCTGTAAAGACTATTTTTTTTATTCATTTCGAGAATAAAGGAATAAGAAATTAGATGCTTTTTTCACATCTAGTCCCCGTGTGTATGCAGTTTTTGTAAAATTTTGTCATTCGTTCCCACAGACACGGAATGGCCTACACTTTCGAAAAGCGGAGCAGGTTTTTAACGTGTGAGCAAGATGTTCTGCATGCGTTCGCACACGGGGCCTCGGTTTATAGTCTCATCGGAAGGATGTGTGTGTGTGTGTGTGTGTGTTGGGGGGGGGGGGGGGGGCGGGGGGTCTATGTATGCTGTGTTTGCATGTTAAGGGGTTGGGGGGGGGGGGGGTGTATGCTGGTGTGCATTCGTGTAAGGTGATAATGACGGGTTGGAATTTTTTTTGGGGGGTGAGGGTGGGGTGGAGGGTAGGGGGTTCTTAGTGCATAGCGACTTTGCTGAGTTTTGTTGTTCTTGTTCTTCTGATCTTCATCCTCCTCCTCTTCCACCTCCCCCCTCCTCATCCTTCTTCTTCCCCCCCCTCCTCCCCCCTCTTCTCTCTGTGTGTGAGTGAGTTATTATTATTTTTATTTATTTATTTATTTATTTATTTTATTCTTTTATATCGAGGATAATGGAATAAGCACTTGTGTGCTTTTTTACATCCAGTCCCCGTGTGTATGCGGATTTGTGAATTCTGTCATCTCTTCCCACCGTCTCTATGCGCTAAGAACCCCCTCCCCCCCTCCCCCCCACCGAGTGTGTGTGTGTGTGTGCGCGCGCGCGCGCGTGTGTGTTCGTGTGCGTTTTCTTTTCATGTTCGTTCTTTTCATAGAAACCCCGACAGGAACACGAGATCAAGACCATCTCCAAAACCTTAGTGCCAGAGCTTATAATTTCTGACTTTGTTACACCAACACCTTGGGATCTTTTCTTTCTTCGTTTTTGACAAAAAAGTTTTCTTGTAACTTCTGTACAGTTATTTTTCTTTATTTGCTTTCCCCTCTCTTTTATTATTGCTTGTTCATTAGCTGTGGGTTTTGTTTAGTTTTTTTCTTCTTCAAGTCTTGTGTTTCTAAGGGCCAGAGCAAATTAATGGCCTCCTCTTGTCAGTGAAGAACACTGCTCTCTTGACAGGGAAAACTACAGGGTGCACAAGAAAGAAAGAAAGGAAGAAAGAAGGAAGGTAGGAAGAAAGGAGGAAAGGAAGGAAGAAAGAAAGAAAGGAAGGAAGGAAGGAAGGAAGGAAGGGAGGAATGAAGGAAGGAAGAAAGGAAGAAAGAAAGGAAAAAGAAAGGAAGGAAGAAAGAAAGGAAGGAAGAAAGGAAGGAAGGTAGGAAGGAAGGACGGAAGGAAGAAAGGAAGGACGGAAGGAAGAAAGAAAGAAAGGAAGGAAGAAAGACAGAAAGGAAGGAAGGAAGGAAGAAAAAAGAAAGAAAGGAAGGAAGGGAGGAATGAAGGAAGAAAGGAAGAAAGAAAGAAAGGAGGAAAGAAAGAAAGAGAGGAAGGAAGCGAGAAAGGAAGGAAGGAAGGAAGACAGACAGAAAGGAAGAAAGAAGGGAAGGAAGACAGAAAGAAAGTAAGGAAAGGAAGAACGAAATGAAGGAAGGAAGGACGGAAGTAAGGAAGAAAGAAAGAAAGGAAGGGAGAAAGAAAAAGAAAGGAAGTAAGGAAAGGAAGAAAGAAAATAAAGGAAAGAAAGAAAGGAAGGAAGGAAGGAACGAAGATGATGAAAATGATGCTGATGATGCTTATGCTGCTGCTGCTGATGGTGGTGGTGTGGTGATGATGATGATGATGATGATGATGATGATGATGATAATGATGATGAAGATGGATGTGGAGGAGGAGGAGGAAAAAGAAGAAAAAGAAGAAGAAGATGATGATGATGATGATTGCGAAGAAGAAGAAGATGATGATGATGTTGATGATGTGATGTTGAAGAAAAAGAAAGAGGAGGAGGAGGAAGAAGAAGAAAAAAGAACAAGAAGAAGAAGAAAGAGGAAAAATAAGAAAAGAAAAAAAAAGAGTAATAGCCAAAATTCAATATCAAAACAAAATAGTAGTGAAAAAAGAAAATCCAGAAAAAAAAAAGAAAACGACAAAGAAATAGAATTTAAAAAGGGGGCAGGGGGTCAGGATAAGTGTGAAAAGCAAAACGGAAGTGAATTTGAAAAAAAGGAAAAATACAGAACAGAACAGACAAAAAGCGTAATAATGAAATACAGAAGAAGAAGACAGACGGCATGAAAGAAAGAAGAGAAGGAGAGAAATGAGAGGAAAGAAGAAAAAAAGGAAAAAAACGTAAAAGAGAAAGTAGAGAAAATGATGCGAAAGAGAAGAAGAAAGAGGAGGAGAAAGAGGAGGAGGAGGAGAAAGGGGGAAGAGAAGAAGAAGATGATGATGAAGGAGAAAGAAGGAGGAGAAAGAGGAGGAAAAGATGAAGGAGGAAGAGGAGAAAGGAGGAGAGAAGGAGGAGGAGAAGGAAGTAGGAGGAGAAGAAGGGGGAAAGGAGAAAAGAAGATGGAGAGACGAAGGAGAAAGAAGGGGAAGGAGAAGAAGAAGGAGAAAGAAGAAGGAGAAAGAGGAGGAGAAGGAGAAGACGAAGGAGAAAGAGGAAGAGGAGAAGAAGAAGGAGAAAGAAAAGCAGAAAGCAATAAAGGAGAAAAAAAAAAGGAAAACAGAAAGAACGGAAAACAACTTTTAAAAAAACCCACCAAACACACACACAAAATAAACGATTTTTTTAAAAAAGAGAAAAAAAAACCCGAAGCGACAGAAACACAAAAGAAAACAAACAAAACAGATGTGATGACACAGAAGGGGGGGGGGGGGGGGGGGGGGAGGGGGGGGGGGGAGGGGGAGGGGGGGGAGCACAAGATACAGGAACACTGACAGGTGGAAAGAAGACAGGCAGGCAGGCAGGACCTTTTGTGTGTTGTGTGTGTGTGTGTGTGTGTGTGTGTGTGTGTGTGTGTGTGTGGGGAGAGAGGAGAAAAGAGAGAGAAGAGAGAGAGAGAGAGAGAGAGAGAGAGAGAGAGAGAGAGAGAGAGAGATGAATAATTTTGAAAAAAATTGTGTGTGAGAGAGAGCGAGGAGCGAGCGAGCGAGGAGCGAGAGAGAGAGAGAGAGAGAGAGAGAGAGAGAGAGAGAGAGAGAGAGAGAGATGGATAATTTGGAAAGAATGCTTTGGGGTGTGTGTGTGTGTGGTGTGTGTGTATGTGTGGTGTGTGTGTGTGTGTGTGAGAGGGGAGAGAGAGGAGAGGAGAGAGAGAGAGGGGAGAGAGAGAGAGAGAGAGAGAGAGAGAGAGCGGCGTGTGTCTGGGGGGTTCGGTGGGTGGGTCTCTCTCTCTCTCTCTCTCTCTCTCTCTCTCTCTCGCTCGCTCTTCTCTCTCTCTCTCTTTCTGTCTGGTGTCTCTCTCCGTTTTTGCTTTTTTTAGAAACTTTTGGGAGGGTCTGAGTGTGAAAGAAGAATGTAAAATTTAAATCTCTTAGCCTCAGAAAATACAAGTCTCTCTCGGACTCTGTCTGTCTGTCTGTCTCTCTCTCACTCCCCTCTGTCTGTCTGTCTCTCTCTCACTCTCCTCTGTCTCTCTTTCTGTCTGTCTCTGTCTCTCTCTCACTCTCCTCTGTCTCAATTTCTGTCTGCCCTTTGTCTCTCTCTCCCCCCTCTTCTGTCTCTCTTTCTGTCTGTCTCTGTCTCTCTCTCACTCTCCTCTGTCTCTCTCTTTCTGTCTTTCTGTCTCTCTCTGTGTGGGTTTTTTAAATAAAGAAACTGTTGGAGGGCTGAGTGTGAAAGAAGCATGTAATACTTAATCTCTTTGCCTCAGAAAATACAATTCTCTCTCGGATTCTGTCTCTGTCTGTCTGTCTGTCTGTCTGTCTCTTCTCTCTCTCTCTCTCTCTCTTTTCTCTCTCTCTCTCTCTCTCTCTCTCTCACTCTCCTCTGTCTCTCTCTGTGTCTGTCTCTCTGTGTGTGTTTTTTTTAAAAGAAAACTGTTGGAGGGCTGAGTGTGAAAGAAGTATGTAATACTTATTTTTTAGCCTCAGAAAATACATTTCTCTCTCGGACTCTGTCTCCGTCTGTCTGTCTGTCTCTCTCTCTCTCACCTCCTCAGTCTCTCTTTCTGTCTGTCTCTCCCTATGTGTGTGTGTGTGTGTGTTGGGTTTTTTTAGAAACTGTTGAAGGACTGAGTGTGAAAGAAGCATGTAATACATAATCTCTTAGCCTCAAAAATAAAATTCTCTCTCGGACTCTGTCTGTGTCTGTCTGTCTATTTCTGTCTGTCTGTCTGTCTTTTCTGTCTGTCTTCTCTCTTCTCTTTTCTCCCCTCTCTTCTCCTCTCTCTCTCTCTCTCTCTCTCTCTCTCTCTCTCTGTCTCTCTCTCTCTGTGTGTTTTTGGGTTTTTTTTAGAAACTGTTGGAGGGCTGAGTGTGAAAGAAAACGAAATTCTCTCTCGGACTCTGTCTGTCTGTCTCTCTGTCTGTCTCGTCTGTCTCTCTTTCTGTCTTTCTCTCTCTCTCTCTCTCTCGCAGATATATATATTTTTTTTTACCTTTTCCATGCATCGAAGTGGAGAAGGAGGAGAAGGATACGGTGACACACAAATTCAGTTTTGCTTTTTTTTTTTAAAAACGATGCTTTTAAGCCTTTTTTTTTTTAAAACACCGTCCTTCTTCTCTTTTCTTTCTTTTAGTTTATTTTAGATCTTCCTTCCCCTTTCCCCCTTCCCTCCCTCTCCCTCTTCCTCTCCAAGGAGCGTTATTTTATTCTCTTTCTTTCTCACTTCTCTTTTTTTAAGCCTGTGTGTTGACAGAATTTATGGACACGAGGGCAAAAATTCGACGTAGAGGACATGAACTCGAGAAGTGAAGAGTACAGCCTGCCCTTTTTTTTTTCTGTCCCCACCAAAAGCCAGGCTCCTCTTAAAGCTGCTGATTATCAAGAGCCTACACAAGCGGGGACGGGATAGCTCAGTGGTCAGAGCACTCGCTTTCCCTCCCAGCTAAGGTTAAGCAGCTGTCGAGCGTGGTTACCAATTGGATGGGTGACGGTTTGCGCTGCCTTGGCTTCAGTACAGTTCCCTCCCCAGTTTACCCAGCTGTAAATGGGTACCTGCTCTCTTTAGGGTCAGGGAAGGTAAAGCAGCGAGGGAGAGGAGAGGAGATGGGCGCCCGCCCTCAATATGCTGGCCCTAGAGAAGTTGAGGTCTGAGATGCCTCTCTCCTCTACGACCACATAGGTTGTGGGACACATTTACCTTTACACAATCTTGGGGGAAAAGTCTGTTAGAGATTTTTGTTGTTGATTTTTTTCGTTTTTTTTCTCACTCTTTTCCCTCCTTTTCTCTGTTGTTGTTGTTTTTTTTTGACTTGTTGATTTTTTTTAAAAGTTTATTCTCTGAGTTTGAAAGTATGGATTATTTTGTCTCTGTTTTCTGTTTGTTTGGTTTTTGAAAAAAAAAATGACTACTTTCTGTCTGTCTGTCTGTCTGTCTGTCTGTCTGTCTAATATTGACTACCTGTCTGTCTCTGTTTCTATCTGTCGTCTGCCTGTCTGTTTCTTTAGGGTTTTTGTTTTGGGGTTTTTTGGGGGAGTGCTATTATTTGGATTTTTGTGTTGTTTGATGTTTTATATATGTTGTATGTGCAAAGCCTTTGAGGTCGAAAGTCTATTTTCTGTTATCAGGTAAAATAAATAAAAGAATGAAGTAAAGTAAATTGAAATAGATGGAGGTAAATCTTTCCTTCTGCTTCTCCCCCACCCCCCTTCTTCTTCTTCTTCTTCTTCTTTTTTTTTCTTCTTCTTCTTCTTCTTCTTCTTCTTCTTCTTCTTCTTCTCCTCCTCCTCGTTCTCCTCTTCTCCTCCTCCTCCTCCTCCGCCTCCTCCTCCTCCTCCTCCTACTCTTCCTCCTCCTCCTTGTTGTTTGTTTGTTCTTCTCCTCCTCATCTTCCTCCTTCTTCCCACCTCCCCTCCTCCTCCCCCTTCTTTTCTTCTTCTTCTTCTTCTCCTCCTCCTCCTCCTCCTCCTCCTCCTCCTCCTCCTCCTCCTCCCCCTCCTACTCTTCCCTCCCCCTTTGTTGTTTTTCTTCTTTTTCCCCTCCTCTTCCCCCTTCTTCCCCACCCCCCCCTCCCCTCCCCCTTCTCCTTCTCTCTCCTTTTTCTTCTTTCTTTTTCTTCTTTTTCTTCTTCTTTTTCTTCTTCTTTTCTTCTTCTTTTCTCCACTTCCCCCTTTCCCTCTTTTCTTTCTTCCTTTCTCCTCCTTTCTTCTTCTCCCCCTTCCCTCTTCTTTCTTTTTTTCTTTTTTTTCTTTTTTTCTTCTTCTTCTTCCTTCTTTTCTTCTTCTTCTTTTCTCCTTTTCTTTTTTCTTTTCTTTTCTTCTTCTTCTTTTTTTCTTCTTCGTCTCCTTCTCCTCCCCTCCTCCTCCTCCTCCTCCTCCCCTCCTATCATGTTCTTTCTTCTTTTTTTTTCTTTTCCTCCCCATTTTGTTCGCTCTAAGCAACAAAAGAGAATTTTCGGCACGAAAACCATGCAAAGCCATTGAAGATTGGGGGAGTAAAGGGGGAAGATCGAAGTGAAGGAAAGGGAAGGGAAAGGGAAAAGGAAGGGGGGTTTTTTTGGGGGGGGGGATTTGGAGCGAGAGGGGGGGGGGGGCTGGGGGAAGGTGGAGGGGGTGGGGGGGGGGGGGGGTATGTCTGAGCTCGGCCCCCAGGGTCGCAAGGGGAAAAGACAGACAGACGACGGGGCAGACGGGCAGGCAGGAGGAGAAGACAGAAGACAGACAGACGACAAACAGACGGCAGACAGACAGACAGACGGGCAACAGGCAGACACCAGACAGACGAGAACGACAGACAGACAGAATAAAGGGCAACAGGCAACAGAAAGCCCGCAGGCAGACGGGCAGACAGGGGGCAGAAAGACAAAAGGGCAGACAGGCAGACAGGCAGACAGAAAGACAGAAAGACAGACAGACAGACAGACAGGCAGACAGACAGACAGACAGAGCAGGCAGACAGGCAGACAGCAGAACAGGCAGGCAGACAGACAGGCAGACAGACAGACAGACAGACAGACAGACAGACAGAAAGGCAGACAGGCAGACAGAAAGACAGACAGACAGGCAGGCAGACAGGCAGACAGACAGGCAGACAGACAGACAGAAAGTCAGGCAGAAAGACAGGCAGGCAGAAAGACAGACAGACAGGCAGACAGACAGACAGACAGACAGGCAGGCAGGCAGACAGGCGGACAGACAGACAGACAGACAGACAGGCAGGCAGACAGCGGATCGCAGAACTAGCAGGGAGGGACAGGAGGTGTATAGAACACAGGGCCATGTACATGTCCTGTCCTGTCTTTTCCCACATGGGGCTTCTGACACATTGAGAGAGAGAGAGGAGGAGGGAGAGAGAGGGAAGGAGATAGAGGGTGGCAAGGGAGAGAGAGAAGGGAGGGAGAGAGAGAGGTAGGGAGGGAGGGATGGGGAGAGAGAGAAAAGGGAGAGAGAGAAAAGGGAGAGAGAGAAGAGGGGGAGGGCGGAGGAGAGAGGGGAGGGGGATAGGGGGGAGGGAGGGGGGATAGGGGGGATGGAGAGAGGGAGGGGGAGGGAGAAGGGAGGGAGGGGAGGGGGGAGGGATGGAGAGAGGGAGAGGGATGGAGAGAGAGGGGGGAGAGGGAGAGAGGAAGGGAGAGAGGGAGGGAGAGGGGAGAGGGAGGGAGAGAAAGAGGAGGAAGAGAGGGGTGAGGGAGAGAGGGGAGGGAGAGAGACGGGTGAGGGAGAGAGGAAGGGAGGGAGAGAGGAAGGGAAGAGAGAGAGAGAGGGAGGAAGGGAGAGAGAGAAAGGGGGGGGGGGTAAGTGGGAGAGATGGAGAGAGAGAACTCTTAACGGGTTTAAATTAATACCTACATTGGCCTTAGGCCACAATTCACGGAGATTTGGGGGAAACGGAGGAGAACCAATATATGGTATAAGTAGAGAAAATGCAAACAATATTTGTAAAGACACATCGTATTTAACACACGAGCGAGAGAGAGAGAGAGAGAGAGAGGAGAGGAGAGAGAGAGAGAGACAGACAGACAGACAGACAGACAGACAGACAGACAGACAGACAGAGACACAGACAGACAGACAAACAGACAGAGACACAGACAGACAGACAAATAGACAGAGACACAGACAGAAAGACAAACAGACAGATGGGACGAGAAAGCCTAGTGGTTAGAACATTGCTCTCGCAATCTGACAACCCGGGTTCGATTCCCGTTCAAGGGGATATTTTCCCCTGGAGTTAACATCAGATAGATAGATAGATAGATGGATAGATAGGTAGATAGATAGATAGATAGATAGATAGATAGATAGATAGATAGATAGATAGATAAACGTCATCATATTGAAACTCATAGCTTGTAGTCCAGGAACAAAACTGAAGCCAGTATAAAGGCCGTGCTTTTTCTGTAGCTCTTTCTCTTCCTTCTTCTTCTTCTCAAAACGCTCAGACAGCAACTATTATCTGTCATAGGAGCGAAAATTAAGTTTGCGCTGCCGTTAAACACCTGACAAGTCAGGCCCTGCGTATCCGATTTCGGCGTGGGAGAGAACGTCTATCTCTTAAGTCCTTCTGGGGAGAAAAAAAGACAGGATAGTGGTCAGAGCACTCGCTTTCCCCCAGCTAAGGTTAGGCAGCATTGAGTTTGGTTACCACTTGGATGGGTGACCGTTTGCGCGCCTTGGCTTCAGTACAGCTCCCCCAGTTCACCCAGCTGTAAATGGGTACCTGCCCTCTTTAGGGTCAGGGAAGGTAAAGAAAGCAGCGAGGGAGAGGAGATGGGCGCCGCCCTCAATATGCTGGCCCCTTGAGAAGTTGAGGTCTCTGATGCCTCGCTCCTCTTATGACCACATATAGGTTATGGGACACCTTTACCTTTAATGGACCTAGAAGGCAGAAAATAGACAAGAAGGAGGTAACAGGGAGAAAAAGGAACAAGGCAGAAACAAAAGAGAAGTAGAATAAAAAGAGGGAAATCCTAACACAGAATTTCCAGAAGGTGGGGGTGCTATTACCTCCCTCTCCCCCTTCGCCAAAAGCCTACTTATGACACTTTTAAATCCAGCCTCAAAATACATTTATTTCAAATCTAAGACTTTGCCCTCTTGCTTCATCTCATTTCTGTCCTTACCCTCAACAGCCGAAACCTTCACCACCCTGCCAAAGTGCACAACTTGTGTGTGTGTGTATGTGTGTGTGTGTATGTGTGTGTGCGCGCGCGCGTGTGTGTGTGTGTGTGTGCATGTGTGCGTGCGCGTGTGTGTATACATTTGAATTTGTAGAAACTATTAATTGTAACTTGTTGCATGTGTTAGAGTGCGATGAATGCAAACGCTTTGATTTGTTTTTGCAAAATATGGCGCTATATAAATTCCATTCATTCTTCTTCTTCTTCTTCTTCTTCTTCTTCTTCTTCTTCTTCTTCTTCTTCTTCTTCTTATTATTATTAATAATACTGACAGACTCCAGTCATCTCCACTGGGGTGGGGTGGTGGGGGGAGGGTGGGGTGGTGGTGGCTTTTAATCATCAGAGTTGACCGTTATCGGGGCAAATATCGACTTGGAAAAGATTACCTCCAAAAGACAAAGAGTGCGAATCGGTTTTCTGCAGGCTGAAACCATTACAGGCATCGCTGTTGATTAGAAAGGTCAGGTAGTGTGCATCGGTGGTTCGGTGGTCTAGAGGTAACGCGCCTGCCTAGAAAGCGAAAAGTCCGGGTCGGAAATATGCCGTGGTTCGATCCCCGCTTGGGCCCGAAACTTTTCCACCCATCCATTTAGACCATGAGTGGTGGTTTGTGTGCTAGTCTTTCGGATGTGACGATAAACCGAGGTCCTGTGTGTTACACTAAATTATTTAGCGCACGTTAAAAAAAAAAATCCTCCACGGCAACAAGAGAGTTGTCCCTGGAAAAATTCTGTAGAAAAAAAAGCCCACTCTGATAGGGAAACAAATACAGTTGCAGACAGGAAAAAAAAAGGTGGCGCTGCTCTTGTGGCGACGCGCTCTCCCCGGGGGAAGAGCAGCCCGAATTTCACGCAGAGAAATCTTCCGTGACTTAAAGTGGTTATAAAATGAAAGAAATAAAAAAAAATTGAAAATTAGTTTAAAGGCCAGATATTGTTTTTCTTCTACTGTCTGTTCAATGGACTCACTCTCTTGTTTTGATGTAGTCAATGCATGGCTTGTGTCTTATTTTTGTTATCCTCGCATGTCTGTGATTAGTGTGTGGTTTGTTTCAGGCTTTTATCGTGCTTCCTTCTTCTTCTTTTTGTTTTGCTAAGTTTATTCTTTTCTCTTGTCTGGTTTTTTTTTCTTCAAATCTGATATCGTACAAGATGTGGATACCAAAAAAATAAGACTTGAAGTAAGTTAACATCGCATCGTCAATCGATTAAAGAGAGAGAGTGAGATAGAGAAGAGAGAGAGAGAGAGAGAGAGAGAGAGAGAGAGAGAGAGAGAGAGAGAGAGAGAGAGAGAGAGAGAGAGAGAGAGAAAAGAAAGAAAGAGAGAGAGAAGAGAGAGAGGGGCAGAGAGAGAGAGAGAGAGAGAGAGAGAGAGAGAGGGAGAGAGAGAGAGAGAGAGAGGAGACCGACCGACAGAGGGACAGACATGCACACACACCACAGACACACACAGACACACACACACACACACACAGGGAGAGAGAGGGGGGGAGGGGTGACGGGATAGCCTAGTGGTTAGAACATTGCGCTCGCAATCTGACGACCCGGGTTCGATTCCCGTTCAAGGGGATATTTTCCCCTGGAGTTAACATCAAGTGCAGACTCCACTCTCCCCGAAAAAGTCCTTCGGATGAGACTATAAACCGAGGTCCCGTGTGCGAACGAACGCACACAAGAACGTCTTGCGCACACGTTAAAACCCGTTCCGCTTTTCGGATGAGTAGGCCATGTGTGCCGGTGGGAACGGATGCCAAAGTGTACGACACTGCATACCCACTGGGACTGGATGTAAAAAAAGCACATGAGCGCTTATTCCATTCTCTCCCACGCCGACTTACAGGCGCTTAACGGCCAGAAATAAGACAACAAGGAAGGTGACAAGAAGAAAAACGGAACAAGGCAGAAACTCAGAGAGGGATAGAAAAGAGGGAATTCCCGGCACAGAATTTCTAGAAGGTGGGGATACAATTTATTTATTGACAGGGCCCCACGGAGTGGCTTTGTTTTTTGATTGGGTTGGGGGTTTTTTTTTTGGATGGGGGGGGGGGGGGGGGGGTCAGGGTTGTTTTTGTTTGTTGTTTGTTTGTTTGTTTGGCTTTCGCTTTTCTTATTTATTTATTTTTTTATACCACTTTAAGTCACGAGATTTCTCTGCGTGAAATTCGGGCTGCTCTCCCCAGGGGAGAGCGCGTCGCCACAAGAGCAGCGCCACCTTTTTCTTTTTCTTTTTTGGTCTGCAACTGTATTTGTTTCCCTATCAGAGTGGCTTTTTTCTAAGAATTTTGCCAGGGACAAACTCTCTTGTTGCCGTGGGTTCTTTTACGTGCGCTGAAAACTTTGTGTAACACACGGGACCTCGGTTTATCGTCTCATCCGAAAGACTAGCGCCCAGACCACCCACCACTCATGGTCTAATGGATTGGGGGGGAAAGGTTCGTGCCCAAACGGGATACGAACCACCGCACACACCCGACCCGGACTTTTCGCATTCTAGACAGGCGCGTTACCTCTAGACCACCGATCATCACCAGACGCTAACATCAGGGCAAATATCGACCAAGAAGCAATGAACCCACCAGTCAAAGAGTGCGAGCTGTCCTCTGCCTTCCATCCTAGAACATTGCTGTGGTCACTGGTGACTACAAAGACTAGCAAGGCTTTGGGGACGGAGGAATAGCTCAGTGGTCACAGCACTCGCTTTCCCCCCAGCCAAGGTTAAGCAGCATCGAGCGTGGTGGTTACCACTTGGATGGGTGACCGTTTGCGCCACGCCTTGGCTTCAGTACAGTTCACCCCAGCTGTAAATGGGTACCTGCCCTCTTTAGGGTCAGGGAAGGTAAAGCAGCGAGGGAGAGGAGATGGGCGCCTCTGCCCTCAATATGCTGGCCCCTAGAGAAGTTGAGGTCTCTGATGTCTCGCTCCCCTACGACCTTATAGGTTATGGGACACCTTTACCTATACACTGACAAGGACGGAGAAAGGAAATTAACAATAAGACAAAACATCGAAAACATACAAACAAACAAGCTAATAAACAAAGGCAAGCACCCGAAGCTAACAACCCCTGAATGAAGTGTCCACAAGAAAAAAGAATGTAGAGGATGATGTGGAAGGTGCTTGACAATTTTCAGAAAACAGAAAAAAAAAAGAAAACGATGAATGTAATTACAGAGCGATGTAGATCAATAGTGTGTGTGTGTTGTGTGTGTGTGTGTGTGTGTGTGTGTTGTGTGTGGTGTTGTGTGTGTGTGTGTGTCTGTGTGTGTGTGTGTGTGTGCGCGCGCGCACAAGTATGTATAAGTGCATGCATGCTTATCTTAAGGTACACTGTCTTGAAAACACACACGTGTACACACACACACTCTCTCTCCACTGTCTCTCTGACTGAGTCTCTGTCTATCTCTCTCTCTCTCTCTCCCTCCCCTCACTCTCTGTCTCTGTCTGTCTCTCTGCCTCTCTCTCCTCCTGCCTCCCTCTCTGTGTCTGTCTCTGTGTCTGCCTGTCTGTCTCTACCACTCTCTGTCTGTCTGTCTCTCTCCCTCCCTCTTCCCTCTCTATAGCTCTCTGTCTGTCTGTCTCTCTTTCTCTGTCTCTCTCCCCACTCCCCTCCTCTCTCTCTGTCTCTCTCTCTCTGCTGTTCTCTGTCTGTCTCTCTCCTCACTCCTCCCTCTCTCTCTGTCTCTCTGTTCTCTGTATCTCTCCTCCTCACTCCTCCCTCTCTCTCTGTG
>CM054155.1:50314295-50321795 GCA_028751875.1 Rapana venosa
ATTATCCTCGATATAAAAGAATAAAATAAAATAAATAAATAACTCTCTCTCTCTCTCTCTCTCTCTCTCTCTCTCTCTCTCTCTCTCTCTCTCTCTCTCTCTCTCTCTCTCTCTCTCTCTCTCTCTCTCTCTCTCTCTTCTCTCTCTTTCTCTCTCTCTCTATCTCTTCTCTCTCTCTCCCCTCTTCTCTCTCACTCCCTCTCTCTCCCCCCTCTCTCTCTCACTCCCTCTCTCTCCCCCCTCTCTCTCCCACTCCCTCTCTTCCCTCTCTCTCCCACCTCCCTCTCTCTCCTATCCCCTCCTTCCTCTCTCCCCACACCTTCTGATTCTTCCTCCTCTCTCTCCCTCTTCCCCCCTCCTTCCCCCCGTCTGTCTACCGTGTCACAATTTAAATGTCAGAAAATTGGTCATGCCTCAGCGGTTTTGTATAAATCACCAATGAAACCTTGGCAGATTGACAGTTTAACATGACGTGTGTGTTTTTTATTTATTTATGTTATTCTTTTATATCGTGGATAATGGAATAAACACTTATGTGCTTTTTTTCCCCATCCAGTCCCCGTGTGTATGCGGATTTGTGAATTCTGTCATCTGTTCCCACCGGAACACAATGGCCTACTCTTACGAGAAGCGGAACAGGATTTAACGTGTGCGCAAGATGTTCTGCGTGCGTTGGCACACGGGGCCTCGGTTTATAGTCTCATCCGAAGGACTTTTAGGGGAGAGTGGAGTCTGCGTGTGTGTGTGTGTGTGTGTGTGTGTGTGTGTGTGTGTGTGTGTGTGTGTGTGTGTGTGTGTTGGGGGTAGCGGGGGTGGGGGTGGGGTGGAGTGTACCTGAGGAAAACTAAAGGGATGGGGGGTGGGGGGAGGAAGAAAGATAGCAGGCTTGATTTATTTGTTGCAAAATGTCAAGTTTTCATATCAAGGCTGGCAGGGTGGCTTTATTCCAGCGCATGAAACATTGATGTGCACGCATGCACGTGCTCGCGTGGTGCATGTCGGTGACTGTCGAGATGTGCAGGAATGCATGTTGTTGTTGTCGTCGTTGTCGTTGTTGTTGTTGTTGTATTGTGTGTGTGTGTGTGTGTGTGTGTGTGTGTGTGTGTGTGTGTGTGTGTGTGTATGTGTGTGTGTGTGTGTGTGTGATAGGTTTGCATGCATTCTTGCGGGTGTGTGTGTGTTATGTGCACACTCAAGCAAACATACTCACATATACACTCTCTCACATACATAGGCACTCAGGCGTGCGCGTTCATAGACAAACACACATAGACACACACTCACTCACACTCACTCACACACACACATACACATACTCACAGACAAGCACACATACACACACTCACCCAGGAAGTGAGTTGATTGAAAATGAAAGAGCAGAGAGAGAGAGAGAGAGAGAGAGAAGAGAGAGAGAGAGAGAGAGAGAGAGAGAGAGAGAGAGAGAGAGAGAGAGAGAGAGAGAGAGAGAGAGAGAGAGAAAGGGATAGACAGTCAGACTCACTTACCCATGAAGTGAGATTATTAAGAATGAAAAACAGAGAGGGGGAGAGAGGGGGGGGGGGGGAGGGGGGGAGGGAGAGAGAGGGGGGGAGGAGAGAGAGAGAGAAAGAGAGAGAGAGAGAGAGAGAGAGAGAGAGAGAGAAGAGAGAGAGGGGGATAGACAGTCAACTACTCCCCTAAAAAGTGAGATTTTTAAAATAAAAAACAGGGGAGAGAGGGGAGAGAGAGAGAGAGATTTAGAGAGAGTGAGTCAAAAAGTTATTAAAATGAAAACACAGAGAGAGAAGAGGAGAGAGGCGACAGACGACAACGACAGACAATGACCACAAATGACGCAGACAGGAGAGCAGACAGACAGCGACAACACGACACCCAGAAAGGACAGAAAGTGGTAGACATTTTTTTGAAGATGACAGGGCACATACACCGAAAGACAGAAAGACAGAAAAAGACGACTGACAGACAGTCAGACAGAATGTCAGTCGAACCCAGACCGACAAAAGTCGTCAGAGACGCCAACCGACAGAATGTCAGTCAAAGACAGAAGACAGACGGGCAGACAAAAGGAGAGAAAAGGATTGGCAGTTTCTCCAAAAGTAACGCGGGGGCTTTATTTTCCCTTGGGTTTTTTTTGGAACCTTGCCAGGCCAACATGCTGTTGGCTTTTGTATTCCCGTCTTTTTTTACCCTTCCTCTGAAAGAAAGAGGGGGGGGGGGAGGGAGGGGGAGGGAGGGAGAAGGGGGGGAGAGAGGGGGAAGGGGGGGGGAGGGAGGGGGGGAGAGAGGGGGGAGGGGGGGGAGAGAGAGGGGGGGGGGAGAGTGGGGAGAGGAGGAAGAGAGAGAGGAGAGGGGGGGAGAATGGGGAGGGGAGAGAGAGAGGGGGGAGGGAGGGAGAGGAGAGGGTGGGAAAAAAGTGGGAAAGAGGGGGAGAGAGAGGTGGGAGGAGGGAAAGAGAGTGGGAGGGAGGGAAAAGAGGGGGAGAGAGAGAGAGGGGCAGGGAGGAAGGAGATAAGGTGGGAAGAAAGGGGAGGGGGGAGGGGGGAAAGGGAAAGAGAAGGGGAAGGGAAGGGAGGGAGAGAGAATTGGGGTAGAGGAGAGTGGAAGGGAGGGAAAGAGAGGGGAGAGAGAGAGGGGGGAATGGAGGGATGGAGGGGGTGGGTGGAAAGGGGGGGGGGGGGGGAGGTTTGGGGCGGGAGGGAGGGAGTGGGGGGTGGGGAAGGGAGGAGGGGGGGGGGGGGGGGGGGGGGGGGGGAAAGGGGGGGGGGGGGGGGGGGGGGGGGGGGGGGGAGGGGGAAAAAGGGGGGGGGGGGGGGGGGGGGGAGAGGAGGGGGGGGGAGAAGGGGGGGGGAAGGGGGGGGGGGGGGGGGGGAAAGGGGGGGGGAAAAAGGGGGGGGGGGGGGGGGGGAAAAAGGGGGGGGGGTGGGGGGAAAAGGAAGGGGGGCCCAATTTGGGTGGGGGGCCCGGCCCCCCCAAAAAAAATTTTTGGGTTTTTTTCCCCCCCCCCCACCCCTCCCCCAATTTAAAACCCCCCGGGTTTTGAAGGGGAAGGGTTTTTTTTTGGGGGGGGGGGGGGGGGAAAATACAAAAAACAAAACCCCAACAAAAAACAATAAAAAAAAACCAAACCAAACCAACCCTCAAAAAAAAAAAAAAATAAAAAACCAAAAACCCCCCAAAAAAAAAAAAAGGGGGGGGGGGGGGGGGGGGGGGGGGGGGGGGGGGGGGGGGGGGGGGGGGGGGGGGGGGGGGGGGAAAAAAAAAACCAAAAGGCAGCTGCTGTTTCGGAAACTGGGCAAAATTTTGATTATAGTGGAGATGCCTTGCCCCCAAGTAAAATCCCCCCCTCTCTCGGGCCAAGTGAGCTAAGGACATCACGTTGGAGATGTTCTCCAAAGGCCAACCAGCCCCCCCAGGGCTGCAGCACATAAGGACTGTGCGAGTCAAGCCTCCTAGTCAGAGAGTCATAGTCGATCACTAAAGACTAAGCTGTGAAGTGGAATTCCATGAGTGGGAAAGAAAGCCACTGGTCATACAGCCTCTCACTTTGCTGTTGTTGCCCCCAGCGTCAATGGTTTCATCAAGAACTGTGATAAAGCCCAGGTGCTACTTGGTGGTATACTGCCAACACATATCACCTGGACAGTACTTCTGCACACTTGAGAGAAGGTAGAGAGAAGAGGAGAAGAGGAGTTGGAGAAGTAGAAGAGAGGGGTGGTGGGGGTGGAGAAGAAGAGTTAGAGGAGGAGGAGGAGGAGAAGAGGGGAAAAGGGGGTAGAGAAGACGAGGGAGGAAGAGGGGGGGGATGAAAAGCGAGTAGAAAAAAGAAGGAACGGGGAGAAATGAGGAAGAGGAGAAGAAGAAGAGGAAGAGGTGGAGGAGAAGAAGAAGAAGGAAGGTGTGAAACAGGTGAGGAGAAAGAAAGAAAGAAAAGGAGGAGGAGGAGTAAAGGGAGGAAACTGAGGAAGAAGATTAACTGCTGAAGAAGAAGAAAGTAAAAGAAGAAGGAAGAATAAGGATGATGGTAATATTGGTGATATTAACAACAATAATGATACTACTCTACTACTACTACTACTACTACTACTACTACTACTACTACTACTGCTACTACTTACTAATACTATACTACTACACACTACACTACTACTACTATACTACTAATATACTACTACTACTAATATGTATAATACTGAGGATTGGAAAAGGGAAGAGAGAGAGAGAGAGAGAGAGAGAGAGAGAGAGAGAGAGAGAGAGAGAGGAGAGAGAGAGAGAGAGAGAGAGAGAATGACAATGACAATATTTTAATTGTGATTTAAGTCTGTGAAGCCCATTCACAAGGGGACAGTGGGAAGGGGACTGGGCACAACACATATATTGAAATAACAACAACAAAGACAAACAAATAGGTTGTAGCCCACATGATCTTCATGGCATGGATTCCACGTCATCGTACACACACACACACAGAAGAGAGAGCAGAGAGATGAAGAGAAGAAGGAGAGAGAGAGATAGAGATTTTAAAAGACAGAGAGAGAGAAGAGAGAGAAAGAAACCAAGAGACGGCAGACAGACAGACAGACAGAGACAAGAAAAAGATTAGTCAACTTTTCTGTTAGAAATGTTTAGTTGGAGAGTACAATTGAATAAGCAATGCTTTTATCATTCAAACCATTGTAGTGTATGCCTGCGCTGCCGAATGCGTGCATGTGTGTGTGTGTGTGTGTGTGTGTGTGTGTGTGTGTGTGTGTGGTGTGTGTGTGTGTGGTTGAGGGGGAAGAGAGGGGAGGGAGAGGAGTGTCTGGTTGAAAAGAAAAAACCAAAAAGTAAAGAATGAGGAGGACGGGAAAAGGAAAATCAAGAGAGGGAGAAGAGAGAGAAGAGAGAAGAGGAGAGAGAGGAGAGAGAGAGAGAGGGAGAGAAGAGGAGAGGATGAGAGAGAGAGAGGAGAGGGGCAACAACACACAGTAAACTCACAGGTGGCGGCGTGTGTGTGTTTGCTAGTGTTTTGTTTTTGTGTGCGTGCGGGTGCGTGCATGCTTGTGAGTGTGTGGTGTGTGTGTGTCCCCATGAATTGTGTGTTATCATGCTTTTTTGTACTTTTTTATTTTGTTACGAACAAGCCTGGAGTAGATTGGGGGTTTGTATATAACGAAAAAACTCTATCTATCCTCCTCTCTCTGTCTCTCGTATTATCCTACCTGCTTCTTTGTCTTGTCTTCTGTGTTTTTATTGGTTTCCCCCACATCTCTCTCTCTTTTTCTTTTCCCCCCTCCTAACGTATTTTTTATTTTTATTTAATTCTTTTTACGGGTAAGGAAAAAACACTTGCATGTTTTTTTTTTTTTAAATTTTTTTGTCCCTTGTGTTCGGGTTTTAATTTTGTATCTTTTTCCCCCGGCACACAATGCCTACTTTTGAAAAGCAAACAGCTTTAAGTGTATATGGTGGTGTTTGCGAGTTGTGTGTATATTTTTTGTAGATTTGTGTGCGTGCGTTCGTGTTGTGTTGCTGTGTGCTTTGTGTTCTGTGAAATTTGGGTGTGTCTGTGGTCTCGTTTTTCCCCCTTTTTGGGGGTAAGGGTTTATTAAGAAAGGTTTGGAAAAAAAAAAAACCCCAAGGGGGAACTGTCGGAAATGCATTTTTAGAGAAATCGCTGACCCCAACCCCCCACCACGAATTTTTTCCAGATGCCTTACCTTCTTTTGAATCGATTATATTATGGCAGCTCCCCCTCGTCTGTTGTTTGTCTGTCGTCTGTTTTCGGGTTTTTTCTCTGTTTTTGTTTGGCTGTTTTTTTGTGGTGTTGTCTTGCTCTCCTTTCTCTCTCCTCCCCCCCCTCCTGCCCCTTCTCTCTCTCTCTCTTCTCTCTCTCTCTCCTTTTCTCTCTTCTTCTCTTCCCCCCTTTCCCCCCCATCTCTCCCTCCTCCCTCCCCTCCATCCTCCCCCACCCCTTCTCTTCTCCCTTCCCCCCTTCCCCCAATCTTCCCCCCTCCCCCCCCCCCTTCCCCCCTCTTCGACTGCATGTTTTTTGGGGCCCTCTGTTATCGTTTGTTGTCCTCTCTGTCTCTCCTCTCTCTCTCTCTCTCTCCTTTTCTCTCTTTCTCCCCCCCTCTCTCTATCTCACCCCCCCTCTCTGTGTGTCCCCCCTCTATCTCTGTCCCCCTGTTTTTGTTTCTTTGTCCTGTTCTTGGGGCCTGTCCGAATGTCCTTCGCCAACAACACCTCTCTCTCCTTCTCTTTCCCCTTCTCTCTCTCTCTCTTTCTTTTCTTCTCCCCTCTCTCCTCCCTCCCCCCCACTGATATTTTTCCATATCGAAAAAAACAACAAAAACAACGTAATACCGAAAGGAACGCATTAACAGGTTTAACAACTCCTCCCACCTTGGTAATTTGGGAAATTGAATTAACTCCAGAACCATTGAAAAGCCTTTTTTCTTAAATTTTTTTTAATCCCTTTCACGTGGGTGTGTGTGTGTGTGTGTGTGTTTTTGTGTGTGGTGCGTGCGTGTGTGTGTGTGTTGTGTGTGTGTGTTGGTGTTGTGGGGGTGGGGTTTTTGGTGTGTGTGTGTGTGTGTTGTGTGTGTGTGTGTGAGTGAGAGAGAGAGAGATAAACAAAAAAAGGAAAAACGAAATAGTGAAAAAAAAAAAGCTACGCATGTGTGGTGTGTGTGTGGTGTGTGTGTGGTGTGTGTGTGTGTTGTGGTGTGTGTGTGTGTGTGTGGGTGTGTGTGGTGTGTGAAGGGAGAGGAGGAAAAGGTAAACAAAAAGAAAAAAAAAATAGTGGGAAAAAAAAAGCAAGCTGGTGTTGTGTGTTGTGTGAGAGAGAGAGGAGAGAGAGAGAGAAAGGAGGAGAGAGGGGGAGAGAGGGGAGAGGAGAGAGAAGAGAGAGAGAAAAAACAAAAAAGGAAAAAAAAATGAAAAAAAGAAAGCTACGCATGGTGGTTTTTTGTGCGTGTGGGGAAAGGGGGGTTGGGGTGTGTGGTGTGTGTGGAGAGAGAGAGAGAGAGAGAGAAGGGGAAAACAACAGACGCAACAGCGAGAGAAGAGAGAGAGAGAGAGAGAAGAGAGAGAGAGAAAAGAGAGAGAGAAACAAAAAGGGAAAAAAAAAATATGAAAAATATGCATCGCGTGGTGTGGGAACGGGAGGGGGTTTTTTTTGTTTGTGTTGATTATTGTGTGTTTTGTGGGTCCGCGCGTGTGGTGATTGTTGTGTGTGTGTGTGGTGTATTGCGCGCGCGTGGCGTGATTGGTGGTTTATTTTTTCTCTCCTTTTTCCTCTTTTCGGGCCCTTGAACATTGTCTGACGTGGGACCCGAGTTTTCTGACGATAGGCCATGATGGATTAGTGCGCGCAGCAACCCATGTTTAATTCTGGAAGATGCGAATATTTCTGATTCTAGACTTTGTGTGGGTTTTGTGTGTGTGGGGTTTTGTGTTTTGTGTTTTTGTGTGTGTGTGTGTGTGTGTGTGTGTGTTTTTGTGTTTTGTGTAGTGTGGGGT
>CM054155.1:50334295-50346795 GCA_028751875.1 Rapana venosa
CAATCTGTCTGTGGCATTTAGGGACAGTTGGTTTCCCTTGACCCCCCGGGGGGGCCCGTGCTTGAAAGGGCGGGAGGGGAAAGCCCCGGCCAAGTCCCCAAAAAAGGTTTTGATTTGGCCAAAAAAAAATGGCGGAAAATTTCGTAAAAGAGTCGGGAAAAATTTTCCCCGAAAAGAGGAAGGGGGGAAGGGGGGGGGGGGGGGGGGGGGGGGGAAACAAAAAAGAGGGAAATTTTTAAGGCGGGTTTTTGTGAAAAAAAAAATGTATTTTTTTTTCTTTTTTTCGAGGTAAGGGTTTAAGCGCTCATTGCTTTTAATTTTTTAAATTTTTTTTTTTTAATTTTAATCCAGTCCTGTGTGTATCATTTTTGTTTTTTTTTGCCACCCGTTCCCCCCAGCACACAATGGCCCTTTTCCCGGGAAAAGCGGGGAAGTTGAGGGGAACAGGTTTAAAACGTTTTCCCGCAAAGTGTTCTAAGTGCGTTCACAGGGGGACCTGGGTTTTAAAAGTTCATCGGAAGGAAAATTTTTGAGGGAGTGGATTTGGCACGGGATGTTGAACCCCAGAAGGGACACACAAAAAAAAAACAATCCTCTTTGGGAAACGAGATTCAAACCCCGGGGGTCGGCAGATTCCAAAAGGGACGCTCAAACCCACCGGGTACCCGGGTCCCCTTTTTTCGTTTAGTGCATTTGACCATTCTTTTATTTCTAAAGCGCCGGGTTTTATCCAGTTTTTGGGGTTGAAACCATTGCCCGTTTTGGGGGCAACAGCAAAGTGAGGGGCCTGTATGACAGTGGATTTTTTTCCCACTCAGGGAAATTCCACTTTACAGTTTTAGTCTTTATTTAATCGACTAGGGACTCTCTGCAAGGAGGCTTGATCGCACAGCCTTATGTGCGCACCCCGGGGGTTTGGTTTGGGCCCTTTGGAGAACATTTCCCAAGCTGATGCCCCTTATGCCCATTGGGCCCGGGGAGTTTTGGGGGTGTGCTGGGGGGCAAGGCTTTCCCCAACTAAAAACCCAAAATTTCTGCCCATTTTTTAAAAAAACAAGCAGTTTGCCCCCCTCTGTTTTTTTTGGGGGGTCACGTGGGGAACGAGGACAAACATACTTTACATACAGTGCATTTGGGCCCAAATTCTTTTTTTCTGAAAAAAGTCTGGCCCCTGTGTTTTGTTTCTGGAAAGGGTTTCGTGCTGACAGTCAGTGCCCACTAAACCCGGTGGGGGGGGGGGGGGGGGGGGAGGGAAGAGAGGAGGGGAAAGAGGAGGGGGGAGGGATGAGAGAGAGGAGAGAGAGAGGAGAAGAGAGAGGGAGAGAGATGGAGAGAGAAGGGGGAAGGGGAAAGAGAGAGAGGAGAGAAAGGGAGGAGGGTGGGGAAAAAGGGAGAGAGAGAGGGAAAAAGAGAGAGAGGGAAAAAGAGAGGAGAAAAAAGGGAAAGGGAGGGGAGAGGAAGAGGGGGCGGGGGGGAGGGGAGAGAGAGAGAGGGGGTGAGAGAGAGGAGAGAGAGGGGAGAGAAAGGAGGGGGGAGAGAGGAGAGGAGAGGAGGGAGGGGAGGGGAGAGAGAAAAAGAAAAGGGGAGAGAAAGATAGGGAAAAAAGGGAGGAGGAAAGAGAGGAGGAAAGAGAGAGACAAGAGACAGAGGAGAGAGGAAAAAAGGAGAGAGAGGAGAGAAAGGAGAGGAGAGAGGAGAGAGAGAGGAAAGAGAAAAAGGGGAGAGAGGGGAGGGGAGGGGAGAGAGAGGAGGGGAAGAGGGGGAGAGGGGAGAAAGGAGGAGAGAGAGAGAGAGAGAGGGAGAGAGAGAAAAGGGGAGGGGGAAAGAGTGGTTGGGGGAGAAAGAGAGAGAGGGAGAGAGGGGGGAGAGAGAAAGAGAGAGAGAGGGGGGGGAGAGGATGGGGGAGAGAGAGGGGGGAGAAAAAGGGAGAGAGAGGAGGGAGAGAAAGAGGGGGGAGAAAAAGGAGAGAGAGAGAGAGGAGAGAAAGGGAGGGAAAAAGAGAGGAGAGGTGGAGAGGGAAGGAGAGGGGAAGAGGAGGGGGAGAGAGAGAGGGGAGAGGAGGGGGAGAGAGGGAGGGGAGAAGGGGAGGAGAGAAGAGGGGGAGAAAGGGAAGAGAGGGGAGAGAAAAAAAAGAGAGAGCGGAGAGGGAGATGAGAGAAAAGGAGCGGAGGGAGGGGGGAGGGGGGGAAAGAGAGAGGAGGGGGGGAAAAAGGGAGGGGGGAAGAAAAAGAGGGGAGAAAAAGGGGAGAGGGGAGAGAGAGGGGGAAGGAAAAGAGAGAGAGGGAGGGGGGAAAAAGGGGGAGAGGAGAGAAAGAGGGGAGGGGGGAAAGAGGGTGGAGAGGGGGGAGAGAGAGGGAGAGAGAGAGGGAGGGGAAAAAGAGGAGAGGGAAAAAGGAGGGGAAAGAAGAGATGAGAGGGGGGGAAAAAGGAGAGAGAGAGGGGGGGAAAGGGAAGGGGAGGGGAGGAGAGGATGGGGAGGGGGAAAAAGAGAGAGGGGTGAGGGGAGGGGTGAGAGGGAAAAAGGAGAAGAGGGGAGGGGGGGGGGAAAGGGGGAAGAAAAGGGGGAGAGGGGGGGAGAGAAAGGAGAGGGGAGAGAGGAGAGAAAGGGGAGAGAGAGAGAGGAGGGGGAAAAGGAGAGAGATTTGGGAGAGGGAAAGAGAGAGGGGCGAGAGAGGGGGAGGGGAAGAGAGGGGAGGAAAGGGGGAGGGGGAGAGAAAAAAGGGGGGGGGAGGAGAGAGGGAAAAGGAGGAGAGGGGGGGGAACAGAGGAGAAAAAGGGAGAGAGAGGGAGAGAGGGAGAGGGAAGAGGAGGGGAGAGGGGAAAGAGAAAAGGAGAGAGAGAAGAGGAAAAGGAGAGAGAAAAAGGGGGAGGGGGAGAGAAAAAAGGGGAGAGAGAGGGAGAGGGGAAAGAGGGGGGACGAAAAGGGGAAGAAAAAGGAAAGAGGGGGTTTTAAAAGAAGAGGGGAAAAGGAGTTTAAAAAAAACAAGTAAAAAAGGCAAAAAAAAACCCCCCCCCAAATAAAAAAAATTTTTTAAAAAAATTTTCGGGGGAAAAAATTTTTTTTTTTTTTTTTTTTTTTTTAAAAAAACTTTGGGGGGGGGGGGCGGGGGGGGGGGGGGGGGAGGGGGGGGGGGGGGGTGGGGGGGGGGGGGGGGGGGGGGGGGGGGGGGGGGGGGGGGGGGGGGGGGGGGGGGGGGGGGGGGGAAGAAAAACGAGTTTGAGGAGGGAAAGGAGAGGGAGAGAGAGAGAGAGGGAAAAGGGGGAAAGAGAGGGGGGGAAGGAGAGAGAGAGGGGAAGGGGGGAGGGGGGAGAAAAGAGAGAGGAGAGAAAGGAGAAAAAGGGAGAAACCAACCCCCCCCCCCCCCCCCCCCCCCCCCCCCCCCCCCCCCCCCCCCCCCCCCCCCCCCCCCCCCCCCCCCTCCCCCCCCCCCCCCCCGGGGGTTCAGTTCGAGCAGAACGAGAGTTGCTGGATTCATTCAGTGTTGACCCGTGTTTCCGGGTTTAAACAGCATTTAAAACCCTGCCCGGTTTGCGTGGGGGTTTTGGGGTTTTGGTGGTGGGGGGGGGAAGGGGGGGGGGGGGGACGGGCTGCTGTCGGGGGGTCTTTTGTGTGTTTGTCTGTCTGGTTGTTTTGTCTCTTTTTGTTTGCCTTGTTTTGTCTGTGTGTTTGTCTGTCTGTGTCTGTCTCTTTTTGTCTGTGTTTTTTTTTTCTGTCTCTTTCTGTTTTGTTTGTCGTCTGTGTTTGGGTTTTTCTGTCGGTGTCTCATTTTGTCTTGTGGGCCCTGTGTCTTTTCTGCATCTCTATTCTTTTCTGTTTTGTCTGTCTGCATCCCCTATTTTTTTCTGTCTGTCTGTTTTGCATCTCTATTTCTTTATGTCTTGTTTTTTGCATCTCTGTTCTTTTGTTTGCTGTAGGCTTTCTGTCTCTTTCTGTCTGTCTGTCTGCTCTCTATTCTTTCTGTTTTGTTGTTGCATCTCTATCTTTTTTGTCTTGTCTGTCTCCCAATCTTATTCTTTCTGTCTTGTCGGGTCTGCACCCTCTGTCTTTTTCTGTTTTGTCTGTCTGCATCTCTATTTTTTTCGGGTCGGTCTGTCGGGCATTCTATCTCTTTTTGTCTTGTCTGTTTGCATCTCTATCTCTTTCTGTCTTGTTGTCTCCCATCTTGTCTTTTTCGGTTTGTCTGTCTGAAATTTTCTGTTCTTTTGTCTTGTCGTAGCATTCTTTCTCTTTCTGTCTTGTCTTTTGATATCTCCCCTCTTTCTTCTTGTCTGTTTTGCATCTATCTTTTTGTCTTGTCTGTCGGCATCTCTATCTCTTTCTGTTTTTGTCTGTCTGTTTTCTATCTTTTTTGTTTTTGTCTGTCTGCATCTCTGTTTTTTGTCTTGTCTGTCTGCATTCTTTTGTCTCTTTTTTGTCTTGTCTGTCTGTTCTCGGTCTCTTTCTGTTTGTCGTCGGCATCTCTTTTCTTTCTGTCTTGTCTGTTGCATTTTTTGTTCCTTCTGTTTTTTGTTGTATGTCTCTGTCTTTTTCTGTTTGTCTTTTCTGCATCTCTGTTCTTTCTGTTTGTTGTCTGCTCTCTGTCTCTTTTGTTTGTCTGTCTCTTTTTGTCTTGCGGGTCTTTTTTGGGTTTGTCTTTTCTGTCTCCCTGTCTTGTCTTTTTCATTCTTTCACAAACACACAACACACACACACCACAAAACACACACCCCATTTTAACTTTCCCCCCTTCCCCTCCCTCTCTCTCTGTTTGCATGCTTGTTTTCCCCTTTCTTTTCCCCTACACACACACACCCACAAACACACACACCCCTTAACTCTTCCTTTCCTCTCTATTTTCACTCCCATATCCACACAACACACAAAAAAAAAATCAAAAAACACAACACACACAAACTCACATGCCCACCCCGCACATTTACACCACAACACACACACAAAAAAACCCACACCACACCAAAAGCAAACAAAACACAACACAACACCACGCACCCCTCACAAAACAATCACAACAAAACACACACAACACCCCCCCAAAACAACACAAAACCACAACACATACAAACAAACACACCACACAAAATTTTCCAACCCAAACACAAACGCCCCCCCCCCCCCCCACACACACCCCCAAAAGCCCACACACAAAAATCTTGGGGCCACCCGTTAAATCCGTTCCCCCCTTTTCTTTGGAGAAAGGCCATTGTGGGGCCGGTGGGAAAAAAGATGACAAAAATGAAACAAACCCGCTTTAGCACGGGGATGGATTTTAAAAAAAAGCCCATAATTTGTTTAAATTCCCATTATCCTCGATTTAAAAGAAAAACAAAGAAAAAAAAAAAAAGGGAAATTAAAACCCCCCCCCCCCCCCCCCCCCCCCCCCCCCCCCCCCCCCCCCCACCCCCCCCCCCCCCAAACCCCGGACCCCCCCCCCCCCCCCCCCCCCCCCCCCCCCCCCCCACACACCACACAAACACCCCACACACTATCACTTTCTCTCAAAATAGTTTTCCACGCAAAAAGGGCTGTAGCCAAAAAAGACCCCGGGCCCTTTCCTTACACACCTACCCCCCCCCCCCCAACACCCCCACCCCACACCCACCCCCCCCCCCCCCCACCCCCACCCCCCACCCCCCCCCAAAAAAATGGATCGGTGGTCTTTCTAGAGGTTTAACGGGCCCCCTTTTTTTTGGGAAAGCAAAAAAGGTCCGGATGGGAAAAATTGGGTTTTTGAATTTTGTGCGGGGGTTTCCCGTCCCCCCGTTTGGCCCGGAAAATTTTTTCCCCCCTTCCTTTAAAGCCCTTTAAAATTTGGGGGTTTTTGGGGCTAGTCTTTCGGATAAAGCGAAAAACCCGAGGTCCGTGTTTTTCCCCTTTAATTATTTAGCGACTTTAAAAAAAACCCACGGCAACAAAAAAGGGGTTGTCCGGGCAAAATTCTTAAAAAAAAAAGCCCTCGGATGGGGGAAAGAAAATACAGTTTGCAAAAAAAAAAAAAAAAAACCCCTGCCCGGGTTCCTTTTGGTTTGGGCCCCCTTTTTGCTTTTTTGTGGGGGGACGCCCCTCCCCCGCTCTCCCCGGGGGGGGGGGCAGCTTGAATTTTCAGGGGAGAGAAAAAATCTCCCATGATTTAAAAGGGGGGTATGAAATGAAATCTGAGCGCTTTAAATTGTTGCTTTACAAGATTTCAGCGATATAAAATTCCCTCATTTTTTATTTTTTACTATTAAAACAAAGATGAACACAGACAGAGCCGAAATGCCCGGGGGGAAATAGGGGAGGGAGGGTGGGGGGGGAGAGAGGCTTTCCTTTGCTGAGACGTTTTTTTGGGTTTGGGGGCCCAAAATCAGGCCCGAAACCCGTGATTCTTAGGGGAAAAAAAGGGCCCCCCTTTTGATAGGCAAAAAAATACACCAGGGGCACACACAACACACACACACAAAAGGGGGCGTGCTCCCTTTTTGGGGCCGGGCGGCGGCTTTACCCCGGAATCCGGGGGGGGGAGCCCAAGCCCGAATTCCGCAGAGAAATCTCGTCGTGATTTTAAAAATGGTTTTCAATTAAAAAAAAATAACAAATAGATAGATAAAAAGATGAAAAAAAAAATAGGGTCCCAAGATACCAAAGATTTCTCCTCCCCGCTCGACGGCTTTAAATTGGCTGGGGGG
Source organism: Rapana venosa (assembly GCA_028751875.1). Classification (NCBI taxonomy): domain Eukaryota; kingdom Metazoa; phylum Mollusca; class Gastropoda; order Neogastropoda; family Muricidae; genus Rapana; species Rapana venosa. Next base: position 50,340,962 of record CM054155.1, read on the forward strand.
GGGAAAGGCCCTTTTGCCCCCCCCCCGACCACCTTTAGCTTTTTCCCCCTCCACAAAGGGGAAAGGGTGGGAAAAAGCCCTACGGGGTTGGGGTTATTTTTTTTCCTCCTCCTCCTCCCCCTCCTCCCCCTCTTTTTATCATATCATCATCATCATCATTAAAATAATCTTTTCTCGCACTGAACACGTCCGCACAATTTTTTCTTCTGTCTTTTCGTCTCTCTCTCCCCTTTTCTCTCCCAGAAAGCAAGATTTTTTTCTATTTATCGTTATGACATATTTTGGGTCAAAACTGTTGGAAAATTTATTGTGAAAACACTGAAATTACGCAATCCCAGCTAGTTCCCCTTAGTTTAAAATTTGTGACTAAACTAAAAGTAACCCTTGGGTTTTTAATATGTAAACTCCAGCATTTTGTGACCAAAATAAAGAAAAAATACACCCGTAATTCCCAAAAAATAGTTTTTGAAAATTTCACAAACAATTTTTATTGGATGGTTTGATATAGCATTTAGAAAGTTCTTTTTTTTTTTTATTTTAGTTATTTTTTTATCGGTCCGGGTTTTTTATCCTTGTTTTTACTTTTGTGTTCAGTTTTAAAAATGGTTTACGTTTCCCAGCTTTAAAATTTTTTATCGTTATAGAGAGCTCGGTTGTTTTTGTTGGTTTTTGTTGTTGTTTGTTTTTTTGGGTTTTTGTTGTTTTTTGGGTTTTTTTTGGGGGGGGGGGCTTACTTTAAAAAGCATCAGTAAATTTTTTTTTTATTTATTTGTAATTTTCGAAAAAAAGCTTTCCCCTGTGTAAACCCCCCCTTTTCAAAAGGCCACTTTGGGCAATGACATTCCTTGGTCAAACGGTTTCTCTCTCTCTCTCTCTTTTCTCTCTCTCTCTCTCTCTCTCCTCTCTTTTCCCCTTTTCTCTCTCTCTCTCCCCTCTCCTAGATAGGGTTTTATCCATTTTCCCCTCTCTTCTTTCCCTCCCCTCCTCTTTTCCTCCTCTCCTTTCCTCCTCCTTTCCCCTTTCCCCCTCCTCCCTTTCCTTTTTCCCCTCCTCTTTTTTCCCCTTTTTGCGTTGGGTGTTGACGATTTTTTTTCTGAGTTTAAAATTTCCCCTTTCTTGCTCTTTCCGGGGTTTCTGTGTGACTGTGATATCCCCCCCCACCCCCCTTTCTTGCTTGAAAGTCCCCAAAAAAAATCCTTTTTTGGGCCCCCCTTTAGTGTTGGGGAAGGGGAAAGGGTAGTCAAATGGTCAGAGCACTCGCTTTCCCCCCCAGCCCAAGGTTTTTAAACAGCATTTGAGCGTGCTTACCACTTTTGGTTTTGGGGACCGTTTTGGGGGCGGCCTTGGCCTTTTAGTAAGTTCCTCCCCAGTTCACCCAGGTTGGTTTGGGGGTGTTTGGGTTGGGTTTGGGAACGGGGGTTTTTTTTTTTCTTTGGGTCGGTTTTAAAGGTTTGGGGCGGGGTTAAGGGGGGAGGGGGGGAATTTTTTGGGGCCCCACCCGCCCTCTTTGGGTTTTTGGGAAAGGTTTTTTCTTTTAAAAAGCACTTTGGGAGAAAGGAAAGGAGATCCCCCAGGAAGTTTAAAAACTTGGGGGAAAAATTTTTTTCTAGGAAAACCCGGCCCAGGGAAAGGGAATTTTGGGGGTAACCCCCTTTTTTTTTGATAAAAAAGGTTTCGGGGAAATTTTTAAGGGGGGGGGGGGGTGGGTTTTTTGGGGTTTTTTTGGGGGGTTCCATTCTTATTTGCGCCCTTTGGGGGGGGGGCCTTTGGGGGGGGGGGGGGCCCGTTAAGGGGGGGGGGAGGGGGGGGAGGGCGGGGGAAAAGAAGGGGGGAAAGGGGGGGGAGAAAAGGAACGGAGGGGCCCGAGCCCGGGGGGGCCCCTCGGGTTATGGAGGGAACCCCCAAAAGGGAAGGGGGGAGGGGGGGAAAAACGTTTTTTTAACCGGAAAACGAAGACCCGGGGGGGGGGGCGAAGGGGGGAGGGGGCGGGTTTTTGGGGGGAAAAAGGGGTTTTAGTTTTTTTTTTTTTTAACCCGGGGGTGAGCAGGGCGGGGGGGGGGGGGTTTTTTTTTTTGGGGAGCCAGGGGGGGGCCCCCCCCCCCCCCCCCCTTTTTTTTTCCGGGGCCCCAAGGGGGCTACCCCCTTTTTTGGGGCCGCTCCGCTCCCCCCTGGTTTTTTGGCCCTTTCCCCCGGCCTTTTTTTTTTTTCCCGGGGGCCGGACCCCCACCACCCCCCGGGGGGGCTGGGCCCACCCCCCGGGCCCCCGCGGGCCCCCGGGGGGAAGTGGGGCCTTTTTACCCCCCTTTTCCCCCCGAAGGGGGGGGCGGGAGGGGGGGCCCCCGGGGTTTTTCACAACAAACCCCCCCCCCCCCCGCCCCCGGGCCCCTTTCCCCCCCCTCGCCCCCTCCCTTTTCTCCACCCTCTCTCTCTCTTCTCCCCTTCCCTCCCCCTCTCTCTCCCTCTTCTCTCCCCCCCCTCTCACCCCCCCCCCTTTCCCCCCCCCTCTCCTCTTTCCCCCCCTTTCCCTTTTCCCTCCCCCCCCACTTTTCTTTCTCTGTGGGATAGCTTTCCCAAAAGAAGGACTGTAACCCCAAAAATTGGGGCCCCCTTCTCCCTTTGATAACCCAAAACCCCCCCCACCCCCTACACCCCCCACACCCCCCCCCCCCCCACCCCAAACCCCCCCCCCCGAAACACTGATGAACACAGACAGAGCTGAGAGACTTGGGAAGAGGGGTGGGGGGAAGGGGGGGAGGGAGGGAGGGGGGGGGGGGTCTTCCTAGTTTAGAAGGGTCGATTTGACTGGGCGCTAAATCAGGGAGAACCCGTGATTGTCTGGCACCGTCGTTGCCATTTGCTTGCGGTCACAGAGGCAGGGGAATTTAGGGAAAGAGGGGGGAGAGAGAGAGAGGAGACAGAGAGAGAGAGAAGGAGAAGGAGAGAGAGGGAAAAGGGGAGAGAGGAGAGAGGGAGAGGAGGGGAAGAGAGAAGAGAGAGAGGAAGGAGAGGAAAGATGAGAGAGAGAGATTAGAAGGGGGAGAGAGAGAGGGGAAGAGAGGGGGAAGGGGAGGGGAGGAGAGAGGGGAGGAGGAGGAGGCGAGAGAGGAAAAGGGGGGGAGGAAAAAGGGTGGAGAGGGGAGGGAGAGAGAGAGAAGGAAAAAGGAGAGAGAGGAGAGAGAGGGAGGGGAGAGAGGGGGAGAGAGAGAGAGAGAGGGAAAAGAGAGGAGGGAGAGAGGAGAGAGGGGGGAAAAGATGGGGGAGAGAGAGGGGGGGGTTAAAGAGGAAAGGGGGAGAGAAAAGAGGGGAGGGGAGAGAGAGGGGGGAGAGAGAGGGAGAGAGAAGTGAGGAAGGGGGAGGACAGAGAGAAGATTGAGAGAGGGAGGAAAAGAGAGAGCCCCGAGAGAGAGAGAGAGAAGGGGTGAGAGAGAGAGAAAGAAAGGGGGGAGGGGGAGAGGAGAGAGGGGAAAGGGGGGAGAGGGCGAGAGAGGAGAGAGAGAGGAGAGAGGGGGGGGTTGGGGGAAGGGAGAGGGGGGAGAGAGAGAGGGGAGAGAGAGCGAGGGGAGAAAGAGAAAAGAGGGAGAGGGGGAGAGAGAGAGAGAGAGGAGGAGAGGGGAGAAAAGAGGGGGGAAGAGAGAGAAAAGAGGAGAGAGAGAGGAAAAGGTGGAGAGAAGAGAGAGAAAGGGAAAAGAGAGGAGAGAGAGAGGAGAGAGGAGGAGAGGAGAGGAGAGAGAGAGAAAGGGGAAAGAGAGAGAGGAGAGAGGGAAAAGAGAGAGAAAAGGGGGGAGAGAGAGAGAGAGGGGAGGGGAGGAGAGAGGGGAGAGGGGGGGGAGAGATGGGGGAGAGAGAGGGGGGGAAGAAAGAGGAAAGAGAGAGAGGGAGAGAGAAGGGGAGAGAGGGGAAAAAGAGAGGAAGGGGAGAGAGGGGGGAGAGAGAGTGAGGAGGGGGAGAGGACAGAGGAAGAGAGGAGAGAGGAGAGAGGAGACAGAGAGAGGGAGAGAGAGAGAGAAAAGAGAGAGGGGAGAAGGCGAGAGGGAGAGGGGGAAAAAGGGAGAGAGAGAGGGGAGGAGAGGGACGAGGGGAGGAAAAGAGAGGGAGGAGGGAGGGTTGAGAGAGAGAGAGGGGGGGGGAGAGAGAGAGGAGAGAGAGAGCGAGAGAGAAAAGAGAGGGAGAGAGGAGGGGAGAGGGAGAAGAGAGGGGAGAGGGGGAAGAAGAGAAAAGGGGGAGAGAGATTGGGGAAGATGAGAGAGGGAGAGGAGAGAGAGAGGGAGAGAGGGGGAAGAGGAGAGAGAGAGGAGAGAGGGAGGGGAGAGAAGAGAAGGAGAGAAGGGAGAGGAGAGAAAAGAGGGGGAGGGAGGGGGGGGAGGAGGAAAAAGAGGGGAGAGAGAGAGAGAGAGCACCCAAAAACCTGATGGTTTTCTGTTTTGTGTTAAGTGTAGCAGAACCCTCTTTTCTTTGAAGCTGTTTTTCTTTGAAAAGAAAAAAAAAAATGGTTGGTGTTTTGTGTTAAAAGCTGAAATTTGTTGTTGTTGTTTTGTTTGTTTTGGTTTATTTGGTGATGGTGGTGGTGGTTGTAGGGGGGGTGGTGGTGGTGATGAATTGTTCAAATTGCAGCTTGCAATGTAATGGAAGTGGAATTTGGTTATAAAGTGTTGTACATGCATGCACACATACATACGTACATACTTAGACGCACACAGACAGACAGCCACTCACCACACACACACACACACACACACACACACACACACACACACACACACACCGGGATAGCCTAGTGGGAACGGGATAGCCTAGTGGTTAGAACATTGCACTCGCAATCTGACGACCCGGGTTCGATTCCCGTTCAAGGGGATATTTTCCCCTGGAGTTAACATTAGCGCAGACTCCACTCTACCCAAAAGTCCTTCGGATGAGACTAGAAACCGAGGCCCCGTGTGTGAACGCACGCAGAAACATCTTGCGCACACGTTAGCTCCTGTCCCGCTTTTCGTAAGAGTAGGCCATTGTGTGCCGGTGGAAACAGATGACAGAATTTACAAAACCGCATACACTCGGGGACAGGATGTGAAAAAACAATAAGTGCTTATTCTATTATCCTCGATATAAATGAATAAACAAAAAAAACAAAAAAACCCTCTCACTCACTCTCTCTCTCTCACTCTCTCTCACTCACTCACTCTCTCTCACTCACTCCCCCCCTCTCTCTCTCTTACTCTCTCTCTCTCTTCTCTCTCTCTCTCTCTCTCTCTCTCTCTCTCTCTCTCTCTCTCTCTCTCTCTCATCTCTCTCGTTGTTATGCATGTCTACTTTTTGCGATCTGGGCGCTCATGTCTGTGTGTGTGTGTGTGTGTGTGTGTGTGTGTGTGTGTGTGTGTGTGTGTGTGTGCATTATGACTGTGTTCTATGGGTGTGCGTCTTTTGCATGCAAATGCAAGAACGACCAAGAAAAATACGTTTTACAAAAACATGGGTACGCCTCTTCTTTTGCAGTCTCCTTATTCCTTGTGTATTTATTTATCTGTTTATGCAATTATTTATCTTATCATTTATTCTTTTGTATCGAGGATAATGGAATAAACACTCACGTGCTTTTCTGTTTACATCCAATCCCCGTGTCTGTATTGCAATTACAATTCTCTCATCTGTTCCCTCCGGTACACTATAGCCTACTCTTACGAAAAGCGGAACAGGATTTAACGTGCACGCAAGATGTTCTGCGTGCGTTCGAAAACGGGACCTCGGTTTATAGTCTCATCCGAAGGACTTTTGGGGAGAGTGGAGTCTGCACTGATGTTATCTCCAGGGGAAAATGTCGCCTTGAACGGGATTCGAAC
>CM054155.1:50348665-50353665 GCA_028751875.1 Rapana venosa
AAAAACAATCCTTTTTTTTTTTCCCCTTTTTTCCCCCCTTTCGAACCCCCCCTTCTTCCAATTAACTGTCGCTTTTCGAAGAGTAGGCCATTGTGTGCCGGTGGAAAACGGATGACAAAATTGACAAAACTGCAGACACACGGGACTGCATGTTTTAAAAAAAGCACATAAAGTGCTAATTCCTTATCCTCGATATAAAAGAATAAATAAAAATAAATAAATAAAAATTACACACACACAAGCACTCACACAGACGCGCGCACGCCGCAACACGCACGCACACCACACACACACACACCCCACACCAAGAAATATACACACAGAAACACACACACACACACACAGACACACACACAGAAACACACAACGCACAGAGAGAGAGATACACAACCCAACACCACACAATACACGCGCGCGCACGCACGCACACACACACACACAAACACAAAATTCATTCAAATAAAATCGTATTTTTAATATTTATAATCATAGCTTCCATTACAGCTAACAGGCATAATTAAAAGGGAAACTCACCTCTTTGAACATTTAATTAATTCCGATAAAAAATAAGATCAGAAAAGAAATCAATACCAGGATTAAAACAAACTACCCCCTCTGCCCTCTGTTGTGTCTGTTGTCTGTCGGGTTCTGCTGTCTGTCCGTCTCTCTCCTCTCTCTCTCTCTCCTCTCTCTCCCCAACAAAAATACAGCGTGTGCACGCCACCACGCGCACGCCCGCACAACACAAACACACACACACACACACGTACATTAGAGAGAGAGAGATGTTGGTTTGAATGCAGTGTGACTTATCACCAAGTATGATGACTTCACAAAAACAAAACAAAACAAAAAGCACACCCACACACACACACCACACACACACACACCACACACACACAAAGACATATAACAAGAACAGAGAAAGAGAGAGAGACAGAGACAGACATACCAACGACCAACACAAACACCCCCAGTAAAGACAGACAGGCAGACAGAAACAGACACAGACTAACAGACATACATACAGAAGCACTGAAATCAGAAAGAGACACAGAACACAGAACACAGACAGACAGACAAAAAAGACAGACAAAGACATCACAAGATTTTTTTTAAACCGAACCCCCACCACCCCCTCCCTACCACCCACCCCCCCACCCTCCCACCCCATCCATTGAAAAAGAACAGAACTACATTCTCCTCTCTCCAAATAAATTCCTCTTCTCAAAAGACACTCGCCATGTTTACCAAGCCGGGGGTCATGACCCTTCTTCATTACCTGTATGCAAATAACAAAAGGGTCAAATTTCTCTTCCTCCTCTTTTTTTTTTTTTAAGCCCGCAAAGGGTCGGTGGTCAGATATATGTCCACCACACGCATGCCTGCACAAAGGATTTCACCATGACTTGCAATTGGACCAACAACAAACAACCAACAACAACAACAAAAAGAGATAATAACAGGAAAAAAAAAGAAGACGAAAACATAAGACGAACGAACGCCTTAAGCCGATGAGACTATAAACCGAGGCCCCGTGTGCGGAACGCATGCAGAACATCTTGCGCACACGTTAAATACTGTATTCCGCTTTTCGAAAGAGTAGGCCATTGTGTGCCGGTGGGAACAGATGACAAAATTGACAAAAACCGCATACACACGGGGACTGGATGGGGGGGAAAAAACAAACACAAGAGTGCTTATTCCATTATCCTCGAACTGAATGTCAAAGTCCTTCGGATGAGACTATAAACCGAGCGAACGCATGCAGAACATCTTGCGCACACGTGAAATCCTGTATTCCGCTTTTCGAAAGAGTAGGCCATTGTAAGCCGGTGGGAACAGAGGACAAAATTGACAAAAACCGCATACACACGGGGACTGGATGGGTGGAAAAAAAACAAGCACAAGCGTGCTTATTCCATTATCCTCGATATAAAAGAATAAATAAATAAATACATAAAATAAATAACACACTGACGGCACGTGCTGGTTGTTGGGGATCTATCAGGAAAGTACAGAAGGAGGTTGACGCTTTACTTCGACCTTGCTGCCACAACCCTTGTCATTATTGTTGACCTGATGTCCACACACGCTCACGCGCACGCACGCGCGCGCGCGCACTCACACACACACAACACATTCACTCACTATGCACACACAGACACACAGACACACACTCACTCCCACTACGCACACACTCTCTCTCACACACACACACACACACGCAGAGACTCACACTTACAACACACAAACACACACACACAACTCCACACACCTCACTTACTACACACCACAAAAACACGCACACACACGTACACACTACTCTCTCATACACACACTCACTCACTATAACCACATACACACACCCCAACACACACTCACACTCATCACACACACACACTACCACACAAACACACTCACTTTACACAAAACACACACAGACACACACACTCACTACACACACAATCTCTCTCTCACACCACACACACATACTCACTCACTCACTACACTCACACTCGCTCACTCACTCACTCACTGTACACACAGAAACATACACTCACCACACACACACACTATGTTCTCTCTCTCTCTCTCTCTCTCTCTCTCACTCTCTCTCTCTCTCTCTCTCTCTCACACACACACACACACACACACACACACACACACACACACACACACTCACTCACTCTCACTCTCTCTCTCTCTCACACACACTCACTCACTCTCACTCTCTCTCTCTCTCTCACACTCTTTTTTCTCTCTCTCCCCACACACACATACACTCCTCTCTCTCACACACACACACTAACTCTCTCCCCACACACAAACTCCTCACACACTCACTCACACACACACAACACAGTTTGCACGGAATAACCTGGTTGGTCAGAGAGTTACGCATTACACTCGTAATCTACTGATCCGGGTTCGAATCCCGCACAAGATGTTCTGCGTGCGTTCGCCCTCGTTTATAGTAAGAAGAAGAAGAAGAAGAAGAAGAAGAAGAAGAAGAAGAAGAAGAAGAAGAAGAAGAAGAAGAAGAAGAAGAAGAAGAAGAAGAAGAAGAAGGAGAAGAAGACGAAGAAGAAGAAGAAGAAGAAGAAGAAGAAGAATATATAAAATTTATAGAGCGCTATATCTTGCAATTACAAATCAGAGCGCTTCCATTCAAGTCTCATCCGAAGGACTTTGGGGGGAGAGTGGAGTCGGCACCGATGTTAACTCCAGAGGGAAAAAAAAAACAATCTTTCGAACGGGTGTTTCTGTGGTGGCTCGAACCCGGGCCTCCAAGATCACGAACACAGCGTTCTAACCACTCCTAGCTATCTTCTTCTCCAACCCCCCCCCCCCCTCCCCCTCCCCCACCCCCCCTCCCCCCCACCGGCAAAGAATTTAATCAAGCCTTAAACCGACAAGCACTGGACATCAATCAGTGTGTGTACTGGATTTCTTGTCAAAGGTCGGGGTCGATTAATTAATCAATGGCAGGTGGGTTGTTTTGGTTTTTTTAATCAACTGACCGAGGAATGATCTCTGTTGTGTTGTTGGTTTAACCTTGGTTGCTAGGAAGTGGGATATATGTGTGTGTGTGTGTGGACATACGTTGCCTTTTGTTCAGCTTACTGTAGGTGTATCTGGTCTATGTGATTTGGTTTGAGTGGGGGGGGGGGGGGGGGGGGGGGGGTGAGGGGTGGGGGGGTGAGGGGGGGGGGAGTGTTGTGTGTGGTGTGTGTTGTAGTGTGGTGCAGTGTGTGTGTGTGTGTGGGTGGGGGGGGGGGGCGGGAGGCGGTGTGAGTGTGTAGGGGTTTGCGGTGTGTGTGTGTGTGTGTGTGCGCGTGTGTGGGGTGTGTGGGTTTGTGTGTGTGTGAGAGAGAGATAGGGTATGTGTGTATGTGTCGTGTGTGTGAAGTGTGTGCGTGGTGTGTGTGTGTGTGAGTGTGTGTGTGTATCACTGTATGGGTCGTGTGTGTGTGTGTGTAGTGTGTGCTTGTGTGTATGTGTAGTGTGTGCGAGGTGTGTGTGTGTCGTGTGTGTGTGCGCGTGTGTGTATCACTGTATGTGTCGTGTGTGTGTGTGTGGTGTGTGTAGTGTGTGCGTGTGAGTGTGTAGTGTGTGTGTGTGTGTGTCGTGTGTGTGGTGTGTGTAGTGTGTGTGTGTGTGGTGTGGTGTGTTCCGTGTGTGTGTGTGTGTGTGTGTGTGTAGTGTGTGCGTGTGTGTATGTGTATTGTGTGTGGTGTGTGTATGTGTGTGGTGTGTGTGGTGTGTGTATGTGTGTGTGTGTCGTGTGTGTGTGGTGTGTGTGTGTGTCGTGTGTATGTGTGGTGTGTGTGTGTGTGTAGTGTGTGCGTGTGTGTATGTATAGTGTGTGTGGTGTGTGTATGTGTGTGGTGTGGTGTGTGTGGTGTGTGTGGTGTGAGGTGTGTGTGGTGTGTGTATGTGTGTGGCGTGTGTATGTGTGTGGTGGTGTGTGTGTGGTGTGGTGTGTGTGTCGTGTGTGTGTGTGTGTGTGTGTCGTGTGTGTGGTGTGTGTAGTGTGTGTGTGTGCGTCGTGTGTGTAGTGTGGTGTGTGTGTCGTGTGTGTGTGTGTATGTGTGTGTGTCGTGTGTGGGGGTGTGGTGTGTGTCGTGTGTGTGTGTGTATGTGTGTGTGGTGTGGTTTTGTGTCGTGTGTGTGTGTGTATGTGTGTGTGTGTCGTGTGTGTGGTGGTGTGTGTCGTGTGTGTGGTGTGTCGTGTGTGTGTGTGTGTGTGTGTGTGTGTGTGTGTGTGTGTGTGTGTGTGTGTGTGTCGTGTGTCGTTGTGTGTGTGGTGTGTGTCGTGTGTGTATGTGTGTGTCGTGTATGTGAAGTGTGTGTGGTGTGGTGTGTGTGTCGTGTGTGTGTGTGTGTATGTGTAGTGTGTGTGGTGTGGGTGTGTGTGGTATGTGTATGTGTAGTGTGTGTGGGTGGTGTGTGTGCCGGTGTGTGTGTGTGTGTGTGTGTATGTGTAGTGTGTGTGT
>CM054155.1:50361165-50364105 GCA_028751875.1 Rapana venosa
GAGAGAGAAAGATGGGGGGGAAGAAAAGAGAGGGGGGGAGAGAGGGAGAGAGGGGGGAGAGAGAGAGGGGGGAGAGAGAGGAGAATACGAATACATAACGAAAATTTTTTTGAGGGTAAATGGATAAGCTTACAGCTTCTTTACACCATGCCCTCAGCCCACCCCACCCATTCCCCTTTCCCAAAGAAAAACGCAAAGGAAAAAGCCCAAAACATCTCAAATGTAAATAATTGCATAAAAAATTTCAAGTAAATAAAAGCCCTAAAACAGACAAACAACAAACAAACAAACAAATGAGCTAATAAACAAACCTGAAATTATGATTTAGCACACTGAGAGAACTCGAACTCGAACTCGAACTCGAATATTTTAATGAGGGTAATTGGATAAGCCAGAGGCTTCTTTACACCAGGCCCTCATGGGCAAAAACTAAAACAAACATGAATAAACCAATTGATCAACAAACAAGATAATGTCAACAAGCAAAAAAATAATCATTCAAATTGCCATTAAAAATTTTTGAAAGAGAGAGAGAGGGGGGGGGACAGAGAGAGAAAGAGGAGAACGAAAGAGAGAGAGAGGGAGAGAGAGAGAGAGAGAGAGAGAGAGAGAGAGGGAGAGAGAGAGAGAGAGTGGGGGGGGGGGGGGGAGGGGGGGAGGTGACCTATGTCTTTAAGTCAACATAAATTTGGGGTTGTAAAATTCCTGCTGCTCTCCCTGGGGAGAGCGCGTCACCACAAGAGCAGCGCCATTTTTTTTCTTCTCGTTTCCCGCTATCTGCATGTGTGTTTGGTTGGGGTTTTTTTCCTTATCTAATATCTCCATAATATTTAGCTGTTAGAATTTTGATTTACAAGCTGATTTGAATTACGAGGTAGCAGTATATATTTTTTTCTAGCATCAAAGAGTAGACTGGTCGTGAGTGAACCGACATACTACGGAAAGTCCTTCGGATGAGACTATAAACCGAGGCCCCGTGTGCGAACGCACGCAGAACATCTTGCGCACACGTTAAATCCTGTTGCGCATTTGGTAAGAGTAGGCCATTGTGTGCCGGTGGGAACGGATGACAGAATTTACAAAACCGCATACACACGGGGACCGGATGTATAAAAGCACATAAGTGCTTATTCCATTATCCTCGATATAAAAGAATAAATTAAAATTAAAAAAATAATGATAATAAGCTGAGAACCGCGAGAATTGGGAGGAAGCTGGTTGCAAAATCTTCAGTGGTGCCCAGACAGGCTATGGGTAGCCCCATTTTCCCCTTTCGGAGGTGGAAAGCAAAAAAACCACAGTGTGTTCTAAGCAACAAAAACCCACTAAAAACTGCAGAGAGAGAGAGAGGGGAAGAGAGAGAGAGGAGAGAGAGAGAGAAGAGAGAGAGAGGAGAGAGAGAGAGAGAAGAGGTGTGTGTGTGTGGTGTGTGTGTGTGTGTGTGTGTGTGGTGTGTGTGTGTGTGTGTGTGTTGTTTGGTGTGTGTGTGTGTGTGCGCGCGCGCGCGCGCCACAAAATTCGTTTAAAAAAATAATAATAATAATAACAATAATAAAAGTGATGGTGATGATGATAATAATAATTGATGAGATGATAATGATGATGATGATTTCTAATAACAAAAACAATAATAATTTAAAAATGATGATGATGATGATAAAAGGTGATGATGAGATAACAATAATAACAATAATGATGATGATAATAATGATAACAAGAATAATAATAATAATAATGATGATAATAATGATATGATGACGACGATAACGATGACGATGATGATGATGATGATAAGGGTAGTAGTAGTATAGTAGTATAGTAGAAGTGGTAGTAAATAGTAGTAGTAGTAGTAGTAGTAGTAGTAGTAGTAGTAGTGTAGTAGTAGTAATGTTGATGATGATGATGATTGATGATGATGATGATGAATAGTTGTATAGTAGTAGAAGTAGTAGAAGTAGTAGCAGTAGCAGTAGCAGCAGCAGCAGCAGTAGTAGTAGTAGTAGCAGTAGCAGTAGTAGTAGTAGTAGTAGTAACAATAATAATAATAACAATAAGAATAATGTATGGAATTTATACAGCGCTACATCTTGTAAAAAAACAAATCAAATCAAAGCGCTTGCATTCAACCTGTTCTTACACATACAACCAATAACAATTAACAGGGTTAACAAATAACCAACAATTAACAGTGTTAACAAATAACCACTAACAGTTAACAGGGTTAACCAATAACAGTTACAGTTAACAGTGTTAGCAAATTCATACACAGGATCAATACATTCTTCTTCTTCGAACCCTAAGACAGCAAAATATATCGCTATCTCTCATATATGAGCGAAAATGCGCCACGCTGCCATTAAGCGCCTAGCAAGTCAGGCCCAGCGCATCCGGCTTAGGATGAATCCATGCGACCATTGAAATAGATTCTACTCAAACAGCGGCAAAACCAAAACCGTGGTCATCGTGGTGATCATTTCCTACCTACAGCCATCCTACTTCATTCACTTCCTTCCGTTCATTCTCCTTTGTCCATCGCGTGTGCTGTTTCCTGGGTGTGAGGTCATTGGGGGCACCTTTGGAGTGGTCAATGACAGGTTACGCCCACTTACGGTCACTTGAAAGCATCAGTCTTCTTCTTACTGAACCTCAGAGTCCATCGCAATGTCATTTCAGTCACGTACACAGTCATATGCTCTACGAGGGGGACGGGATAGCCTAGTGGTTAGAACATTGCGCTCGCAATCTGACGACCCCGGGTTCGATTCCCGTTCAAGGGGATATTTTCTCCTGGAGTTAACATCAGTGCAGACTCCACTCTCCCCTAAAGTTCTTCGGACGAGACTCTAAACCGAGGCCCCGTGTGCAAACGCACGCAGAACATCTTGCGCTCACGTTAAGTCCTGTTCCGCTTTTTGTAAGTAGGGGCCCCTTGGGCGGTGG
>CM054155.1:50364605-50393195 GCA_028751875.1 Rapana venosa
CCCCCCCCCCCCCACCCCAACCCCCATTCACCCCCTTTACCCCCACAACCATCTATCACCTTCTTCCCAAACTGCTATTTTTAAGGGAACCCCCGAAAAAATTAAGGTTGTATCATTTTAGCTTCAGTTTTTGGGGGGGCGTTTTAAAAAAAAAAACCACCAGGTAATCTCCCAAATCAGAAGTAGAGGGTTAGGGGAAGGGGGGGGTTGTAGTTTTTTAAAAGCGCCTGTTTTTTCCCCCTTTAGTCATTTAAAAAAATCTTAACTTGGGCCTTTGGGTTTTCCACTTAAAATGTTTGTGTGTTTTTGGGGAAGGATTGGGTAAGGTAGGAAGCACGATCTTTTTCGATTTTTTATGGATGATGATTTTTTTTTGGTGTGAAACATGAATGATAAGAGATTTTCAAGTTATGTCAAAGGAAATTTTACGTTTTTTTTGCAAACAGAGGCATCATGTGTGGATTTTGTAATAAAAATAATTATAATAATAAAAATGTATGGAATTTATAATAAAAATTTTAAAAAAAATAAAAAAATTAATAAAAATAATAATGGATGATGGAGTTTAGCAACAAAAAAAAAAAGCGCTCAGAGACATGTTTTTTTTTTAAATTTTTTTTTTTTACTCGGGTGCTTTTTTTTTTTACTCTACCCCCCGGGTAGCGGTTTTTTTTAAAAATTGTGTTTGTGCTGTAAGCTTCTTGTTTTTAACGGTTGCTTTTTAGTCATGTGTATCATTAGCCAACTATGCGGTTTTTAGTGTGGTGTGTGTGGAGAGAGAGCGCGCCCCGGGGTAAGTGTGTTTTGTGGTGTAGCGCGTGCACGCGAAGTTTGTGTGTGTGTGTGATGCTTTTTTGCGCGAGGTGCATGCTCACGCTTGCTAATTATCTGGGGAAAATCTGGATGTTAAAATGGGGAACACAAACCCTACCATCACCAACACACCAAACCCAAAAACCACCCCCAAAAAACACAAAAGGACAAATTCCCACAAAATCTTGAAAGGGATTTATGTGTGAAGATGGGTTTGCGAGGTCCGAGTTTTGATCAGATGATTATATGAAAAATACACACACACACACACAACACACACACAACACACACAATAATATATTATATACATTCACACACACACAACACACACACACACACACAACTCTCTCTCACCACAAACCCCACAGCACCCCACCAAAAACAACACACACACACACACACACAACACAACACGCAGCACCCCGCACTAATACATAATAACACACACCACGCCATAATACTATTTAAACACCACACACCCTCTCTCCCCACACACACACACACGCGCGCGCGGCGCCTACGCCCAAACGGGCAAGGGTGTTTACGGACAGTCTGTGCCCCCTTAACCCTTTAAATTCTCATAAATTTTTTGCACTCAGTCTCTCTCTCTTCTCTCTCTCTCTCTCTTCTCTCCCTCTCTCTCTTCTCTCCTTCTCTCTCTCTCTTTGTGTGTGTTTATTGACCAAGCGCGCCGGCGGGGCATTCCCCCTAAGTCACAGCTGCATCACGCTTAGTGTTTTTGCACACGTTCGCACTTGTCCTCCCTCATGCATGCCCCCGCACGCACGCACGCACGCGCACACACACACACACACCACACACACACACACACACAAACACACGCGCGCGCGCGCGCACTTACACCAAAACACGCACACACACACAACACGCACGCGTACACACACACACACACACACATACACACTCACGCACACACTCACGCACGCATGCATGCACACACTGACATACATGCCCAGTGCCTGTGTATGTGTGTGTGTACATTAAAGCAGATGTATGCGAATATGCGCATGTATGCAGGAACATTGACGCATATTTGCATCCGATCCAGCCATGCATTAAAAAAAAAAATCTTTGTCGCTGCTCCTTCCAAAACACAAAACTAAACTTGAACGCTGCCTTGTATAGTATGATTATATCCTCCCCTTTGTGAGTGTGGTGTGTGTGTGTGAGGGGGGAGGGGGGGGGGGGGGGGGGCTGAGGAAAGGGGGGGGGGGGGGTGTTCATCAGCTAGAGCTCAGACGTTCACAGTGGTGAGATTTGGGCCACAGTTTTACCCATCATTAAGGTAGCCGCATTCTATCTTCCGGGATTTTAATAATAATAATAATAATAATGTATGGAATTTATATAGCGCTGAATCTTGTAAAGCCAAACAAATCAAAGCGGCTCAGATGACTTTTTTTTTTAAATTATATATATCGAGGATAATGGAATAAGCACTCATGTGCTTTTTAAAAAATTTTTTACAAGTCCCCGTGTGTATGGAATAATTATGCGATGCTTTCTACGACCTAACATTTATCAGTCAAACTTAACGCCTTATTTGTACACCTTTCGGGGAGGAAAACTCCCAACAGCTGAACAAAGACTAACAAAACAAAACACAAAATAAACTGAAACGAAGGTGGCAGCAGCAACAGCAGTAGCAGCAGCAGCAACAACAACGGGGTGTAAGATAGAGAGATAAGGTAGATATAGAGACTTGCCCTGAAAGACACTGACACACACACTACGCGCGCGCGCACGCACACACACACAGACACGTACACACACTACACACACACGCACACACGCACACACGCACGCACGCACGCGCGCGCGCACCCTTCCCCCTCAACACACACACACACACACACACACACACCCCACACACACACCGCACACACACACACGCACACACACACACACACACACACACACACACACACACACACACACACACACACAACCACACGCACACACGTACTCTTCCCCCTCAACACACACAAACCCCTCAACACACACACACACACACACACACACACACACACACACACACACACACACACACACACACGCATACACACACGCATACACACCACACACACACACCCCACACACACACACACAACAACACACACACAACACACACACACACACAACATTATCCTCGATATAAAAGAATAAAATAAAATAAAATAAAAATAAAATAAATAAATAAACACACGCACACGCCCACCCTTCCCCCTCAACACACACACACAAACACACATACACTACACCACACACGCTCACACACACCGACACATATACACAACACACCCTGCACCCCCCTCCCCCCCCATCCCCAACACACACACACTGTGCGGGTCTCCACCCCCCACCCCCCCCCCCCCCCCACCCCCCGTTTTAAGTGTTTGCAGTCAAGCGAATCTTTTGTCAGTGAAGCGAAAGATGCAAACCGCAGCTGCTGAGCTGTGTTACTTTCATCACCTTCTGGGATGGCTCTGTCCTCGGCCTGCCTGTCTCTCAGCCTGGCTGTCTCTCTCTGTCTGGCTGTCTCTCTCTCTCTGGCTGTCTCTCTCTGTCTGGCTGTCTCTCTCTGTCTGGCTGTCTCTCTCAGCCTGCCTGTCTCTCTCTGTCTGGCTGTCTCTGTCTCTCAGCCTGGCTGTCTCTCAGCCTGGCTGTCTCTCAGCCTGGCTGTCTCTCAGCCTGGCTGTCTCTCAGCCTGGCTGTCTCTCTCTGTCTGGCTATCTCAGCCTGCCTGTCTCTCTCTGTCTGGCTGTCTCTCTCTCTGGCTGTCTCTCTCTCTCTGCCTGTCTCTCAGCCTGGCTGTCTCTCTCAGCCTGGCTGTCTCTCTCTGTCTGGCTGTCTCTCTCAGCCTGGCTGTCTCTCTCAGCCTGGCTGTCTCTCTCAGCCTGGCTTGTCTTCTCTCTGTCTGGCTGTCTCTCAGCCTGGCTTTTCTCTGTCTGGCTGTCTCTCTCTGTCTGGCTGTCTCTCTCTGTCTGGGTGTCTCGCTCTGTCTGGCTGTCTCTCTCTCTCTGGCTGTCTCTCTCAGCCTGCCCGTCTCTCTCTGTCTGGCTGTCTCTCTCAGCCTGGCTGTCTCTCTCTCTGTCTGGCTGTCTCTCTCAGCCTGGCTGCCTCTCTCTCTCTGGCTGTCTCTGTCTGGCTGTCTCTCTCTGTCTGGCTGTCTCTCTCTGTCTGGCTGTCTCTCTCTGTCTGGCTGTCTCTCAGCCTGGCTGTCTCTCTCTCTCTGTCTGGCTGTCTCTCAGCCTGGCTGTCTCTCTCAGCCTGGCTGTCTCTCTCTGTCCGGCTGTCTCTCTCAGCCTGGCTGTCTCTCGGCCTGGCTGTCTCTCTCTGTCTGGCTGTCTCTCAGCCTGGCTGTCTCTGTCTGGCTGTCTCTCTCTGTCTGGCTGTCTCTCAGCCTGGCTGTCTCTCTCTGTCTGGCTGTCTCTCTCTGTCTGGCTGTCTCTCTCAGCCTGCTGTCTCTCTCTGTCTGGCTGTCTCTCTCTGTCTGGCTGTCTCTCAGCCTGGCTGTTCTCTCTCTCTCTGCCTGTCTCTGTCTGGCTGTCTCTCTCTCTCTGGCTGTCTCTCTCAGTCTGGCTGTCTCTCTCTGTCTGGCTGTCTCTCTCAGCCTGGCTGTCTCTCAGCCTGGCTGTCTCTCTTTGTCTGGCTGTCTCTCTCTGTCTGGCTGTCTCTCTCAGCCTGGCTGTCTCTCAGCCTGGCTGTCTCTCTCTGTCTGGCTGTCTCTCTCTGTCTGGCTGTCTCTCTCAGCCTGCCTGTCTCTCTCTCTCTGGCTTTTCTCTCTCTCTCTGGCTGTCTCTCTCTCTCTGCCTGTCTCTCAGCCTGGCTGTCTCTCTCTGTATGGCTGTCTCTCTCAGCCCGGCTGTCCCCTCTCTGTCTGGCTGTCTCTCTCAGCCTGGCTGTCTCTCTCAGTCTGGCTGTCTCTCTCTGTCTGGCTGTCTCTCTCTGCCTGGCTGTCTCTCTCAGCCTGGCTGTCTCTCTCTGTCTGGCTGTCTCTCAGCCTGGCTGTCTCTCAGCCTGGCTGTCTCTCTCAGCCTGGCGTCTCTCTCAGCCTGGCTGTCTCTCTCTGTCTGGCTGTCTCTCTCAGCCTGCCTGTCTCTCTCTGTCTGGCTGTCTCTCTCTCTCTGTCTGGCTGTCTCTCTCTCTCTGTCTGGCTGTCTCTCAGCCTGGCTGTCTCTCTCTGTCTGGCTGTTCTCTCTCAGCCTGGCTGTCTCTCTCTGTCTGGCTGTCTCTCTCTGTCTGGCTGTCTCTCTCTGTCTGGTTGTCTCTCAGCCTGGCTGTCTCTCAGCCTGGCTGGGCTCTCTCTGTCTGGCTGTCTCTCTCAGCCTGGCTGTCTCTCTCTGTCCCTGGCTGTCTCTCTCTGTCTGGTTTTTGTGCTTTTCTCTGTCTGGCTGTCTCTCAGCCTGGCTGTCTCTCTCTCTCTGTCTGGCTGTCTCTCAGCCTGGCTGTCTCTCTCAGCCTGGCTGTCTCTCTCTGTCCGGCTGTCTCTCACAGCCCGGCTGTCTCTCGGCCTGGCTGTCTCTCTCTGTCTGGCTGTCTCTCAGCCTGGCTGTCTCTGTCTGGCTGTCTCTCTCTGTCTGGCTGTCTCTCAGCCTGGCTGTCTCTCTCTGTCTGGCTGTCTCTCTCTGTCTGGCTGTCTCTCTCAGCCTGGCTGTCTCTCTCTGTCTGGCTGTCTCTCTCTGTCTGGCTGTCTCTCAGCCTGGCTGTCTCTCTCTCTCTGCCTGTCTCTGTCTGGCTGTCTCTCTCTCTCTGGCTGTCTCTCTCAGTCTGGCTGTCTCTCTCTGTCTGGCTGTCTCTCTCAGCCTGGCTGTCTCTCAGCCTGGGTGTCTCTCTTTGTCTGGCTGTCTCTCTTGTCTGGCTGTCTCTCTCAGCCTGGCTGTCTCTCAGCCTGGCTGTGTCTCTCTCTGTCTGGCTGTCTCTCTCTGTCTGGCTGTCTCTCTCAGCCTGCCTGTCTCTCTCTGGCTGTCTCTCTCTCTCTGGCTGTCTCTCTCTCTCTGCCTGTCTCTCAGCCTGGCTGTCTCTCTCTGTATGGCTGTCTCTCTCAGCCTGGCTGTCTCTCTCTGTCTGGCTGTCTCTCTCAGCCTGGCTGTCTCTCTCAGTCTGGCTGTCTCTCTCTGTCTGGCTGTCTCTCTCTGCCTGGCTGTCTCTCTCAGCCTGGCTGTCTCTCTCTGTCTGGCTGTCTCTCAGCCTGGCTGTCTCTCAGCCTGGCTGTCTCTCTCAGCCTGGCTGTCTCTCTCAGCCTGGCTGTCTCTCTCTGTCTGGCTGTCTCTCTCAGCCTGCCTGTCTCTCTCTGTCTGGCTGTCTCTCTCTCTCTGTCTGGCTGTCTCTCTCTCTCTGTCTGGCTGTCTCTCAGCCTGGCTGTCTCTCTCTGTCTGGCTGTCTCTCTCAGCCTGGCTGTCTCTCTCTGTCTGGCTGTCTCTCTGTCTGGCTGTCTCTCTCTGTCTGGTTGTCTCTCAGCCTGGCTGTCTCTCAGCCTGGCTGTCTCTCTCTGTCTGGCTGTCTCTCTCAGCCTGGCTGTCTCTCTCTGTCTGGCTGTCTCTCTGTCTGGCTGTCTCTCTCTGTCTGGCTGTCTCTCTCTGTCTGGCTGTCTCTCTCTCTCTGGCTGTCTCTCTCTCTCTGGCTGTCTCTCTCTGTCTGGCTGTCTCTCTCTGTCTGGTTGTCTCTCTCTGTCTGGCTGTCTCTCAGCCTGGCTGTCTCTCAGCCTGGCTGTCTCTCTCTGTCTGCCTGTCTCTCTGTCTGGCTGTCTCTCTCTCTCTGTCTGGCTGTCTCTCAGCCTGGCTGTCTCTCTCTGTCTGGCTGTCTCTCAGCCTGGCTGTCTCTCTCTCTCTGGCTGTCTCTCTCTGTCTGGCTGTCTCTCAGCCTGGCTGTCTCTCTCTCTCTGGCTGTCTCTCTCTTTGGGTGGCTGTCTCTCAGCCTGGCTGTCTCTCAGCCTGGCTGTCTCTCAGCCTGGCTGTCTCTCTCTGTCTGGCTGTCTCTCTCTGTCTGGCTGTCTCTCAGCCTTGCTGTCTCTCACTGTCTGGCTGTCTCTCTCTGTCTGGCTGTCTCTCAGCCTGGCTGTCTCTCTCTGTCTGGCTGTCTCTCTCTGTCTGGCTGTCTCTCTCTCTCTGGCTGTCTCTCTCTCTCTGGCTGTCTCTCTCTCTCTGGCTGTCTCTCTCTGTCTGGCTGTCCCTCTCTGTCTGGTTGTCTCTCTGTCTGGCTGTCTCTCAGCCTGGCTGTCTCTCAGCCTGGCTGTCTCTCAGCCTGGCTGTCTCTCAGCCTGGCTGTCTCTCTCTGTCTGCCTGTCTCTCTGTCTGGCTGTCTCTCTCTCTCTGTCTGGCTGTCTCTCAGCCTGGCTGTCTCTCTCTGTCTGGCTGTCTCTCAGCCTGGCTGTCTCTCTCTGTCTGGCTGTCTCTCTCTGTCTGGCTGTCTCTCAGCCTGGCTGTCTCTCAGCCTGGCTGTCTCTCAGCCTGGCTGTCTCTCAGCCTGGCTGTCTCTCTCTGTCTGGCTGTCTCTCTCTGTCTGGCTGTCTCTCAGCCTGGCTGTCTCTCACTGTCTGGCTGTCTCTCTCTGTCTGGGTGTCTCTCTCTGTCTGGCTGTCTCTCTCTGTCTGGCTGTCTCTCAGCCTGGCTGTCTCTCGGCCTGGCTGTCTCTCTCTGTCTGGCTGTCTCTCTCTGTCTGGCTGTCTCTCTCTGTCTGGCTGTCTCTCTGTCTGGCTGTCTCTCTCTGTCTGGCTGTCTCTCAGCCTGGCTGTCTCTCTCTGTCTGGCTGTGTCTCTCTGTCTGGCTGTCTCTCAGCCTGGCTGTCTCTCTCTGTCTGGCTGTCTCTCAACCTGGCTGTCTCTCAGCCTGGCTGTCTCTCAGCCTGGCTGTCTCTCTCTGTCTGCCTGTCTCTCTCAGCCTGGCTGTCTCCCAACCTGGCTGTCTTGGTCTGGCTGTCTGTCTGTCTGTCCCCTATCTGTCTTTGGGAGAGGGGGGGGGGGGGATAGACCTGCTTTTCTGTGTGTGTGTGTCGGTCTGCATGTGGGTCTGTGTGCCTGTCTCTTTTTATCTATGTCTGTCTGTGTGTGTGTCTGTATGTGTGTCTGTCTGTCTGTCTCTCTATGTCTGTCTTTGGGGTTAGACCTGCTTTTCGTCTGGGTGTTCTGTGTTTGTCTGGGTGTTCCGGTTTGTCTGCCCGTCTGTATGTGTGTCTGTGTCTGCCTGTCTGTCTCTGTCTGCCTGTCTGTGTCTGTTTATCTGTCTGTCTGTGTGTCTCTATGTCTGTCTTGTCTCTGTGTCTGTCTCTGTCTGTCTGTCTTTTTTAGTCTGCCTTTCTGTCTGTCTGTCTCTGTCAATTTGTCAATCTCTCTGTCTCTGTCTGTCTGTCTCTGTCTCTGTCTGTCAGTCTCTCTGTCGATCTGTCTGTCAGTCTTTCTGTCTCTGTGTCTGTCTCTGTCAATCTGCCTGTATGTCAGTCTTTCTGTCTCTGTCAGTCTGTCTCAGTCAATCTCTCTGTCTCTGTCAGTCTGTCACTGTCAGTCTGTCTCTGCCAGTCTGTCTGTCAGTCTCTCTGTCTCTGCCAGTCTCTCTGTCTCTGTCTGTCTGTGTGTGTCTGTAAACAACAAGCTTGGCTTGGATTGGATGGACATCATTATCAGTTTCCTTCAGTCTGTCACGACGACTGCATGGAACCCATGGGATTGAAGTCGAACGGTCTTGAACCTCTCGCCTGTGGGGGTCCATCGTAAAAGGGTAAAAGTGTTCCCATACATAACCTATGTGGCCGTAAGGGAGCGAGGCATCAGAGACCTCAACTTCTCCAGGGACCAAGCATAATTATTGAGGGCGGAGGCGCCCATCTCCTCTCCCTCGCTGCTTTACCTTACCTGACCCTAAAGAGGCAAGGGGGGGGGGGGGGGGGGGGTGAACTGCACTGAAGCCAAGGCCAAGGCGGGATAGCCTAGTGGTTAGAACATTGCGCTGGCAATCTTGACGACCCGGGTTCGATTCCCGTTCAAGGGGGATATTTTTCCCCTGGCGTTAACATCAGTGCAGACTCCACTCTCCCCCAAAAGTCCTTCGGAGGAGTCTAGAAACCGAGGCCCCGTGTTGTGCGAACGCACGCAGAACATCTTGCGCACACGTTAAATCCTGTTCCGCTTTTCGTAAGAGCAGGCCATTGTGCGCCGGTGGGAGCAGATGACGGAATTCACAAATCCGTATACACGCGGGGACTGGATGTAAACGCGCAAACGGTCACCCATCTAGTTTGATAAACCAACCACGCTCGATGCTGCTTAACTTTGGCTTTGGGTGGAAAGCGAGTAATCTGACTACTGTACAATAATCCTCTAGTGGACAGTTAAACTAATGAGAAGCAGAAGATGATGTGTGCGTGTGTGCACATTGGCGCACGCGTGCTTGTGTGATTTATCAACAAAGTAAAAACTAAATGCCAATGATATTGTGTATGTATGTTTGTCCGTCGTGTCCGACGATGACCTCCAAAACAGCAGAGGAGGCAGCTGCTGTTTTTGGAAACTGGGCGGAAATTTGGTTATAGTGGAGATGCCTTGCCCACAGTACATCCCCACTCTCTCGGCCAAGTGGGCATAAGGACAGTCAGCGTTTGAGATGCTCTCCAAAGACCAACCAGCCCCCAGGGCTGCAGCACATAAGGACTGTGCGAGTCAAGCC
The DNA here is from genome assembly GCA_028751875.1 of Rapana venosa. Classification (NCBI taxonomy): domain Eukaryota; kingdom Metazoa; phylum Mollusca; class Gastropoda; order Neogastropoda; family Muricidae; genus Rapana; species Rapana venosa. The sequence goes on from CM054155.1 coordinate 50,374,097, forward strand.
TCAAGTACCGACCTGTGGATGAGGGCGAACCAACAGCCTATAAGGCCAAGTAAGGCGGTGAAAGTGGCGTTGGGTCGGCCACACCCTACGGAAGGAGCCTTGCAACATCACCAGACAAGCGCTCGAGTGGAACCCGCAGAGGAAAAGGAAGAGAGGGCGCCCCAAACAGACCTGGAGGAGAAGCCTGCATAGTGAGCTGAGAGACTCCAGCCTGACATGGGAAGAGGCCAAGACCCTTGCCAGAGACAGGAGAAGGTGGAGGGACGCTGTTGAGGCTCTGTGCTCCGCTAGGAGCTATAAGGACTAAGAAAAAGAAGAAGAAGAAGAGTCAAGCCTCCTAGTCAGAGAGTCATAGTCGATCACTAAAAGACTAAAGCTGTAAAGTGGAATTCCTTGAGTGGGAAAGAAAGCCACTGGTCATACATACAGCCTCTCACTTTGCTGTTGTTGCCCCCAGTGTCAATGGTTTGATCAAGAACTGTGATAAAGCCCAGGCGCTGACGGCGAACCAATGATATTATTGAAATGAATTAAGCACTGTTTTTGCTTCATAATCTGTTTTTTAACATGCCTTTTTTTGTCTTTGTGTTTCAGGTGAGTGGCAGTGTCTTGACAGGGTGTTGGTGAGTGGTGTGGTGGTGGTGAGGTTGGGTGACTGGCAGAGTAAGTGTGTGTTTGTGTTGTGTTGTGTTGTGTTGTGTTGTGTATATATGTATGTGGTGTGTGTGTGTGTGTGTGTGTGTGTGTGTTGTGTATGTGTGTATATGTGCGTGTGTGTTGTGGTGGTGGTGTTGTCTTGTGTTGTGTGTTGTGGTGGTGGTGGTGATGTTAAGTCCAAAGTTCTGTCTGTCTCTGTCTCTCCTCTGTCTCTTTTTCTGTCTCTCACCCTCTGTCTGTCTCTCTCCTCTCCTCTCCCTCACCCCCTCCCTCCCTCTTTGTCTTTCTCTCTCTCTTTCTCTCTCTCTATTTCTGTCTCTCCACCCCCCCTCCCCCTCCCCTCTCTCTCTCCTCTGTTTCTTACACAGTGTCTCTGAGTTTTTTCTCTGTCTGTCTCTGTTTGTCTGTCTGTTTGTCTGTGTCTGTCTGTGTGTGTGTGTGTGGTGTGAATGTAGTAAGTTGTGGGTCATGTGACGTCTCGTCTATATGTATAAGTGTCTTTTTAAAGAGTGTGGTTGTAAGTGAATCGGAATACCTTGTAAGTTTTTGTGACGTCGTTATGTCAAAACTGGCTGATGTCACCGTGTATAATCATTAGTCAGTATTCGCTGGCGTGCCTTGTGACATCATGTCAAGTTTGGAGAACGGTATAGTGATGTTAGCGCCTGATTTTGCGAGTCTCGTGTCGGAATGTCAAAAAGGAAAAGAAAAAAAGAAGTCTCATGACGTCAAATCAGCATGGGTGATGTCACAGTGGTTTTCATCGTCATTTGTGAAACATGTTTGTCTTTGGGGATAGACCTGCTTTTTTGTCTGTCTGTCTGTCTGTGTCTGCCTGCCTGTCTGTATGTGTGTGTGTGTGTGTGTGTCTGTATGTGTGTCTGTCTCTGTTTGCCTGTCTGTGACCCCCCACCCCCACCCCCGCCCGTGAAATCAGATCAGTTTGGATGATGTAAAAAAAAAAAATGTAGTGCAGAGTGTTTTAGTGACATCATATCAGCTTGGATGGTGTCATAGTGTTTATCGGTGTCATCTGTAAGTTCTGTGACGTCAGTGAAGTTTTGGGTGGTGTCGTAGCATCGTCATTAGTGTTACGTTGTCAGTCCTTTGACGGTTTAAAAAAAGGAGGGGAAAAAAAGTCATCTCAGTGTGTGTTTGATATAATAATAATTACTATTATTGTCTGCCGTTATCGTTACGTTATGAAAACCCTTGAGGCGTTAAACCAGACCCCTACAGAGCAAGATATCTAGTATTATGTTACAGCACTTGTCGCCACAGTGCCGTGCCACCCATTTTTACAAATTTCTCTCTCTCTCTCTCTCTCCTCTCTCTCTCTCTCTCTCTCCCCTCTCTCTCTCTCCTCTCTCTCTCTCGGTTCTTAAGTCATATTTTTTTGGTAGCTGATTTTTATGTGGTGGTTGTGGGTATACAATAACATTTTGGTTTTTTTTCTAGCGCTTCCTTATTTTCTCACTAAAATACTAAGCAGTTTCGCAACCCCCCTTCATGTATGAGCCAATGGCCTTTTTGTGAATAAATCTTTGAGTTCGAGCTCTCTCTCTCTCTCTCTCCTCCTCTCTCTCTCTCTCTCTCTCCTCTCTCTCTCTTCTCTCTCTCTCCTCCCTCTCTCTCTCTCTCTCTCTCTCTCTCTGCATGCAGAATTGTTTTGCTGTGGAGAAGAGTGGGTGCGTGTGTGTGTGTGTGTGTGTATGTGTGTGTGTGTGTGTCTTGCCTTTCAGTTCCTGTTAGTATTCCTGTTATTTTTGGGGTGTATTGCTATGTTAGGTTTATTCTCCTGTTCAATTTGTTTGTAATCCTCCATACCCCCAAAGGGAGTGAAAGGAATTAAATCTTGAACCTTGTGCAAAAATCGCCAGGAGATCTCATGTCACCATGAATCATCCTACACACGCTCAAAATGCACATGCATGCACGCACGCACGCAGACTGGGAGAGTTCATTCATCTGAAAGACGAACGAACATCCAGACGCCTCCTCCCCCCCCCCCCCCCCCTCCCCACCCCCTGCTGTGCAAGATTTAAAGGAATGCATGCATGGGATGAGAGAGAGAGAGAAGGAGGTGGGGTAGGGGTGGGGTCGGTGTGGGAAGGGGGTGGTAATTGAAGGGGATTTGAACCGGGGATCTGGTGTTTTGTGAACAGGTGCGTTATTCGTTTGGCCATGTTCTGTAATGAATGCGAGTGTGTGTGTAGTGTGTATAGTGTGTATAGTGTGTGTGTGTGTGTGTGTGTGTGTGTGTGTGTAGTATGTGTGTGTAGTGTGGTGTGTAGTGTGTGTAGTGTGTGTGTAGTGTGTGTGTGTAGTTTGTGTAGTGTGTGTGTAGTTTGTGTAGTGTGTGTGTGTACATGTGTGTTTGCAGTATGTATGTGTGCAGTGTGTGTGTGTGTAGTGTGTGTGTGTGTGTGTGTAGTGTGTGTGTTGTGTAGTGTGTGTGTGTGGTGTGTGTGTGTGTTTGTGTAGTGTGTGTGTTTGTGTGCGTGTGTGGTGTGTGTGTGTGTGTAGTATGTGTGTGTAGTATGTGTGGTGTGTAGTGTGTGTGTGTTTGTGTAGTGTGTGTGTTTGTGTGCGTGTGTGTGTGTGTGTGTGTGTTGTTGTGTGTGTGTGTGCAGTGTGTTAGTGTTAGTATTTCTTTCTTTTATTCTTTTATATCGAGGATAATGGAATAAGCATTTATTTACATCCAGTCCCCGTGTGTATGCGGTTTTGTCAATTCTGTCATCTGCTCCCACCGGCACACAATGGCCTACTCTTACTCTGTGTGTGTGTGTGTGTGTGTGTGTGTGTGTGTGTGTGTGTGTGTGTAGTGTGTGTGTGGTGTGTGTTTGTAAGTGTGTGTAGTGTGTGTGTGTGTGTTGTGTGTAGTGTGTGTGTGGTGTGTGTTTGTAAGTGTGTGTAGTGTGTGTGTAGTGTGTGTGTGTTGTGTAGTGTGTGTAGTGTTTGTGTGTGTAGTGTGTGTGTACAGTGTGTGTGTATGCAGTGTGTGTGTATGTGTGTGTGTGCAGTGTGTGTGTGTGTAGTGTGTGTGTGCGCAGTGTGTTTGTGTTATTTCTTTCTTTATTCTTTTATATCGAGGATAATGAATAAGCACTTATGGGCTTTTTTACATCCAGTTCCCGTGTGTATGCGGTTTTTGTCAATTCTGTCATCTGCTCCCACCGGCACACAATGGCCTACTCTTTGTGTGTGTGTGTGTAGTGTGTGTGTGCAGTATGTGTGTGTAGTGTGTGTGTGTATGTGTGTGTGTGTGTGCAGTGCAGTGTGTGTGTGTAGTGTGTGTGTGTGTGCAGTGTGCGTGTGTGTGTGTGTGTGTGTGTGTGTGTGTGTGTGTGTGTGTGCATGTGTGTGTGTGTTCAGTGTGTGTGTGTGTGCGTGCGCGCGCGCACACGTGTGTTTTGAAACTGCTGTGATACAGAAAAGCTGTTTGTGTTTTTTGTCGTTAACTTTGCCTTTCCACCTATACCCCCTCCTTCCCTCCAACCCCTCCCTCCCTCCTTCCCTCTCTCCCCCCATCCCCTCCCCCCTCATCTTCTTCTTCTTCTTGTTCTCCTACATCGTTCTTTGTTCCCTGTCTATCCTTAGCACTGTTGAGTCTGGAGTTGTTGTTTTTTCCTGTTTGTTTCTACAAGTCTGTCTGATTGTCTGTTGTTGAATTAATTGGGTTTTTTCCCCCTTTCTATCTGTCTCTTTTTCTGTTCTTTATGCTGATCTGTCCTTTCTTTCTGCTGAACTGTCCTTTCTTTCTGCTGAACTGTCCTTTCTTTCTGTTGATCTGTCCTTTCTTTCTGCTGAACTGTCCTTTCTTTCTGCTGCTGAACTGTCCTTTCTTTCTGCTGAACTGTCCTTTCTTTCTGCTGAACTGTCCTTTCTTTCTGCTGCTCTGTCCTTTCTTTCTGCTGATCTGTCCTTTCTTTCTGCTGATCTGTCCTTTCTTTCTGCTGATCTGTCCTTTCTTTCTGCTGCTGAACTGTCCTTTGTTTCTGCTGATCTGTCCTTTCTTTCTGCTGAACTGTCCTTCCTTTCTGCTGAACTGTCCTTTCTTTCTGCTGAACTGTCCTTTCTTTCTGCTGCTGAACTGTCCTTTGTTTCTGCTGATCTGTCCTTTCTTTCTGCTGAACTGTCCTTTCTTTCTGCTGAACTGTCCTTTCTTTCTGCTGCTGAACTGTCCTTTCTTTCTGCTGAACTGTCCTTTCTTTCTGCTGCTGAACTGTCCTTTGTTTCTGCTGATCTGTCCTTTCTTTCTGCTGAACTGTCCTTCCTTTCTGCTGAACTGTCCTTTCTTTCTGCTGAACTGTCCTTTCTTTCTGCTGCTGAACTGTCCTTTCTTTCTGCTGAACTGTCTTTCCTTTCTGCTGAACTGTCCTTTCTTTCTGCTGAACTGTCCTTTCTTTCTGCTGAACTGTCCTTCCTTTCTGCTGCTGAACTGTCCTTTCTTTTTTTTTAAATTTCTGTCAGTCTGTTTGTCTGTCTGCTTTTCTGTCTTTCCTTTCTTACTTTTTTCTGTCAGCGTCTTTATTTGTGTTTGTTTGTCTGTCTCTTTCTGTATTTGTATCATTTTTATCGTTCTTTCTACCTGTCGGTCTATGTGCCTGTGTGTCTTTTTTTTCTTTCTTTCTGTATTTCTGTCGGTCCTCCTTTCTTGAAGGTGTTTCTGTCTGCATTTCTCTCTCTCTCTCTCACTCTCTCTCTCTCTCATCCTCTCTCTCCCTGTCTCTCACCCTGTTTGTCTCTCTCCCTGTCTCTCTCTCTAAACTGCCACCTTTCCACATGGGTTCTTTCAGTATAAATAGCATCCCCACTTTCTAAAAATTCTGTGCTAGACATTTCCCCTTTTCTGTCACTCTCATTTTTTTCTGTCGTTTTTCCTCAACTTCCTGTCATCTCTCTGGGTTTATTTTCTGCCTTTCCAATTCATTCGCCTACTTTTTTTTCCCAAGCAAATCTTAAAAAATATGTTCTTTTTAAACATTATTTTATACATATACCACACCATACCACACCTCACTTCACCACTCCACTCCACTCCACACTTGACCACACCACTCCACACCTCATTACATCACACCACATCATACCACACCCCACCACTCCACACCCACACATCACACCACACCACACCACACCCCACACCACATCTCACCCCCACACCACACCACATCCCACCTCACCTCACCCCACCTCACTTCACCACATCTCACCACACCCACACCTACATCACCACACACACAACACACACACACACACACACACACACACACACACACACACACACACACACACCACACACCTACATCACACACACACCACACGCCCCTCACCTGCAGTTCTGGAATGTCACCTCCCATTCACCAACCTCCACCCCCACCCCCTACCCACCTACCCACCCACCCACCCTATCCCCTTATCTAGCCTGTCCCGCTTACCTGAGTTCCGACCGCATAACTCAATCCTCCGCCCCTCCCCGCACCCCCCCCCCCCCCCCCCCCCCCCATCCCCCCGCCCCCCCCCCCCCCCTCCATCCCCACCCCCGCCCACCTCTTCCCATCCACCACCATCCCTCCTTATCTTTTAGCTTACCTGAGGACCCTGGAATTCCTGCCTGCCTGCGCCCCCCCCCCCCCCCCCCCATCCACATCCCTCCCCCACACCCTCCTACTTTCCTCTCCCCCCCCTCACTTCAGCTCTCTCTCCCTGTCCACTAATCTTACCTTGTGCTTGCTTACCTGAGAACCTGGAATTCTCTGCCTTAACCCCCCTCCCCACCCCTCCTACTTCCCTACTTCCACCCACCCCCCCCCCTCCTCCCTTCAGCTCTTCATGGGGACGGGATAGCCTAGTGGTCAGAACATTGCGCTCGCAATCTGACGACCCGGGTTCCATTCCCGTTCAAGGGGATACTTTCCCCTGGAGTTAACTTCAGTGCAGACTCCACTCTCCCCAAAAGTCTCCAAAAATGAGACTATAAACCCGAGGCCCCGTGTGCGAATGCACGCAGAACATCTTTGCGCACACGTTAAATCCTGTTCAGCTGTTCGTAAGAGTAGGAGGCTATTGTGTGCCGGTGGGAACGGATAACAGAATTTACAAAACTGCATACACACGGGGACTTGATGTAAAAAAAAAAAAGCACATAATTGGCTTATTCCATTATCCGCGATATAAAAGAATAAATTTAATTTTAAAAAAATCTCTCTCCCTGTCGCCCACTAATCTTACCTTGTGCTTGCTTACCTGAGAACCTGGAATTTTTACCCTACTCTCTCTCTCTCTCTCTCTCTCTCTCTCTCTCTCTCTCTCTCTCTCTCTCTCTCAATCTCTCGCTCGCTCTCTCGTCCCTTTTATCTTGTCCTGTACCTGACTGAAACTGTTGTACCTGTGTACCTGCCTGTCTGCCTTTTCCGCTGTAGGTGGAGGAGAGAAGAGGGTGGACAGATGGAAAGAAAGAAGAAGGAAAAGAGGAGGAGAAGAAAGGAGGAGGAGGAAGGAGGAGGGTAAAAGTCGTAAATGAAGAAGGAAGAAGAAAATGGAGAGATGGAGAAGATGGTGAGATATAGAAGATAACAAAACCGCATACACACGGGGACTGGATGTTAATAAAAGCACATAAGTGCTTATTCCATTATCCTCGATATAAAAGAATAAAATAAAAATGAATAAAATAAAATAAGATGAAGAAGAAAGAGGAGAAGAAGAAAATGATGAATAGGAAAGAGGAGAAGATGATGAAGATGAATAAGAAGAGAGATAGAAGATGGAAGAAGAAAGAGAAATAGAAGATGATGACTTAGATAGAAGGAGAAATAGAAGATTCTGAAGAAGAAGAAGAAGAAGAAGAAGAAGAAAAAATTAGAAGAAGAAGAAGAAGAAGAAACAAGAAGGGAAAAATAGAAGTAGAGGAAGTACTAGAAGAAGAAGAACAACAACAAACAACAACATTACTAGAAGAAGAAGAAGAAAACTAGAAGAAGAAGAAGAGGAGAAAGAAGAAGAAGAAGATAACTAGAACAAGAACAAGAAAACTAGAAGAAGAAAACTAGAAGAAGAACAAGAAATTAGAAGAAGAAAACTAGAAGAAGAACAAGAAATTAGAAGAAGAAAACTAGAAGAAGAAGAGGAAGAAGAAAGAAGAAGAAGAAGAAGAAACGCTAGAAGAAGAAGAGGAAGAAGAAAAGAAGAAAAGAAAGCTAGAAGAAGAAGAGGAAGAAGAAGAAGAAGAAGAAGAAAGCTAGAAGAAGAAGAGGAAGAAGAAGAGAAGAAGAAGAAAGCTAGAAGAAGAAGAGGAAGAAGAAGAAGAAGAAGAAGAAAGCTAGAAGAAGAAGAGGAAGAAGAAGAAGAGAAAAGCTAGAAGAAGAAGAGGAAGAAGAAGAAGAAGAAAGCTAGAAGAAGAAGAGGAAGAAGAAGAAGAAGAAGAAGAAAGCTAGAAGAAGAAGAGGAAGAAGAAGAAGAAGAAGAAGAAAGCTAGAAGAAGAAGAGGAAGAAGAAGAAGAAGAAAGCTAGAAGAAGAAGAGGAAGAAGAAGAAGAAGAAAGCTAGAAGAAGAAGAAGTAGTAGAAACTAAAAGAGAAAGGAGAAGAACGAACAGAAAAAGAAAAACGGGGGGGGAAAGAAGACGAAAGATAATACAACGACGCAGATGATGATAATGATGATGATAATGATGATGATGATGATGATGACGACAATGATAATGATGATGACTGTGTTACCCGATTTATCGCACAAAGAAAAAAAACCCATCTCGAATCCTTTCTTTCATTCTCCTTCTCCGTTTTTCCTCCTGTTTAACATTAAGGAGTAAGGAAAGAAAAAGTGTGTGTGTGTGTATGAAAGAGAGAAGAGAGAGAGAGAGGGGGGGGGGGGGGGGGGGGGGGGGAGATCTCAGAACGGTTCTTTTAAGAAAACAGCCCCGACGTTCCCTCACACCCACATCCACCTACACCACACCACAACACACACAAGAGCCAACAACAACAACAATAGCAACAAAATAGCAGAAACAACATCAGCAATAACACCAGCCCACGAAACCGCTTGTTTCCTTTGGCATAATTTATATGATACTGGCAGCATTGACAAACAAGCTTGTTTTGTGGGCTTCTGCTGCTGCTGCTGCTGTTATTCTGTCTGTTTGTTTGTCCTGTCTGTCTGTCTCTGTCTCTATCTTTCTCTTATTCTATTACCCTTCTATGACTAAAAAGTTTTCAAAGTTTCTCTGTGTGTATATGTGTGTGTGTCTTTCTCTGTCTCTCTTTGTCTGTCTGTCTGTCTGTCTGTCTGTCTCCCCTCTGTCTCTGTTTCTCGCTCTCCTCTGTCTGTCTGTCTGTCTGTCTGTCTCTCTCTCTCTCTCTCTCTCCTCTCTCTCTCTCTCTCTCTCTCTCTTCTCTCTCTCTCTTCCCTCTTTCTCTCTCTTCTTTGTCTCTCTCTCTCTCTCCTCTGTGTCTCTCTCTCTCTGTTTGTCTCTTGTCTCGCTCTGCCTGCTCTCTCTGCCTCTCTCTCCTCTGTTCTTTGTCTGTCTGCCTGTCTGTCTCTCCTCTCTCTCTCCCCTCTGTCTGTCTGTCTCTCTCTCTCTTCTTCTCTCTCCTCCTCTCTTCTCCTCCCCTCTGTCTGTCTTCTCTCTCTCTCTCGTCTCTCGTCCCCCTGCCTCTCAGTCTCTCTCTCCCCTCTGTCTGTCTTCTCTCTCTCTCCCCTCTGCTGTCGTCTCTCTCTCTCTCTCTCTCTCCTCTTCCTCTCTCTCTCTCTCACAGATCTCTCTCCTCCCTCAACATCACATGTTTCTCAAACCATCTAACCTGTCTGTGAATGAAAAAAACATCATTTGATATATTTTCTCCCCACTTAAAGTCTTGTGATATGTGTCTTAACTTCTGTAGCATATGTTTTGTTGGTGGGAGGTTTGGTGTGGGTTTGGTTTGTGTGTGTGTGTGTGTGTGTGTGTTGTGTGTGTAGGTGGATGGGTGTGGAGTGGGTTTTGTGTGTGTGTGTGTGTGTGTGTGATGGTGGTTGGTGTTCGTTTGTTGTGTGTGAGTGGGGGTTTGTGGTTGTTTGGTGTGGTTGGATGGGTTTGTGTATGTGTGTGGTGGTTGTGCTACAGAGAGAGATAAGAGAGCAGCATATGGTAGAGAGAAGAGAAGAAGAAAGTGTGTGAGTGTGTCGTTGTGTATTTTTCTTGATTATTTTGAGTGTGGTGTGTGTTGGTGGGTGGGTTTGCGTTGGTGAGGTGGTGTTGGTGTTTGTGTGTGTGTGAGTGAGTGAATGAGTGTGGTGTGTTTTTTTGTTGTTTGTGTGGTGTGTGTTGGTGTTGGATTGGTTTGTGGTTGCGTGTGGCATGATCGCGGCGCGATACGCACATGTGTGTGTGGTATGTAAGCCATAACGATACAAAATGTACGGGAAAACTCACGCGCTCCGCAATATTGTCTTTTGAGTTGATTCCTGAGATTTGAATTCAGGGTTGCTGTTTTTTCTGCTCTCATCTCACCTTCCCCCCCCGCTCATTTGCTTTTTGCTAGCCATGTTTGGTGTCCGTCTGTCCTGTCTGTCTGTCTTGTGTGTGGTCTCTCTCGCTCTTTATTATGTGTTTTGTTTTTGTGCCTGTCACTCAGGTGAAAACGGTGACAAAAAAAGACAACAAAAACAACAACAAGCAACAACACAACAATACCCTACCCCCAAACCAAACAAAACAAAAGAACCCCGCATGCAACAGTATCCAAGTTTGACATCTCCCAAGGAATGACAATACGGCTACCTTAAATGATGATCAAAAACAGTCGGGGACATACACACACAAACAAACCCACCCACACACGCAACGCACGTCGCACCACAAGGAACCAACCTCCCCCCCCCCCCCCCCCCCCCCCCCACACACACAACCAACCAAACACACCACACATACACACATACACATCCCACTCGAACCCAACACACCACACACACACACAAAACACGAACCCCCCCCCCGCCCCCCCCCCCCACACACACACAAAACACTAACCAAACACACACAAAATAACACACACACATACACACACGAAACAAACACAACACAACACACACACTCACTCACTACACTCAACAACACACAACACACACAACACACACACACACAATAAAGACACAAACACACACACACACACACACACACACACACAACCACACACGAACCTCACACACAGAGCACACAAGGCATCACATACAGCACAACACAAACACACGTACACACACACACACACACTCACACACACACACACACACACACTCACACTCAACACACAACTAACCAACCCACATATACACACAAAACCCCACCACCCACACAAACCGCCCCCCCCCCCCCCCACACACCCACACACATACAAAACCCCCCCCCCCCCCCCCACACACACACACAAAACACACACACACACAATCTCACCATTGGGGTCAAAAACCACCAGAGAATCTAACACCAAGAACGAAAAAAAAAAAACCACTAAAAGATTATTATTTCCTTCGTTTAACTGTTAATGTTCGAAAAGAACAGCACATTTTCTGTTAATTCTGCTGTTATATGCTCTCAAACTTGCTTTGTTTATTTGTTTGTATGTTTGTTTTTAGCAATAGGCATATATTCATTTTCCCTGCTGGTTAATTAACTTCTCAACACAAATCGGTTTTTTAAATTATTATTGTTGTGACTGAAGTGGCCCAGAATGAGACCGCGATCAGAAACTGGAGTCCCAATTGAATGACAGAAAGGAGGGAGGAGGATGAGGATGAGCAGGAGAAGAGAGAAGATGACGGAAAAGGAGGGTAATGAAGGAGGAAAGAAGAAAGAAGGAGGAGGAGAAAAGGAGGAGAAGAAGAAGAAGAAAGGAGGAGGAGGAGGAGAAGAAGAAGAATGGAGAGGAGAAAAGAAGTAAGTAAGAAGAAGAAAAAATTAAAAAGAAGAAGGAAGAATTAAGAAGAAGAAGAAGAAAAAGAAGCCAGAGGAGTACGAGAGAGAAAAAGAAGGTGGAAAAGAGGAGGAGAGGAGAAGGTGGCAGGATTGGTTAAGAACGTTTCGCCTGCCAAGTCAAGTCCAAAGTCAAAGTCAAAGTCAAAAACAACTCTAAATACGTCCCACGAAGGGCAGCAATGACAATACGACAGGCCTTGCGCATTGATAACGTATAACTTATCTCAAAGACACACAAGAAAAACAACATTTCAAACTGTTTATGAACATTTCCAAGATAGCTTTAAAAAAAAAGATGTATATATATTATCACCCACACACAAACCCAGGCGCGCGCCACAAACATAATAAAAACGCCACGCACGCATATGCACGCATCGCACACACATACACACACATACGCTAAAGTAGGAATACAATGTAAAAAACAAACAAAAACCCCCCTCACACACCATTTGATTGGAAAAGATATATAACTTATTATTATGCATGCACGCAACGCGCGCGCTCACACACGCACGCACACATGTGCACACACCATTCAACACGCACCAACACAAGTTAACAAAAACAACCCGTGAGGTTCTGGGTTCCATTCCCAGCCTCGCACATTTTTTCTTTCCAGTTTTGACTACCCCCAACTCCATCCCCCAACTACCAACCACCCCCAACCGCCTTCACCCACACCCTCACCCCTCCCCCCCCCCTCCCCCCAAAAAAAAAAAACCACCAAAAAAACAAAACCGAACTGAATGTGCCAAAATCCTTACCCGTATGAGACTGTAATATAAACCGGAGGCCTCGTGTGCGCGAACGCGTGCGCAGACAAACATCTCGCGCACGCGCTAAAAAAAAACCCCGCTCACGCTCTATCGAAAGAGTAGGCCATTTGGTGTGCCGGAAGGAACGGATGACATAGGGCAGGAGGGAAGGGAGGGGGTGGGGGATGGGGGGAGAACCAAAGAAGCAAACCCAGCCATGCAACACAGAGATGTCGTGTGTAGACACCATCCCGAAGTCGGAATGGAAAGGCTACCTAAATGGTGTGTGTTGTGGAGGGGGGGGGGGGGGGGGGGGGGTCCAGGAGAGAGAGGGGGCTGGGGGGGGGTGGGAGGAATAAATGGTGCATACACATAAAGTTCACCTTTGGTGAACTTCAGAGACTGGTCAAGGAACAAAAGCAAATATTTTTTTTTTTAAAGGAGAAAAAAAAAAGAAATGGCAAATGAAGGAAGGAAGGAGAGAGACAGACAGAGAGAGAGAGAGAGAGTGACAGAGACGGAGACAAAGACAGAAAGGTGTAATTTGCATGCGTGCGTGTATACACAAAGAGAAAAACAAAACAAAACAAAGCAAACAACAACAAAAAAACCCCACTGGCTGCCCAGGTTTGCACCTTTTTTTTATATAAAAAAAAGTTGATTTGGGGAAGACCAGTAATAAATAATAAATAAATTATTTAAATTATGTAAATTAATTGATATTTTTAAAAAAAGACAACCTTCTCCCCACCACCCTAAAGTCACCAGAAAAAACGCCACTAAACTGCCGTGACCGAGAGATTCGAACGCCGGGGTGCCCCTTAACTTCATAAGACCCACTAGAAGGGTGGAAGAAGCCTAATAACCAAAGGCTTGTATCCATCCACTCCACTGTAATAGTGCAGTCTCAGAAGTGAAGGAGGAAGGAATGAAGGAATGACATGGAGGAGGGGGGAGGGGGTTGGATGTGGTGGGGAGGGGGGTAGGGGGAGGTGGGAGGGTGGGGAGTGTGGTGGGGTCCCCCTGCTAAGTGTGACAGCTTATCATAGAAGATCAATTAATCTTGGGTCGGTAATTAGCATTCCATCTAAAGCATGCATGCTAGGCGTGTGTGTGGCTGTCCCTCAGCTTGGGTTCATGTTTTGTCTTTGTATGTTGTCCTTGTCTATGTCTTGTCTGTGGGTGTTGTGGGTTTGTGTCTGTTCTGTCCTGTCCTCTCATCACTGTATTTAGCTCTGTTGAATGTTTGGTGGTGTGTGTGTGTGTGTGTGAGTCTCATCACTTTATGTAGCTGTGTGTGTGTGTATGTCTATGTCTGTCTCATCTCGTTCTCTCTCTTTCTCTTATCATTTTCTCTGTCTATGTCTGTCTCATCAATTCTCTCGTCTCTCCACTCACTCTCAACTCCGTTCTCTCTCTCAATCTCTCTCTCTCTTGCTCTCTCTCATCATACTCTCTCATCTGTGTCTGTCTCAACACTCCTCTCTTGTCAGTCTGTCTGTCTCGTCACCTCTCTCTTTCTCTCTCTCTCTCGGCCTCCACCTCTCTCTCTATCCTCTCATTTCTCATCCTCTCTCTCCTCTCTCTCTCATCTCTGTGTCTGTCCTGAGCACTTCTCCCTCTGTCTGTCTGTCTGTCTGTCTGTCCTGTCTGTCTCTCTGTCTCTCTCTCTCTCTCCTCATTACTCTCTCTCTCTCTGTCTTTCTGAGCACTTCTCCCTCTGTCTGTCTGTCTGTCTGTCTGTCTGTCTCTCGCTCGTCTCTCTTCACTCTCATCTCTCTCTCTCACTCCTTCTCTGTGTCAGCACTTTCTCTCTCTCTCATCTCTCTCATCTCTCTCTCTCTCTTCTCTCTCTCTCCTCTCTCTCTCTCTCTCTCCTCTCATATCTGTCTCTGTATGTGTGTGTGTGTGTGCACCCTGGTCCCTCATTTGCCTGATTTGCCTTGTCTCCTTGATTTAGTCGCTGGGCTCTGCTTATATAACTGCTCGCCCACAAAACACCTTCGGCTTCTTGCTAGCTTGCTTGCTTTGCTTGATTGAAGGCCTGTATAAGTAATTAATAGGCTCTCTTTCTTTCCTATGCACATTGGCGAACCTTTTTGTTTGGTTTCCAAATCAGAGTGTTGTTTATAGCTCGCCGGCCGACCACAAGCCCCTCAAATCATAGGACTGTCCACCTTTCGTCCAACTTTAATCTCCAAGATTCAAAACTGTGCAGCTATATACACAGATTTAAAACATGTATAATAAAACCCACATGAAATTGAACAGTGTGAACACACACCAGCCCCTTGAAAAGTGATAGAACTGACCTGCGCCAGACAACAAGTTCACATACCTTGGCAGCAGCATCAAACCAGAGGGCGGCACAAAAGATAGAAGACATCCACAACATACAGGCAAGGCCAGAAGTGTGTTTTGGGAGATGAAACAAATATCTGGAGATCAACTCAGTACAGCACCAACACCAAGCTGAAGCTATACTAAGGAGCTTCTGTGTTGTGTCTACGCTCCTGAACGGTTTCTTAGTGCAGTGGGAAGATGGAAGCGGATCTTACCAAACATCGACTATCCTGTCACACACCATATGCCCTCCGAAGAATTCCCGACTTTTGGCCATAGAAGATCTCCAATGAAACCAACTACGGAGATGCCCTTGCAGGGAAGACAAGGGAACATCATCACCAGACTACGGTGGAAGTGGATTGGGCACATCCTCCGAAGAGACCCACAATCACAAGAACAGCATTGCACTGGACCCCAGAAGGAAGGAGAAAGGAAGACCAAAAGCAACGTGGAGGAGGAGGACTGCAGAAAGTGAGATGAAGGCCATGCAGCACTCTTGGGGATCAGTGACTAGGTTGGCCCAGGATAGACAGGAGTGGAAGCGCTTTGTTGCTGCCCTACACACCACTGGGTGTAATGGTTAATGATAAAACCAACTCTACTGTCGTTCCTTGTAGCAACGCCCTGGCCAACCGTAAGGGTCAACCCAGGACGGGCACCGCGTTGTTCTGGTTGTGGTGGTGGTGGTAGCGTTGTTGTCTACGTTTTTGTTGTTGTCTGTGTTGTTGGTGGTGGTGGTGGTGGCGTTTTGATTGTTGTTGTGGTTGGTTGTTACTGTCATTCATTCTCTTCCTTTCTGTTTTAAAAAGAAATTTCATTCTTTTATTTTGAGGATAATGGAATAAGTACTGACGTGATGTTGTTTGGGGTTGTGTTGTTGTTGGGTTTGTTTGTTTTTTACTTCTAATCCCCGTGTGTTTGTGGTTTTGTAAAATTTTATCATCTGGATTCCCCCCCCCCCCTTCTTTAGCACTCTTCTTCTTTGTCGTTTTTTTATTTCTCTCTCTTCTTTTTTTCCTCCCACATTTTCTTTGTCTGCTACTCTTGTGTCTTCTTCCTCTTCTGTTGATGTTACTGTTACTGTTCTTATAATATGATGATGATGTAGTAACAAGAACGTTGACTATTTCTTGTAGTTTTACAAGCAGAAGAAAGTAGCAGAAGTTGTAGTGTAGTAGTAGTGGTAGTAGTAGTAGTAGTAGCAGCAGCAGTAGTAGAAGTACTAGTAGTAGCAGTAGTTGTAGTAGTAGTAGCAGCAGCGGTGGCAGTAGTAGTAATAGTGTTAGTAGTAAAAGTAGTAGAAGTAGCAGCAGCAGCAGCAGCAATAGTAGTAGTAGTAGCCCAGTAGTAGTAGTAGTAATAGTAGCTGCAGCAGTAGTAGGAGTAGCAGTAGTTGTTGTAGTAGTAGTAGCAGCAGCAGTAGCAGTAGTAGGAGTAGCAGTAGTTGTAGTAGTAGTAGTAGTAGCAGCAGCAGCAGCAGCAGTAGCAGCAGTAGTAGTAGTAGCAGTAGTTGTTGTAGTAGTAGTAGTAGTAGTAGTAGTAGTAGTAGTAGTAGTAGAAGTAGTAGTAGTAGTAGTAGCAGCAGCAGCAGCAGCAGCAGCAGCAGCAGCAGCAGCAGCAGCAGTAGTAGCCCAGTAGTAGTAGTAGTAGTAGTAGTAGTAGTAGCAGCAATAGTAGCAGCAGCAGAAAGAGTCGCTTTATCTGACATCAGTGGCGCTTGTGATCTGCTGACCCGGGTTTGAATCTCGTTCAAGAGGATTTTTCTTTGGTGTTAACATCAGTGCGGACTCCATAATATATATATATATATATATATATATATATAATAATATATATATAATATAAATATATATATATATAATATATATATATATATAAAATGTATGTATGAGTGATTTTTAAAGACAAAAATCCATAACATCAAAAACATACCTTCACAGTATCCGAACCTGCTGCTGCTACTACTACTACTACTACTACTACTACTACTACTACTACTATTATTAACTACTACTACTACTACAGCAGCAACAACAACAACGACTACAACAACTACAACTTCTACAAACCTATCTTCAACAAACTAAACTTCTTCTACTACTACTACAACTACTAACAACTACAACAACTACAACTTCTACTGCTACAACTACTACAACAACTACAACTTCTACTACTACTACTACTACTACAACTTCTACTACTACTACTACTACAACTACAACTCATACTACTACTACTACAACAACTACTAACTACTACTAACTCCTCCTCCTCCTCCTCCTACTACTATACTACTACAAACTAACAACTACTACTACTACTACTCCTACTACTACTACTACAACAACAACAACTACAACCACCACTACAACCACAACCACCACCACTCCTGCTACTACTAACTACAATTAACAACTACAACTTTCAAAGCACGGAGCGAATTTTTCGTTTGATGTAGGCCAAATGAAACCAGAAGTTCCATCAGACCTTCCAGTACGTCCATACCCCCTAGCCCTTTTCCCTACAAGTCCAACAGTAAAAAAACAACAACCTTCCACAAAGGACCAGTGTCAGACAGCAGAGAGCGTGTTTGCCTTAGGCTAGTGTGTCCTCTGGGGCCTTATAATAATAATAATAATAATAATAATAATGTATGGAATTTATATAGCGCTGAATCTTGTAAAGCAACAAATCAAAGCGCTCAGATGACATGATTTTAAAAAAAAAAATTATATATCGAGGATAATGGAATAAGCACTCAGGTGCTTTTTAAAAAAAATTAACATCCACTCCCCGTGTGTATGCGGTTTTTGTAAATTTTGTCATCTGTTCCCACCGGAACACAATGGCCTACTCTTTCGAAAAGCGGAACAGGATTTAACGTGTGCGCAAGATGTTCTGCATGCGTTCGCACACACGGGGCCTCGGTTTCTAGTCTCATCCGAAGGACTTTTTACATTCACTTTTGATTATTTCAAACTAGAAGAAGGGCGAGGAGGCTGGGAATCGAACCCAGAACCTCACGGTTACTGTGTTTGCAGCGACGTCTTAACCATCCTGCCACCTTCCTTCCTTAGCTAAGTGTGTCCTCTAGGGCTTTAAGGGCTGAAGCTGGAACAAATGGACAGGGCCCGACAGACGGGGGCCGACAGACAGACAGACAGGCAGACAGACAAAATTTGGGATGAAGGTAACCCCTGGACACTAAGAAGCCTGTGATCAAAGCAATGCCAGTCAGAGGGCGTTCACCCCCATCAACAACATTTTGTAGCTAAGTTCCGTCCTTGGAGGGGTGGGGGAGGGGTGGGGGGGGGGGGGGGGGGGGGGGGGGGGGGGATGAGGATGGAATTGGTGGTGGTGGAGAGGGGTGGGGGTGGTGGTGGAGGGAAATGGTGAGGTCATTCTCTGGAGGAGAGCAGTGAGTGTATGGTAACCCTGTTTCCTGTCGAAAGGCTGCTTGAAGAGAAAATGGAGATGAAAGTCGGGAAGAATATGAAATATATTGTTAGGAGGTGTTTTAACGGTTAGATGTTATCATACGCACACACGCACGTGCGCAAGCGCGCACGCACGTAAATACGCACGCACATACTCACACACACACATTAGATTAATTTTTTTAAAGAATCCTCATATAATTTTTTGTTGTCAACATTGTCTTTGAATGCTGTTATATGTCAATTTTCTTGATTTGTTTGTTGTTGTGAGGTTAGGATAAAACAGATTAAAGTTGTGTAAACTTAATCTTTTACCCTAAATAAAGATCATTTTGACTTGACTTGGCAGACCCGAGGGAGAGCGCGTTTTGTGTGTGTGTGTGTGTGTTTTGTGTGTGTGTGTTGTGTTGTGTGTGTGTATGTCGCTCTCAAAATTCATAAGATTTGCAGGTATTTTTGAAATTTCAATTGTCTTTCACAAGTGTAGATTATGTCTTTTAAAGAAGTGTGTATACTTAAAAAATAGTATTGAGTCATTATAATACTGTTTGCTTATCATTATGCGATGAACTCTTGCTATTGAGTTCCTGTTATCCATATTATTTTGGGGATGTATTGCTGTTAGGTTTATTCTCCTGTTCAATTTGTTTGTAATCCTCCATACCCCCAAAAGGGGTGACTGGCATTAAATCTTGAAATCTTGTGTGTGTGTGAGTGATATACCTTCTCTTATTTTGTTGGTTTCACTAAAAATTGAGCGAGAATGTTATCTTACAGACTAACAGGAGAACGAACACACCACAGTCATACGAATTCAGTTTGAATCGCTTTTGATAAATGAACGGCAGTGCTGGTCTTCTTTCCTGTTCTCTCTGTTCTGTATCTGTCTGTCTTTTTTCCGCTGTCTCCTTTTGTCTTTCTATATCTCGTTTTCCC
>CM054155.1:50393695-50413259 GCA_028751875.1 Rapana venosa
CCAACGGCATCGTTTTTATGTCTCCCCCACGCCGCCAAGGTCACGGGTCTGATATGATGATATGTATCAGTATGGTTG
Source organism: Rapana venosa (assembly GCA_028751875.1). NCBI lineage: Eukaryota > Metazoa > Mollusca > Gastropoda > Neogastropoda > Muricidae > Rapana > Rapana venosa. Next base: position 50,393,774 of record CM054155.1, read on the forward strand.
ACCCAGTGTGTGTACAGTGTTTGATATCATGTGTTGTATCAGGGGTGTTTTATCAGTGTTTTGTATCAGTGTGCTGTATCAGTGCGTTTTTACCAGTGTGCTGTATCAGTGGTGCTGTATCAGTTTTTTTTTGATCAGTTAAGTTGTATCATGTGTGTTGTATCAGTGTGTTTATTAGTGTGTTTTTGTATTGTAAATTGATCTTGCTTTCCTGCTTCTCTTCAGGGCTGAATATTGGCGAGAACTGTGCAGGAGAATCTCTTTCATTCTGGACAACCCTCCCTTACGGGAACTGTCTGCACAAGCGGGCCAAGTGTGTCGTAAGTAGTCTCTGTACTCATGGTATTGTATGTTGTACTGTGTTGCATCGTAGTGTAGTGTAGTGTTGTGTAGTGTATGTAGTGACAGTGTAGTGTAGTGGCAGTGTAGGGGTAGTGATGTGTAATCTAGTGGTGTGTAGTGTAGTGAAGTGCAGTGCAGTGCAGTGGTTTGTAGTGGCAATGTAGTTTTGTTTAGTGTAGTTAGTGTAGTGTAGTGTAGTGTAGTCTTGTGATTGCAGTGGCAGTGCAGTGGAGTGGAGTTTACTGTAGTGCATTTGCAATGAAAATGCAATGCAGTGTAGCGTAGTGCAGTGCAGTGCAGTGTAGCGTAGTGAAGTGTAGTGTAGTAAAGTGTAGTGTAGTGAAGTGTAATGTAGTAAAGTGTAGTGTAGTGTAGTGTTGTGCAGTGTAGGCAGTGCAGTGAAGTGTAGTGTATTTGCAGTGTAGTGAGGTGTATTGTAGTGCAGTGTATCTTTGCTTTACTTCATGACAAGCCCTGTTGCTCTGGCATTCTCTGCACACACAGCCAAATTGTTTCTGAGTACTCTCTGTACCTAGTTTGACATGGCCTGCGCATGTGTACACACATATCATACACACACCCATGATATATACAAGATATAAGCGCGTGACTTACACGCACACACACACACACACACGCACACACACACACACTCTCTCTCTCTCAGACACAAACACACAAAAGCCTCTTCTCTCTCTCTCACACACCACTCACACACACACAACACACACACACCACACACCTTACACACACACACACACACACACACCACAACCACCAAAACACCAAAACACACACACACACACACACCGTGCAAACAAAAATCAATCTGTCCAGTTCAAGAAAAAAAACCATCGTTGCTTAATGACCTGTGACATTTATCCATACATGTAAAATGTTTTTGAATGCACTGTACTGAAACAAACCCCCCTGTGTACTTCCCTCGGCTAGATCCTTGCCCGTTTGAATGTCAGATAAAGAGGAGCACTAACGATGTTGCTATCACCTTTCCCGGGTCACGCCTTTTACTTATCTACAAAGCCCTGGCTCTTTTATACATGCTAAAGTGTTGGTATACCCTAAATTTTATTTTGTGGATTTGAATTTCTTGATCAACAGAATTCAGTCTGTCCGCTTTCAAAGTGCAGTATCCTCGAAAAGTCTATTTCCACTGGTTCCCCACAATGTAAAGTTCTATCACCTATCCTCTTTACTCTGTTACCTATTTTCAATTTTATCCCCCTCTGATAAAAAAACTTTGATAGCACTTTTTTGAAGATCTGTGAACTAAAAAAAAAAATTTTTTTTTTTTTTCCCCCCCCTTTTAAAAAAAATTTTTTCCCCGGCTCCCCCTTTTTTCCCCCGGGGGGAAACCCCCCGGGGGAAAAAAAAAGGGGGGTAAAAGGGGGGGGGGGTTTTTTGGGGGGTTTTTTTTTTAAAACCCTTTTTTTTGGGGGGGCCCCGGTAGCTTTTTGGGGGGCCCCCCCCCGGGGGGGTTGGGGTTTCCCCCTTTTTTCCCCCCCCAAAATTTTTTTGGGGGGGTTTTTTTTTTTTAAAAAGGAAAAAAAAATTTTTTTTTGGGGGTTTTTTTTAAATTTTTGGCTTTTTCCCCCCCCCCTTTTTTTTTGGGGGCCCGGGGGTTTTTTTTTTAAAAAAAAAACCCCCCCCCAAAAAAAGGGGTTTTTTCTGTTTTTTTAAAAAAATTTTGGGGGGGGGGGGGGTTTTTTTAAAATTTTTTTTTTCCCCAAAAATAGGGGGGGGCCCCAAACCCCCCCCCCCTTTTTTAAAAATTTTTTTTGCCCCCTTTTTTAAAAAAATTTTTTCCCCAAAAATTTTGGAAAAGGGGAAAAAAGGGAAAAATTTTATAAAAAAAAAAAAAAAATTTTTTTTAAAAAGGGGGGCCCCCAATTTTTTTTAAAAAACCCTTTTTTTAAAAAAAATTTTTTCCCGGGGGTTTTTTTAAAACCCTTTTTTTTTTAAATTTTTTTTTTTTTTTGGGGGGGGGAAAAAAAAAAAGGGAAAAGGGGTTTTGGGGCCCCCCCCCGGGGGGGGGGCCCCCCCCTTTGGGCCTTTTTAAGGGAAAAATTTTTTTTTTTTTTCCCCGGGCTTTTTTGGGCCAAAAATTTTTTTTTTAAAAAAAAAATTTTGGGGGGGGAAACCAAATAAAAATTTAAAAAATTTTAAAATTTTTTAAAAAAAAAAAAAAAAAAAAAAGGGGGTTTTTGGGTTTAAAAAAAACCCCCCCCCCAAAATTAAAAAAAAAATTTTTAAAAATTTCCCCAAAAAAAAAAAAAAAAAAAAATTTTGGAAAAAAAGGGGGGGGGGTTTGGGGGGAAAGGGGTAAAAAAATTTTAAAAATTTTAAAAAAACCCTTTTTTTTAAAAAGGGAACCCGGGGGAAAAAAAAAAAATTTTGGGGGGAAAAAAAAAAAAAAAAAATTTTTTTTAAAAAACCCTTTTAAAATAAAAAAAATTTAAAAAATTTTTTTTTTTTTTTTTCCCCCTTTTTTGTTTTTTTTCCCCCCCTTTTTTTTTTTTTTTTTCCCCGGGGGGAAAAAATTTTTTTTTTTTTTTTTCCCCCCCCCTTTTTTTTCCCCGGGCCCCCCCCCAAAAAGCCCAAAAAAAAAAAAACCCCCCCCCTTTTTTTTTTCCTTTTTTTAAAAAAAAAAAATTTTTTTGGGGAAAAAAAAATTTTTTTTTTTAAAAAAAAAAAAAATTTTTTTAAAAAAAAGAAAAAAGGGGGTTTTTTTAAAAGGGGGTTTTTTTTTTTTTTAAAAAAAAAAGGGGGGGAAAAACCCCCCTTTTTTTAAAATTTAAAAAAATGGAAATTTTTAAAAAAAAAGGGGAATTTTGGGGGGGGCCCCAAAAAAAAAACCCCCCTTTTTTTTTTTGGGGGGGGGAAAAAAAAAAATTTTAAAAGGGGAAGGGGGAAAAAATTTTTTTTTCCCCAAACCAAAATTTTACCCAAAATTTTTAAATTTTTTTTTAAAAAAAAATTTTAATTTTGGGGGGGGGGGAAAAAAAAAACCCCCCCCTTTTGGGGCCGGGTTTTTCCCCTTTTTTTTTTTTTTTAAAAAAAATTTTTTTTGGGGTTTTTTTTAAAAGGGGGTTTTTTTTAAAAAAAAATTTTTTTTCCCAAAAAAAAGGGGAAAAAGGGGTTTTTAAAAACTTTCCCCCCAAAAAAATTTTAAAACCAAATTTGGGCCCCCCCCTTTTTTTTAAAAAAACCCCCCCCTTTAAAAAAAAAAAGGGGAAAAAACCGGGGGTTTTTTTTTTAAAAAGGGGGAAAAAATTTTTTTTTTTTTTTAAAAAAAAACCCCAAAAATCCAAAAAACCCCCCTTTTGGGAAAAAACCCTTTAAAAAATTTTGGTATGCCCCAAAGGGAAACCGGGAAAAGTAAAACAAATTTTTTAAAGGGGGGAACCCCAGGGAGCCAAAGAACTTTTGAAAAAAAACAAGAAAGGAAGGGGCCCTTTTTTAAAAATTAGCATTCCGGGCCCCAACCCTTGGGTTTTGAAGAAAGGCCCGGGAAAAGGGGGCCCACCAAAAAAAACGGTCCGCGCAAGTAATTGTGGCAAAAAATTTCAAAAAAGAAATAAGTTGCCCTGAAAGGCCCAAAATTAAACTTTTATTGGGGCCCAAAAATTTTAAAAAAACCTTTTTTATTAAATACTAAAATTTGGGTTGGAATTCTTATTTAACAATCCAGAATTTTTTTTTATCACCCCCTTTTGGAAATGATAAAGGTTTTATTTCTATTGGGGGCCAAAAACCAAAGTTTCCCCATTGTAGAGGGTAAAAGCAAAGGGGAAATTTAATCCAAGGTTGTTAAAAAAGAGGAAACCAATAAAAAGGGGGTTCCCAACCAAATTTTTTAAAAGACTTTAAAGTTAAAAAAAAAAAATTTTAATTCTTTTTTCCCTCCATTTCCCCTAAGGGCCCCAAAGTTTAAATTTGGGGGTTTTTGTTATTTTTGTTTTTTTTAATGGAAAAATTCTTTTCTAAAAAAGGGTTGTGTTTTGAAAATTGGGGGAAAATTTAAACCAATTTTTGGGGGCCAAAAAATAAAAAACTCAAACCTCACAAGAAAACCCCTTTTTTAAAGAACATAACCCCCTTTTTTTGGGAAAAAACCCCCTGAAATTTTTTGGGTTTTTTAGAAAACCGGGCCAGGCTTCCAAAGGGCCAATACCATCTTGGCCCTTAAAAAAAAAATTTTTGGGAAAATCCTTCATTTATTTTTCATTTTTACCAAAACTTTTTTTTTTAAAAAGGAAAAAGGGACCCTGCTTTGGTTTTTTAAGGTGGCCTTTTTTTACCATAAATTGTTTTTTCCCACCTAACTTTTTTTCTTAAAAAAGGTCCTTTTTATAATTTTCTGGGGTTGGGTGGTGGATCTTTCCCCCTTTAAACAAGGCCCAAAATTAAAAAGGATTTTTTTTGGCTTGAAAAAACCCCAAAAAGTTTTTTTCAAAGCCCCCAAGTTTACAGTTTTCCAGCCAAAATAAACCCAAATTGAAAAAAAATTTTGTTATTTAAAAAAACCTGCAACATTTTTTTCAAAATCCAAAAGCTGTTTTAAATTTTTAAAGTTTTAAAATTATTTTGGCTTGATTTTTAGCTTTAGGGTTTTTTGGGGTTTTTTTTTTTTGACTAATCTAACTTTTTTCTTTTGGGGGGGGTTTTCCTTTTTTGAAAAAGGGTTGTTTATTACTTAATTTAAAATCCTTTTGGGGCCCCGTTCCCTTCGTTTTGGAAATTGGTTTTCCTTCCTGGGGTTTTTTATGAATCCTTTGGGTTTTAAAACCTTTAAAAAAACGCTTTCCCCACCCCAATTTTTTCTTTAAAGTTGTAGTGCCAAACCTTTTTATTTTCTCAAAATTTTTTTTTAGGTAATAAAAGGGGCTTTGGGTTGGTTCCCTTTGAATTTTTGAAGCCATTCCTTGGGGCCTTGGGTTTTAAATTTTCATTTGGGATTATTTTTTCGGGGGGATGAAAAATCTTTCTTTTAAGGGACCCAACCCGGGGGTTTGGCTTGGAATAAAACAAAATTTTTACATAACATTTTAAATTTCCTCACAAAAACCCAAAAGGGCCTTTTTTAAAACCAATTTTTAAAGTTCCGCAAAGGGCCCCAGTGCTGGAACTTTTGGCCCTTTGTTTGTTTGCTTTTCCGTATTTTTTGTGAAAATTAAAATTTTTTTTGTTTTCCATTTTTTCCCCAAAATTGTTTTTTTGGCCCTTAAGAAATTTTTTTTGGGGATCCCATCCTAAACCCCCAACTTTGAGCCATTTTCTTCTTTTTAAATTTGGGTTTTAAATAAAAAATCTTGGGAAAAACACCCAATAAACTTCAAAAAGCATCCCAAAAATTTGGGTGTTTGGTGATATTAATTTGTGGCTTTTTCTTAGCCCTTTTAATTTTTAAATCCCGGTTTTTTGGGAGTTTTTTGACCCTTTTTCGAAACCCAAACAGGGGCCACAAGTAGTCGGGGATAGAAATCCCCTTTTAGAAAAAACACTGATCTTTTTCCAGGCCCAACAGACATTTTGATTTCATTAAAACCAAAAACCCTTTTCCGGGGTTCCCCAAGGCTTGTAAAGAAAGCTTCGGGAAAATTTTCTAAAAAAGGTTTTCCCAAAGATTTCCATGTATTATAAGGGGGGACCCCTTTTTCCCGAAAGTTTTTTTGGCCAATTTATTTTTCGTATTTGGTTTGCCAATTTAACCCCCCAGCTTTTGGAAAAGGAAATCAGAAAAAATCAGAAGTTTCCCAGAATTTCAAAGAAGGAAAAATTTTTAAAAGAAAAGGTCTGTAATTTGGGAGGGGCTAGCCTTTAGAAGTTTAAAATTTCAGTCCTGTGCTATGGGGAAAGCGCCCCCCAAAATTTGGGTGGAAAAAAGACAGGGCTTTCAATTTTTCCAAATTTTGGGGGATCCTTTTTTTTAGTTGTGGGTTACACCTTTACTTTGTGTGCTACCAAGGGCTCCAAAAAACCCTTTCCACTAATTTTGGTCCAAGAATTCCCCTAAACATGGATTAGTTTTTGGCACACTTTGTTTAATTTAAATTTCCCCAAAATAGCAATTTGGGCAAAAGGCAAACGCTCCCAAAATTTTTCGCCCAAAAAAAATCTTTTTTTTAAAAATTTGGGCTTTGGGGGGAATTGAAATGTTCGCTTTAGTTTTCAAAAAAAAACCCCTTGCTGGGTTGGTTCCTCTAAAAAGTAATGGTTTTTGGGGTTTTCCCCTTTTGGGTTTTCAAACCAAAAAATTTCAAAAACAGGACTTTGTGAGAAATTAAATGATTTTAATGTCTTTTTGGGGGTTTTGATGTTCCGGTTGGTTTTAAAAATTCCCCCAAAAATCCAAAGGTTCGAAAGGTCCCCTTTTCCTTTTTACATAATAATCTTTTGGGTTTTTAAATTTTAAAAGGAATTTAAAACCTTACTTTTGGGTTCCGGGGAAAAGGGTTAGGGGTTTTTTAAACCTCACCCCAAAATATTTTGGTTTTTTGAAAGTTTGAAAAGTTTAAAAACAACCCAAGCAAGGAAAAATCTTTTTGTTGATTATTTGGTAAATTAGTTTTAAAAGTTTTTTAATTTAGGTTAAAAGGATAGACCGGGCAAAAACGAAAAGGGGGATTTTTGATTTTTTAATAAAATAAAAGAAAAACCCCTTGGTTCCTTGTCGGTTCCCAATTTTGGAGAAACCCCTTTTTTAATATTTTAATTTTTTTATTTCACCAAAAAAGGTAACGGCCAGCATCATTTTTCCAAACCTTTTTTTTGTTTGGGGGATTGTTTCCCCGAGTCAATTTTTTCTTAAGGTTTAAGGAAGCCGGGGCCCTTTTTGGGGGTTGCTTTTTGCTGTTTCAAAAAAATATTTTTTTGGAAATTCCTCTTTTGGTTTCTTTTTTAATTTTAAATAATTAAACCCACACAACCAAAAAAAACTTTTTAAAATTCATCTTTGGGTTTTTAGTTCCCAAGCTCTCTTTGCAACTATTCTTTAAACAAAGGGAATTTTTAAATTTTCCAAAATTTTTTTTGAAATTTTTATTTTTGTTTTTTAATTTTACCGAAAACCAAAAAACCAATTTCCTTTTTTTGTTTTTCCCCTCTTTTTTGCTTTTTGGGCCATTTAAAGGGAAAAAAACTTCTCCCAATTTGGGTGTTGAAAACTTTGGATTGTGTTTTTGTTTTTTGCAAAAAACCAGTTAATTTTTTTGTTTTTTTTTTTTTTGTTTTAAAAGTTTTTTTTTTTTTTTTGTAAATTTTTTTATTTTTTTTTTTTTGTTTTTTGAAATTTTCCCCTCTTTTGTTTGCTGTGTTGTATAGTTTTTTTAAAGAAACCAACTGAAATTTTAAATGGGGTTATTTTTAAATTTGTCTGGAAATTGTGCATTGCATTTTGGAACTTTGTAAAAACTTTTTTGCGTTTTGAAAAACCCCCCAGCTTTATTGTCTGAAAATTTTGTCCAAAATGAGCCTAAAAACAAAAATTTCTCAAACCCAAAAATTTTAGTAAGAAAAAAAAAAATTAAATTAAATTTTAATTAATTGCTTTTGTTTTTTTTGTTTTTGCAACGGTAGGAAGCAGGGGAATTCCCGAGGTAATTTTAGTCCTTTTAATAAGTACCCCAGCTGTTTTTTTTAAAAGGAAATTGCCCGGGCCCAAGGGCAATACCCTTTCTTTATATTTTCCCCTTTTTTTATTGGGGTAAATGGTCCCCCCGGGAAATTAGCTTTGTTTTGGTTTTTTTCTGGAGGTCGAAATTTTAAATTTTTTTGTTTTCACTTTGTCACCCTGAAAAGGACGTTTGGGAATCCTTTTTCTGATTTTTTGGGAATCTGTTAGAGCTTTGCTAATAATGACCCTAAATGAGCTTAGCTTGGCAAATTGTAAAGGGCAACAAAGCATCATGTTTTTTATTTTACCCCAAAACCCTTTCTTCAAAAAGCTAAATTTTAAAAATTGAAAAAGGCTCCCTGCTGTTATTGTAAAAAAAAGAGCCCAAGGGCTATAGATGCGGAGAAGAAAATTCCAGTAGCCAAAGAGGGGAAAACCCCTGTTTTTTGCTCGGCTGAAAGCCCGAGTTGCGTACCTGTAGTAATGAGTTTCCCACATTTAAATGCTAAATTCTTTTCCCTACGCCTCCCTTTTTGTATACTTTTTAGTTTTTGGGCCAATGTCTTTGTTCCCCATCTTTTTAATTTTTGTAAAACAAAAGGGTTTTTAGAAAATTATCATTAAAGGTTCAGGATCGGGTTTGCATAGGAATTTTTGGATATTTAGGCGGGTAAACTTCTTTTTTAAAATTTTAAAAAAATGTGTTTTAATTTTTATTGGGGTTTTTCAATAAATTAATCTTGAAATTGATTGTGGGCAGAAAAACATCTGGAAATAGCCCTGCAACCGGGGGTAAAAAGGGGGTTTTAGATTGTGGATTTAATTGTGTCAGTTTGTGGTGGGCCCTAGGAGAAAGTTGACTTTTTTAAAGAAAATGTTTCCCTTAAATTTGTCTTTTGTCACCGTGTTTTTTTCCGAAAGAAAATTAGCAAATTTTGAGGGCATCAACGTCGAGGGGCTTTCCAGTTTTAGAAATTTCCCCAACCCTTTTTAAACAAAAAATTTGCTTTGTTTTTTTGAAACCAGAAAAACACCAATGTGAAATGATCATCCGGGAAAAAAAGTATGGAAGGAAAATTTTGAAATTTTGGGGTTTGGGATGGTTAAGTAAATGGTTTTTTCTAAGAAGCAAAGTAACGGTTTTATTGGGTTTAATTTGCTATTAACTTTACTTAATTTCTGCTGGTGTTTGATATGTATTGAAATTTTTTTTAAGGGTTTCCACCCTTTTTGGGGCTTTAGGGAAATTTTTCTGTCGGGGTGCATAAGAGTGTAGGGGAAAATTAAATAAAAATTGATTCCCAGAAATTTGGCTTGGTTTTTTTTCCCATTTTAATTAGTTTTAAAATGTTACTTGAAAAGTAAAAATCATCATCTGAAATTGCTTCACTTAAACATTACGCAACTTTCAATTTTAGGAAACCCGGGGGGTTTTTCTTAGTTTTCTTTATTGCTGTAGTTGAAGTATCCATCATTTGTATACTCAAAAAGCAAAAACTTCCCCCAATCCCCCATCCTTCCCCAAAACTTTGAAACATCACCAAGTTTTTAAGCTAAATGGTTTGGAAATGTTTCGGGTTTTCTTTTTAAAAGGGCCCGCGTGGAAAAGGTTAGTATATATTATTATTTAAAATTTTTTTTAATTTTAAAATTTAATATGAAAATTTTTCCCAAGTAAATGTTCTTTTTTTTTTATTTTTTTTGATTGTTTTTCAAAAGTGTTTCATAAAAGGTTCTTCTATTTCTTTAAATTAAAGTGAAATTAAAGCTTTTTGTGCTGCGTTTACAGAAATTTGCTCTGTTGGGGGGGGAAGGAATCTCATAAAATCAAAAGGGGGGGGAAAGAAGCCTTCGCCAACCTTTTGGTTTTGGGTTGTGACATTTTTAGTGAGACAGGTGTACAAAAAGAAAAGAGTTTACTCCCCTTTTTAAAAGGGGGTCTTTTCCCCGGGAAAAATAGGTTATTTCTTTTGCCTTTCACCATCAATACCAAAAAAATGGGGGCCCATGTAAAAAACCCAAGAAATTATGAAATTGTTTGTGCTTATTTTTTTGGGTTAATTAAAAGGGGTTTTAAAAAGTGACTCTTAGCTAGCTGGGTTGAGTTTTTGCTGTAAATCCCAGCTGGGGGGGAAAGAGCCCCTTTTTCCCAGTGTGCAGAAATAAAAAATAACCTTTTTCTTGCACAGTAAATGTTTTAAAGCGCTCTAGTTTTAGTTTCATTTTTTTTTAACCCGGGTTTTTTGCTGCTTAATTTTTGTCCATGATACTTTGTAGAAAAACCTCATGCAAAGAAAACCAAATTTTGGGTTTTGGGACGCGGGTTGTAAATTGGGTTTGGCGATTTTAAAACTTTTTCCCAACCTAAACTGGATTTTTTTAGTGTTATAAACATTTTATCAAACAATAGAAATAAAAATTTTTATAAATATAATGGGGGATGCAAAAATAAACAATGCGGGAAATTTCACAAAAACCCCGGAAATATTACCTTTTAAAAGCTAGATGTTGCGTGTCGGGAGCCATTGATCTTCGAAAGAAAAAGTTAAAACCCAAAACCTTGAAGTCAACTTAAAACCCTCTAATTAAGGAAAAATCCCATTTTTGGAAAGCAAATTTGTTAATCCTATACAGTTTCTATCAGAATAAATTTAAAAATTTTTGCATCCACTGGGGAAACTAGGGGGCTGTGGGTTATGCTGACCCCCTAAACCAAACCCAAAACCGGGTTAAAGTAAAGCCTGTGTACAGGTTTCATGTGAATATCTTTTTGGGGGCGTGTTTTTATTGAACTGGCAGGTCCCCACCCCACTGAAAAGTACCTTTCCAACCCCCTTTAATATTTTAGGATTAACATGAAGGCGTATAAAGAGGCTGGGGGATGGATTTTAAAAATTTTTGTTTTTCAAAGCTGCATTCCCCCCAAGCACGGGAACAAAAATAGGGCGGGGCTCTTTTTATTTTTTGGGGTGGTCCCAAAAAGGAAAGGTTAATAACCAAATGACTGGGGGGCCGCCAAATACATTTTCCCAATCGGGCCCACGTCTTTTAACACTTAGGTTATTAGAGAAAAGAGCATGGAAATGCATGGACAAATTTTATTTTTTGATAAGTTTGGAAGGGTTAACAAACCAGGTTTTAAAAGGGATTAATGACTCGGTTGAACCCTATGTGTGGTGTTTGCCCCGGTGCAAAAGGCAAAGACAAGATAAAGTATTTTTGGGTTGGCACGGGGTTTTTGAAAAAACAAAGCATTTTCTAGCAAAATCTTAAAGCCCCGTTTTAAAAACTCAGCCGGGGGACCCTACCATCAAGCAGCAAAAATTATAAAAATGTTTTCAAAATGCCCCCGGTTAAGGTGGACTTTGCTATAGGAAATGGGCTTTTTTCATTTTCCCTTTCCAAATGCAGTTACGAAATGGAAACAATTACAAACTACAAAAAAAACAATTTTTTAATATTGCTGGGATGATTGCGGGTTTTGGGAAAAAAAAAGGGTTGAAAAAAAAAAAAATAAAATCATCGGGAGTTTTCAGTAGAAAAGCCCGGGAACACAAGAAACAAGGGGAAAGAATTACTCCCCCCCTCCCAGAGCAAAAAAAAAAAATTAAATTTTATTCCCCCAGTAAAAGACGCACAAATGACGAAATTAATGTTTTAAAACATGTAAACTTGTTTTAAGGGGCCCTTGCTTTTTTATTTTGAAAGAAGAAACCCAAAACAACTAAAACCGGGTTAACCCCCAAATAAATGCTCTGCCATAAACCCCAAATTTTCCCCCCTGCTTTTGAAAATACCAGCTAACAACAGAGCCCGTTTTAAAACAAAGAGCCTCGCCAACTTTTTTGGGTTTAAATTTTTTTAGTAGCTCAGTTTAAGGGTGACCGAGTTTTTTTTCCTAACCCAAGGCTTTTCCCGGGGGGTTGCGGAAAAATGGTGGTGGGGTGGGGCGGTGCTTTCCTGTAAAAGGGAATACACAAGTGGGGCAAATTTTAGCGAATGTCAAAGCTTTTTAATTATACTAGCAATTGTTTTTTGCTCTTGCATGGGCGGGGGAACGGGTTGGCCCCGAAGGGGCTTTCGGGAAAAAGTGTTGTATTTTTCATAAAGAATTCGGTTTATTGTTTCTTTTATTTGCAAAACCTGGGGTTTAAAGTTTTGTCTGTTTTTTGGGCCAAGGGTTTCTAATTTTTGCTTGGCTTTTCATTTTGGCGTTTTTTTTAAAACGCTGTGTGAATTCTTTACTTTATTTCCCGGGTTTCCAGGTTTTTTTTCATCGGGTTTCTGTACTTTTTCTTTTCTATTCCCTTATTTTTTGAGTCTAAATGCCTAGCTTTGCTTAAATTTTTTACCCTTTGGGCCTCTAATACCTGTAGGGGGCTTGATTGAGCCCCATTTTTTCTCGCTTGGGTAGGGGTTGATCATTTATTTTTTTCCCAGTCTGTGTTTTTTCTTTCTGCTTTTTGTGAAGCGGGTTTTCCAACCTATTTTTATTTTTCCAGGGTTTGTGTTTACCCGGGACTGTGCTAGGTTTTAAGTGGTAGATTTCAATTTTTTTGGGGAATATTTTGTTCGTTTTGTTTTTGGTGAAAACGGCTTGGGTGGGCTTTTCTTTTTTTTAGTGGCACCCACAAAATCCCTAGTTTTTCTTGCTTTAGCAACCTTAGTCTTTTGCCCTAAGTGTATTTTTTTTGCTGGGAAACGGTTTTGGGGGGTTTATTTTTCTTTTAGCAAATATTTTTCTCCTTTTTTCCAGTTACGGCAAAACAGATTGTTTTGGGTTGTCCTTTTATCATAGTCAGTAGGGTTCAAAAGTACTTCGGGGCGTTTGGTTTTTCCCCAAAAAATTGTTTTGAAAATCTTTAACTCTGTTTTTCTAATAATTTTTCTTTGCTGAAGGGAAAAAGGGTCTACAGATCCCGGGGTCCGCTTAAAACCCAAATCAATCAGCTGGCGTAAACAAAATCGTCCATATTTATATCTTTAGCTTCCATTTTTCAAATTATTGTTTTTTTTATTTTGCTATTTTTAGAAAAAAGTGGCGCAACAAACTTTTGGAGAAACCCTTGACCCAAATCCCAGACTTTTTTAAAAGACCCCTTAGGCAAAAAGGGAAAAACAAAACAGACAACTTTAAATTAAAAAACAACCCCCCCCACTATTAAATGAAAAATCAGATTTCAAAAGTTTTTTTCCTAATTTGGGAAAAAAGAGGGATGTCATTTTTCCCCGGGAAACCCCTGGGCTTGCTTTTCCAGATTGAACTAGAACGGGCAGCTAACCAAAAAAGGAAGTGGGGGTAGAAAAAACTTGGGAAGGGGCAAATTATAAAAAAAGATTAGGTCTAAGCCTAAAAGTGGGGGGGAAAAGTATTATCATTGAAAAAATGCCGACTTATTCTTGATCAATACTGAATTTTGGATGACAAAAAGAAAAAGAAAATGTTTTTTTAAATTTTTTAAAGGCATACAGGAATAAATGAAAAAAACACAGATAGGTTCTGTGAAAAGGGGAAACAAAAAAAAAGAGGGGCTGCCAAGCAAAAGCCTTTTGGTAACGGGTTTTTGGTTAACCCCTCTTGATTTTGAACTTCCAGCTTTTAAAAACCCCTTACAAACGGGGCGCACAAAAAAAACGACTGTCGTATGAGCTCCCCTTTAATGACAGTGCCCGTGTTTTTAAAAAAACCCAGTGCCGCAAAGCAAAGTACAAAAAATCTAGTAAATCTTTAGAGTATGATGTTGGTAAAATCCCCCCGGGAGTTTTTTTTTTTTGCCCGCTTGTTTGCACGAAATTTTCCGGTAAAGGGCTTGCAAATTTTTTTAAAAAAGATTTGTTTAAACCATAGCACATTAATGAAAGGAAAAACAGATACGAGGTGGAACATAAAATCGGGAAAAAACACCGGGAAGATCATTAAAAGGAATATTAATGCTTTTTTTAAAGGGAACCCACCGGGGCCCCTTTTCCAGATTAAGTGAGGGTTTTCTTAACCGGGGTTTTTAAACTTTTTTTCGTGTATTTATAGAGGACACCCAAAATGAAGTCTATGCCTCAGGTTTATTTACCATTTTAACACTTTAAAGATTTTAAGAAAAAAAATTTTGGGTTCTGGTCAACAAATTTGATCCCCACTAATGGTTTTACAAGAAAATTCTTTACATCTACAGGGAGGTTAGGTTAATGAATCCCTTTTCAATTTTAAAAAAGCATTGGGGGGTTTTCTTAAGTAAACAGATGATGATAACTCCCAATGGTTCAGGAAGACGCATTGAAAACGGCTCAAAGGGGAAATAACAATCCCAAATAGAGAAAGAGGAGAAAATGTTTGCCCCCATAAAAATATACCCTATTTGTATGTTTGGGATGCACACCCAAAACATAAAGAAACAGACTAAAAAAATTTTGTTAAAATTTGGACCGCAAAAGTTTTCTCCCAAAAGGAACCACACTGTTCTTTTAATATGCGGGAAAACTGGCTGTGGCAAGACTGAAATTTGTTTTAATTTATTACAAAACAGTTTTACAAAAAAATCATTTCGAGTTCATTGTTATATTCGGGCCCAACATCTACACAACAATGAGCAACAGAAGAGACATTTATTTTGGTCAAAAGGGAAAAATGTAATTTTTAGTCAATCCCCTGAAGACCAAAGCGGTGTTTAGAATACTTTTACAACTCTTTGAAAAATAGGCAGACCCTTTTTTTTAAATAGACGACTGCTCAGCAGAGCGGGACTTTTGGGTTAAAAAAGGGAAATAGTTTGTCTAAGCTCCCCCTTTCGGGGGGAAAGGCATGCAAAGATATCTTTTTGGGTTTTGCTGCCCCCAAAAATAAAAAATAGCTTTAATTAAAAAGATTACCCTGAACAAATCCAAGTCTTGTAATTTTTTAACAATAAAAAGACGAGGGGTTTTTTTAAAAAATTGCCTTCGGGAGAATGATTTTAAATTTCAGACGGAAAAAGAAAGAGAAAAAATAAAAACAAAAAACCAGAAGTAAAAGCATAGTAAACAAATACTAAAAAATTTAAAAACCAACAAGTTTTGGGCCCAGTAAAACCCATGGGTTTTTTTAAAACCCACATAAGAAAAATGCGGCGGACACCCCAAAACATTTCCCCACAAAACACTCTCCAACAACCAAAACATAAAAACACTTTTGCATGGGGGCTGTGGGTCCAAATTTTGGCCCGGGGTGCTGTTTTGGGAAAACATGCCCAAAATCTTTGGTTTTAACACAAAAGGAAAAATTACCTCGCGCAAAAGAGGGGGGCTTGGCTTTTAGGTCAAAATAGGAAAGGTTTTTTTTTAATTAATTTTCACTTTTCTATGGGCCCTCGGGGGTTTGGCAGACTTGTTTAGCTTTTTTGGCCCTTGGCCCAAGCCCAAAATTGGGGTTTTTTTTGGGGGTTTTCCCAAGTTCGAGCCCCGGGTTAGCCCCCCGTTTTTTTTAAATTTTTTTATTTTCTTTAAAAAGTAAAAAAATTGAAAGGGGTTTGGGGGATTTGCTGTACTCCAAAAAAGCCACACACACACTTGTTTTTTATGTTATTAATTTATATTTAAAAACATTTTTCTTGTCACTGTCCTTTTTTATGTTTTACTGTTTTTGGCAAATTTGCGTTTTGTCGGAAAACCAAAAGGGTTGAAATTGCCGGAAATCTTTCCCTCCCCTGCCTTTCCCCGGTTCTTTTTTAAAGCCGGAAAATTTTCCCTTTTTTTCTTTTTTTAATCAAAAATAAATTTTTAATTATTTTCCCATTTTTGTAGAGGGGATAGGGAAAAAGGAGTCAAGGGTTTAAACTGCTTTATTTTTTTTATATAAAATAGGGAAATTTTTTGGTTTTTCGATGGGGCCCGAAGCCAAAATTCGGCCCCAAAGTTGCCTGGTTTTGGATAAACATTTATGGGGTTGAGCTTTGACCCGGTTTTTTCCCCAAATTCCCCGGGACGGGAAGGGAAAAAGAAAAAGGGCCCAAGAAAAAAGAGCGATAAAAAAGGGGGAAAATTCCATCAAAAAATTTTGGAAAAGGGGGATGTTTTTAAACTAAAAGGGGCCCCCAGTTTCCCCAGGGGAAACCTTCTGTTATTCTAAGCAAGTGGTGTTTCCTCTTTTGGTATACACAAAGTTACTTGACCGGGAAATTTTTAAAAAAGTAAAAAGCCCTTTAAAAATTTTAATTTCTGTATGGCCCAAACCTTTTTCCAGACTGTCTTTTGAGGGTTTAAAAATAAAAGCGTGTGCATTGAATAAAAGTACCTGGAAAAAATCATTGATGTTAAATTAAATTTAATTGCAAGGCACATTTTTGAAAAAAAGGCCGTCTGTTTTGTTTTCCTTTCCCAAGTTTCGAAATCCGCAAGTTGACCCCAGAAGTTTTTTTAGGGGTTTTTAAAACTTTTTTTTCCTAAAGAGTTTTTTCTTTTGTTTTTTTATTTATTTGTTTTTGTAGGGTTCGAAACCATGTGAAAAAGAAACAAATCTGAATTCAAAAAAAAACCCAGATATATAGAAAGAGTGGGGGCGGGAAAGCACCAAACAATAGCCGAATTAAAAGAAAACGTATGGAAAAAAGGGCAAAAAAATAAAATTTTTGGAAAATTTCGAAAGTTTTGGGGGAATTTAAATTTACAGCTCCCCCTATTTCAGAAACCTTTACAGGGTTCCCTAAATGAAAAACTCGGGTATGCATGAATTTTTTGGGCCCCAAAAATCAAAACTGCACTATCCCCAATACAAATAAAAAGTACCCAGAAAAGTGTAAAAAGGGGGGGGGGGGGGGAAATGTAGAGGGGGGGGAAGGGGAAGAAGGGAGAGAACCTGAACACTGAAAGTAATTTTTTTGCCATTTAACAAATCCCGGGTTTTTTTTGGAAAGGGGGAACCACATTTTGGTGAACACAATATAAACAAAAGGGTTTTTTGGGCAAAAAGGAAATAAAAAAACTAAAAAAGAGGAAAAAAATTCTCTAATAACACTTTCACAATTCCCATTATTGTTATCAAAACATTAATTGTTATAAAAAAGGCTCCTTCCTCCTTTCTTTCTTCTTCCCCTTCCTCCCCCCTCCCCCTCATCTCTCTCCCCTTTTTCCCCCTTCCCCTCTCTCTCTCTCCCCTCTTTTCCTATCTTCTCTCTGTCTGCCCTGTCGGGTTTTTCTGTTGTCTGTTGTCTGCCCTGTCTCTCTACCTTCTTTCCCCTTTTTCTTTTCTCTCCTCTCATCTCTCTTTTTCTCTTTTCTCTCTCTCTCTCTCGCCCCGCCTCGGCTCGCTCGCTCCCCCCTTCACAAAAAAACACACACACACACAAACCTCTCCCCTTTTCTCTCTAACCCCTTCTCTCTCTCCTCCCCCTTCTTCTCTTAAATAAAATAAATATATATTTTTTATCATATTTTTTAAGATTTTATTTTTTTATATTTTATATTATATATATATATTTTTATAAAATAAAATTATATAAATTTTATATATGAAATTAAATATATGAATGTAACTGAGCCCCATTGTTTTCAGCCCAAACATTCACGGGCCCCAAATTTTGTTTTAAATTTTTTTCCCTTTAAAGAAATTTAACCTCCCTTTCACCCACACACCTCTGAAAATTCGCCCCAAAAAAATTATAGAAATTTTGTTTCTTTTGGGGGGCTTTTCTGGGGGATTTCTACTTTTTGGGAAAAAACTGTTCTTCCCCGGGCCCCTGCTTAGTCTTGAAACTCCCATCCCAGGGACTTTTTCCCCCAATGGAAAACGGGAGATAAATATCCAGGTTTCAAGTTCTGGAAAGTATGGGGGCTGGGGCAAAGTTTTAATTTTATGTTCTCAGCCCCCTTGATACCTTTTTTATCGAGCTCGGCCGGGTGAGCGGGTGGTTGTTTTGGAGGACTATTCCCCTCATCCCCGGTGTTGGTCAGGCTGAGCTGCGAAAACCTTCTTGAGGTCAGAAAAAAATTTTGGGTTGTAGAACTCCCCCCTGACCGCCCGGGTCCTTCTTTCCCAGGTTCTGCAGCCGATTGCGTTTGTGTTGGGACAATGTGTTATACAAGCATTTTCTTTTGAGCCCGCTGGCCTCAACAAATTTTTGGCGTTTTTGGGTTTTTCCAAACCCCACCCCTTTTTTGGAGACTTTCTGGGCGGGTTCATATAATTATGTGAAACCCAGGTTTTTAAAACGCTTCTATAAATTGGGCATACGTTTGGAGAAACGTGCCCTCTGCCCTTCTTTTCAGCTGTCAAACCATGGACACCTGGATGATACCCTCCTGTACCCAAGGTTACATCTGTGTTTCCTAGACATAGTCGAAGGAATGCCAAGACAATCAGCAATTTCTTCCTGGCTAACTCTATAGTCTTCTTCCACCATCACCGTCACCATGGCAGCCTACTTCTCATTGCATTTATTGGGATTTTCACATTTCCCTCTGTTATCTTCGGTGCTTGTGATCACTTGTGAAATACTTGACCATATAAACGCGGTGTGGTAAACAAGTGTCTCTCGAACTTGGAGAGACCTTTCTGCACAGTCTTTCCCCAGGCTGACCGTTCCAGGTATGTTGCTTGCCAGTGTCCCAGTGTTCAGGGTTTTTAAGTCCCTCTTGCACACGTCTTTGATCGCAGCTGCGGTTTGCCTGTGAGACATTTTCCCTGCACGAGGTCTACATGGAGGAGGTCTTTAGGGAACCATCCGTTGTGCATGCGCACGACATGGCCGAGCCAATGCAGACGTCTCCAGTTCATGGTCATTGATGCTGATGGCCGAGGCAGAGGGAAGTGGGAGTCATCTTGTCCCATGACTTGTGTTTCTTTAAGCTAATGTCAAGCCCAAAGTCTTGGCAGGCATTGCTAAAGCAATCCGTGAGCTGCTGTAGCTATTCAGTTAAGATGTCGGCTACTGCTGTGTCATCAAAGCACAACATACAATACAATACCACACCATACCGAACCATACCCTGCAATACTATACCATACTATACCCTACCATACCATGCCATACCACGCCATACCATACCATACCATACCATACCATACCATACCATTATCATACTACAATGAATGAACATATCATTCAGTGCAGAAAAGCACCATGCAATACAAACGTACCCAATATCTTATTTCATGCGTAAAATAGTATGAAACTACACACATTGACTTATATTGCGCCCATCTCCTCTCCTTTGCTGCTTTACCATCCCTGACCCCAAAGAGGAAGGTACCCATTTACAGCTGGGTTAACTGGGAGACTGTACTGAAGCCAAGGCGCGCAAACGGTCAACCATCCAAGAGATAACCACGCCCGACACTGCTTAACTTTTGCTGGGGAAAAGCGAGTGCTCCGACATGTGAGCTATCCCGTCCCCAATATATATATATATATTATATATATATATATATATATATATATATATATATATATATAAAATATATACATATATATATACATATAATATTTATAAGGAGAGATAATAATTATATAAAATATATTTTGATATAGATAGAAAATAGAAAGA
>CM054155.1:50413759-50416259 GCA_028751875.1 Rapana venosa
TTTTTTTTTGTTTTTTAAAATTTCTTTTATTTTCCCAAATTTCTTTTTGAACGTTTTTTCTCCCGCACAACACGCGGGCGGGGTTTTCATAGCAGTTCTTGCATTTATTGAAATCTCAAAAGAGGGGGGCAGCACAGTCAGTGGCAGAACATGCATACTGTCACAAACACTTCCCCAAACTCTCGGGGAAAATTTTTTGGAGGTAGTACATTTAACAACTCAACTTTTTCCACTCAAACTTGCTCTCCACATCCACATTCCTCTCATGACCAAAATGCCATCCACTACAGTCTCCGAACCTTGTTTTTTCTTTTCTTTTCTTTTCCATTTTTGCACACCAAAATCCCCCAAAAACACACTCAAATATGAAAAAACCCAAAAAACCCAGTTTCCTAAACAAAGACAAATGTTCTCGTTCAATACAATGTATGTTTTTTGTATTTCTTCAAATTTTGATTGTGTTCAGGGGTCCTATTGATCGCATATTTGATAAAAGATAGAGGGAAAAGAAGGTTATTTTAAAATGTTTCAACTGTCTTTGCTTTTCTTCTTCACCTCTTTTGTCAAAACAGGGGTTTAGTGCCCTGGCACTGTGTAGTATATTTAACCCCTTGGGAAGTCATACACGGGAATCATGACTCTCTAAAGGTTTTTGGTAACCCTTTGGGCTTTGACAGACACTACCCCAACAGGACGGCAGGGTGGGGGTGTGTGCTTTTTGTCAACGGGATTTGGGCCCGGTTTAAAATTGGGCAGGCTATCTGTGGGTCATTGAACTTTTGTTTATTTGCTCCAACCTTTCTAATCCAGGATATCCGCAACTATTTTTAAATTTTTTGGTTTTTATCCCCCCAAACAAAAGTACTAGAGCAGCGAAACATAGTTAAAACCCCGCGATATGCTCTTTTTATCCCCTAACCTTAAAGTGTACCCTGGGTGATTTTAATGTTGTTCATTTAAAAATGTTTAAAGAACATGAACAATGTCCTGCCCGTAAAAAATTTAAGACCCTAGACTTGTGCTCGGGACTGTACCGCGCCATTTGTGTCTTCTGCCCCATGTTTGTTTGTTTTGGAGGGGCCGTGTGATACCTTCAGCCTGGTCAGGACCACAAAAAATGGACTGTGATGCAAGCAAATTTTCAAGGCTGCTTTGATGCCTAGGGGATATGTTTTATAACGTGTGTTCAATCTGAATGACTTCTAATGTTTTTGTTATTATATTTCATTTTTGTTAGCTGTATCATTCCAACAAGGACTTCCATTTCCCCAATACAACCCTTGGGTTAAAAAGGTCTAAAACTGATTTAACAAAAAAAAAGTTATTTTACCACCACAGAAAAATCAAGCAGGAAGTAAAAAAAAAAACAAAGTGCGTTCCAGTCACTCACTCTCTCCTCATCCCTTGGTCGGGAGACCGTTGGGGTACCCCCCGGCGCGAAGTGGACCCCAAATGGTTCTTCCTGGCGCTTTCAGAGGTTTGGTACAGTGGGGCCCGGGTCCACTCCTTGATGTTGGATACCAGCTTTTGCGTTTTTCCCCCTCCTCCTTGCTCCTTCCCCATTCCCTGCGGACTGTTTTTGACGGGCTTTTATGCCTTTTTGTGTGGCCAAACCACTTCGTTTCCTCCGTTTGACTTATCTAGCAGGTTTTTTTTCCCACCATGCCCGATTGCTCCCAACGTATCATTGGTTTTGCGGTCTCTGTAGGTGATTTAATCCCCCGGGCACTTCTCTAAAAGGCTAAGCGCGTTTAAATCGTCGTAAGTGTCCATGCTTCACAGCTGTACGGGCAATGGGAGTACGGTCCCTTTGTAATTGACCTTGGTGGGTTTGATGTTGTGGTTCTCCACATTTCCCCAGCTTAGCAGGGAACCACTTGAATAGCATATCTCTAATGAATAAATGCCGAAGCAACCCCTACTTTTAAAAAAAAGGGTTATCGCGATCAAAATTAATCTGTAAGCATTTAAAGGCAATAAATTAAAATCTCCCGGCCAATATTATGTGCATAGATCCAAAATGCTGCACCACTGGTTGCCTGTCTTTCAACACCTTTTCCGAGCCTCCTAGATTTGTCATTTTCCATTATTTGAAAAATTTCCCAATGTATACCTCTTCCAAAATAAAAATGTAAAAAAAATGTGATAAAGACGCTAGAAAATTTCGTCAAATCTCTCATTTTTCTGCAAAGAAAATCTTAAACCCCCTAAATTTGCTACTGTAAAATCTACAGTCCCCGAAACTGGGGTTTTCTGTATATCTCGTCACCGTTTGGGTGTTACTACTGTAAATCTCAGTCACCGAATTGATGTTTCATACTGTAAATCTACTCACCGAATCGGTGTTACTACTGTAAATTACATCGCCATACCTCTGTCTCAATTTTTTTTGCCTGAAGACCTTTTTTGGAAAAAACACCCCAACCACACCACACCACCCCACCACAACCACCACACACCAACACACACACAAAACACCACACGCATGTACCACCGCACA
>CM054155.1:50421259-50437657 GCA_028751875.1 Rapana venosa
TTTTCCCCTAATTTTTTTTTTTTTGGGCGGCAAAATTTTTTTTTTTCTTTTTGGTTTTATTTTATTCTTTGAGCTTTGAGTTTTGTTTTTTCTTTCCTTCTGTGTCTTAATAACCACCCAAGAATTTTAAAAAATTTGTTTTCTTTTAAAAATTTAAAACTTTTATTTTTTAGGATTTTTTAAAGATTTTTTTTTTTACAAAAAAAGGGGTATCTTGTGTTCCCCAAAACCCAAAATATTTTTTTTTAAACAAATCAGTTTGAAGGTTATTAGGGGGCCTTTTTTTTTTAGACTTGAATTTTTTTTAAAAATGGTTTCAAGGGGGGAACTATAAAATTTTTTTTAAAATAAAATTTTTTCCCTTATCAGGGAGGGGAAAAAAATTTTAAAAATAACCAAATATTTTTTAACGTTTGGTTAATTTAAAAAAATGTCCACCCAGTTTCCCGTTTTATTTAAAATGTGTTTTTTTGGTTTAAAAACACCCCTTATAAAAATTTTTAGCGCCTTTAGTAGCTGTCCCCAATCACTCAAGTTTTTTAGGGGGCAATTTTTTTTTTCTATTTTTTAGATTTTTAGGTTTTTGGCTTACAGCGACTTGGATTTAATAACCCAACTGTTTTTAAAGGGTTTAAAGCCTAACATCTGTTTTGAGTTGCCCGTATTTTCTTGTGGACCAAAACCAAAGTATTTTTCCCCAAAATGTTTAGGTTTGCTGGGCAAGCTTTTTTCTGTCCCTTATTCAGAAATTTTTCCGGTTAAATCCTTACTTTATTGGAAAATGTTTTTTCCCCTTTTTCTTTTTGTTCTTTTAGTTTTAGCCCAAAAGATTGTTTCCTTTAAGGGTTTAGTTACCTTTTTTTAAAATTGCACCTTACTTTTTTAATAAGCTTCCCCGGGGTGTTACACTTTTCTTTAGGATTATAGTTATTTTGAGCAAGCGGCCTGGAAATACCCCTTCTTTAAAGGTAGCTAACGCAGTTGTTTCATCCCAATAGTGGAGGGGGGGGTTTAAATCGAGGGTTTCCTGTTCCATTTTTTGCTAGGGATTTTTTTTCTTTTTTCCCTTATATCAAAAAACCTCCGGGGTTTTGCCCCCATCCTTTTTTAAAAATAAGTTTTTTTTTTTTTTAAAAACAAAATAGAGATAAGATTTTTTGGGATTGCAATGTGTTTTGCCTTCTGTTAAATTTTTTTTTAAACCCCCAAGTTGTCCCACCTTTTTTGGTCAGGAGAATTTTTGAAAGAGATTTTTAAAAAAATTTTTCCAATTTGGAACAACGCGAATCTAACAATGTGGGGGGGGTTTTTGAAAAAAGATTGTTGTGTTTTTTTTACCAAGGGAAAAATTTTTTTAAAAAGGGAAAATTTTTTCCCTTTTTTTTTTTTTAATAGAAAAAAATAAAAAAAAAAAGAAATGGGGCTATGAAAAAATAGGGTTTTGGGGTTTTAGCACTGATTTTTTAACCAGACTGTACCCCCCACTTTAAATTAAAAAAGGAAAATTTTTACCAACAACCAGAAATTTCTACCCTTGACTAGATTGGCAACAAACAACTTTGGAATTTTCAAGGGGAAAATATTTCAACAAAGGGAAAAAAACCCACCCAGCTGAAAAATAAATGAAAAACAAAACATGCGAGAAAAATGGGTACCGCACAAACAGGTCAAAGCGGAAATTTGTAAAAAAAAAAAATTTAAAGCAATTGCCTGGGCCTTTTTGGAAACCAAAACAAGAAACTAGAGGGAAAAGCTTCAAAGCAGAGAGCAACCCTGAAAAAATAAAAAATAATTCCCAGCGAAAAAATCTAAATAAGCCCAAGATTAGAAATGAAAAATAAAAAATACATTTGGGGAAGCAGAATAAAAAGAAAAACACAAAACTTTTAAAATTTCCCCAAAAAAAAGGGAAAGAACCACACGTTTTCGCGAGAACCCCAAAAAGTTGAAACCTTGAAAAATTAAGCAAAACTAAATCCAGGAGCAATGAAACAACACCAATTTTTTTGAAAAACAAACACTAGAAAAATCGTCCTTTTTTGAGCACTTAAAATTTAGTTAAAAGTTTGCAGCTTTCCTTGGGTTTTTATGGCTCGGAAGCCATTTTCCCACCACCAAAAATTGAACAGGCAATGGGTTAGGAAAATCGGTCCTTCTTTCTAAAAAAAAGTAAAAAAGGGGGGGCTTTTGGGGAAAGGGGGGGAAAAAAGGGGGGGGGCGGTTGGGGGGGGGGTTTTTTTTTTGGCCCCGCTTAAACATATCATTTTAAAAGCATTATTTCGTCATAGTGTTTCTTTTTCAAGGGGAATAATTTAAATTTTTTTTTTTTGCTTGTGGAGGGGGTAGTGTTTTTTCCCCTTGTTTCTTGTTGGGGCTTACTACTGATACTTTGATGATGTATTGTTTCATTTTTCTTTTTTTTCCAAGCGACATCATTCCAGAATAATATATTGTTTTTGAGTTTGGTAATTTTTCCTTTGGAAAATTTTGCATGTTGGAAGGCAACTGTTAACCCCAAATGTCCTATGCAAAAGTCACCTTAGACCGTGCTGGGGAAGAAATTTAAAATCTTGGCTTATTTCAAGGCTGGTTTAAATACTTTTCAAGATTTGTAAAACTGCTTTTGCTTTCAAACCATTTTGCCCCAATAAATTGATCTGTCTGTTTTCCGGCAAACCCCACAATTCTAACCAGCATTTTTTTCCTGGCTTGTTAATTCATCTTTTCAAAAAAAAAATCGCCAGCTTTGCCATGTTTCCTTACTAAAAGGTTAAAGTGCTGATGAGAAGATGAAATTTGGCGGCCACCAGTCTTTGTTATTTTTGTGAAAACCCCCCAAAAAACGATTCCCCAGATGATTTTTGTTTTTTGTTAAGAATTTTGATAAATTAAACACCCACCCCTTCCAACGTTTTTTTAATCCTTATTTGGGTTTTAGTTTCTTCAGTGGGTGGGATTTTTTATTCGAAACAAGCCTAAACTATAGTTAAAGAAACCTTTTTCCCACGTTTACTAATTTTATTTATTTTTCGATATGAACCCCACACCTATTTAAAAGGGGTACGTTAAGGATTCCTATGATTAAGGTTGAAACCCATGCTTTCCGGGTACTTTAAGGGGGTTTTAAGTTGACCAGGGGGGTTGGGAATTTTATTAAAAATGTTCGAAAAGCAACTTTACTTTGAAAGGTAATAGTTTCGGGGTTTTAGGGGAATCCAGAAAATTTTTTACCTTATTATATTTATACTTTAAAATTTAAGTAGAAAAAATGTTTAAAACACTAAAACATCCATCGGTGTATGTTAAGCGTTTCCTTTGAAACCCTTAACACAAATTTTGTTTTTTGAAACTTTAAAAAAGTTCAAAAAAACATTGACAGCCAAAACTGGATTAAAAAAAATGTACTGAACAGACGCTTAATAATTTTAGGCAAGAGGTTTTTAATAAACACCTGGAAAACTCTTTCGCCCAGTGGCCCAAAAAAATCAAACCCTAGTTAAATCATTTACACCCCCTTTTAAACTTAACGCAAAAAAAATTAGCAAAATCTTGTAATGCTGGGTTTGAAGGCCAATTTCCTTGGTTTGATGGTATCAAAGGAAAAAAACCTAGGGGTAAAGAAAAAAAATCAGAAACTCTTTTCCTTTTGTACAGTTGCAAAAGGTAAAAAAAAAGTGGGAGAGGGTTTTCCCCCCCCTTCATTACTAATTTCACCCACAAGCATGTATGGCCAGAAAATAGTTTACTACATTCATCCCAAGATTTTGAAAGGTTTATGAAACTCGTAAACAATAAAACATACAAAAAGAAAATTGATGTAAAAATTTACAAAACCCTTAAAATAAAATAAATAAATCTAAAATTGTAACCTTCACCCCCGGTTGTAAAAGGCCAAAATGAAATTTGGTTTTTGACTTGGGGGGGTAAAGGTTTTGGGGATGGGGATTGGGTAAAGTTTTGCGGTATCCCTGATGGTTTTAAGGTTAGTGGAAAAGCCCTTGGGTTTTCCCTCTTAAAAGTTGGTGTTTTGAAGCGGCTTTGGTGAGTTTTAAAAAGGTAAACATTTAAACATTGCCTCCCAAGATTGTGGGTGGGGGGTTTTTGTAACACTCTCTTGCAGACGAATTTCCTTTAAAGCCATAAAGGTACGTCTTGACTAGCTAAATACCCGGGGGAAAGGTAAGATTGCTACCAAAAAGGTTTATTGCTTTGAAAGCCTCGTGAAAAATCAACCAATTTGTAGACCTTCCTTTTTTCCTTGGAAATGACAGTCTTTTTTTTGGGTTGGTTGGGGGGCTATTTTCTTGTTCATGGATGGGATTACTAATTAAGGAAAAGACCCGCTTTGATGCCCACATTTGCTATTGCTATTCGGAACAACAGCGGTAAAATGACATTGAAGGGAATTTTCCAATTTTAAAGTCAACTTGCTCTAGCCCCACCACAGCTGACACAATTAGCATCATCAATCTACACCACATTGACCTCGTTGCAGTTATTACACAGATGTTGTCTGCCGAAAATCATTCAAGACTTATGATTGAATCCAAAAAAAATTCACACATTTTTTTAAAAGTATAGAAGAAGTGACGCCCGCTAAATATTAAAGTTTAGTGCCCCAGACCCTAAAACTTTTAATGATAATGCTAATACTTTGTTTGAAAACATTACACAGATGCAGCATGACTTTGAGCAAAAACTAGAAAAGTATACAAAAATGCGGGGGAGGTAAGATCGCATTTAGTGTTGAGCTCTATTACAAAGGGACGAAATCGTCTCAGCCGCAAGCAGGAAAGGCTTGCTCTCTTGGTACGGGGAATTGCTGCCCCTGCTCTTAGCATTGGGCTCGTTTCAATAACAGCAGGGCCTGTTCTTTGTAATCAGTCTTTTCGAAGAAGGTTTGCGTAAACTGAAAAACTGATGTTTTGTTGCTTGACATTACCCAGCTAGCTCTTCAGATCATTTTTAGAAAGCTCAAACAGTTTCCCACAATATCGAGGGGGTTTCAAGCTCTTCAGGATGACTCGATGCTCAAGCTTTAAAAAGTTCGACCTCCAAAACAAACAACACAAGAAAACTGTGGACTTTGACTCAATAAAAAAGGAAATATATAAGAAAAGGGGTATTGTTTGGGCCTGGACAGTGTTTTAAAAGGTAGTGAGTACTCTTTAAGGGCTAAAAATTCCCTGCGGGATTCACTGTTTTCTACCGTGCAAAAAAAAAAAAAAAGAAGCAATTTTTTAATTAAAAATTATTTTTTTTTACTATATGATTTAGAGATTTTAGTGAGGCTCATTAGGGCAAAGTTTTCAGACAATAGAGCTGGGGTTACACAAACGCAAAAGTTGTAAAAAGACCCAAGATGCATGCACAATTACCAGACAAGATAAAAATCAAAACCACCATAAAGGTACATTTTGGTTTGGAAATTCTATCAACACAGCAAAAAAAGAGGAACTAAGTTCATGTGTCAAAAAACCAAAAGCACTGACCCCTTTGAGGCTCAACAAACATGGGCAGATGAGATGAGCGCAATTTTGGTAGCAGCAAAAAAAAGCAAGAAGGGGGGATCAGGGGGGACAGTTGGTAAGGTTCTTCCTAGAACTAAGAAACAAATTTTCACCCATTGTTGGTAAAATTTACTTTCCCTTGTCACAAGAAATAGTTGCAAAGAGAGCTGGTGAACATACAGAACAAGTGTTAAGTTTTATTTTGTGTGTGCGGCAAAGTTTTTCATGTAAAAAAGAATGGGAGAGTTCAAACTTCATGAACATTGCAACAAGTAAATTTACGGGCATTGATTTCCTGAGCTTTTAAAGGTATTGATCTTTTTGGGAACTAATCCCAATCAGGTGAATGTGTACCCCTAGGGATGATGTGGCAGTTTTCTGTGGATTAAGACCACTTGGATAAAAAAAGACTAAACAAAAGGAAATCCTGACAAGAACCTTTTTTTATCTTTTTACAAAAAACGAAGCACCCCCACGGGGGGGGCTAGAGGGCTTCACTTACCAAATTTAGAACAAGGGTAGATAATGGCACAACAAAAAAAAATCAGCACAACAAGATTTTTGAGAGATGTTTGGGTTTCTTTTCCCCATTTTTGAAGCTGCAGAAAAACACAGAAACATTGAAGGTGAGGTTGAAGCAATCATGAATTGAAAACCGAACCCGGGAAGAAAGGTTACTTCAAGAAATATTTAAGATGCAAAAGAGCCCATATGTAGGTATGTGCTTCGAGTCTATCATTGACCAACCCAAAGGCAGCCCCGGGAACATCTCCCTAAAACTACTTCTCAGAAATTTTAATCTGGTTTCCTTTTTGCTAATTGTTTTAGATCTGACGGGGACACACAAAAACCAACTTTGTATCGGGACCAGACGCAGCAAAGCTTTTTCTTGAAACATGAAAGCGAATCATAGTCCTCTTCAAAGCAAATTTAAAAGAGATTATTATGACAGAAGAAGTAGGGCGTTGCCTCTCCAACTTTTGCTGGTTTGTGGAAAATTTTTAACCCAGAGTCCCAGACAATCACAGTCAGAGATCTTTGCCCACATCAGTGGTAATTTTGTGGGCGCACATAGAAAGTTATCTCAACTAAAAGTGTCCCAAGTTTGGAAGTGCGTCTTCTTCCCAATTTAGAGGTTACGACTCACACCTAATCATGCAGGCAGTGAGTGAGTTTTGGGGCTTACTGCATTGCTCAGTCATAGGAAGTCCCTGTTTTACACTAAATAGTTTTTTCTTTGTTTCCCACAACATTGTGGGTCTCTGAGTCCTTGTCTTTTCGTGAGTACTTGCTCAATTACAAAAAAATCTTTGACCAAAGCTCGTGCAAAAAGGGTCTATCCTTATGAGTACATGGATCATGGGAAAGCTTTGATGAAGAAGGTGCCTCCAAAAGAAGTTTCTTCGCAGACTAAAGGGCAAAGGAATCAGTGATGATGAATCAGCAGTCGTGGGCATGGAAAAAGTTTGCAGTGTTATAGGGTGTTTTCATTCGTATCTACTTGCTGATGATGTTGCTTGCTGATGTCTTTGAGAACTACGAAAGACTGGCATGAAAATTGGGGACTAGACCCATCACACTAATCCGCACGGGAAGTTTGGGTGCTTTCTTAAAGTTTACTGTTTTAAACATTGTTTTTTATCTGATTTACCTGCTCAAATGTTGAGGATGGTTACGGGGTGGCATCGTAGGGCATGCCAATTATGAAAGGGCCCAAACAAAAAATTTAAAAGATTATGATCCTAACAAACCTTCAAAAAAATACTCATGTATTGGGACGAAAAACTTTTGTAAGGGATGGGCGATGTGTCAGTCATCCCTTTGGGGAACTTTCAGTTGTTTAATGGTCTTTTGCTTTTGATGGACCAAAAAAGTGTTTCAAAAATGGTGCCTGATCAAGCACTGGTTGGATTAGAAGTAGATTTGTCTTCCCAGAACTAATGATGCGCACAATGTTTAAACCAATGGCGCAAAAAGGCTCAAACATCTCCAAAAAAACCACCAAGCTTGTCCCAAAAATTAAATGAAAGAGAAGTTTTTTGTAACAGACTGTTACGTTTACCTAAGGAGGGTTTAAATTCTTAGTGTTCATGTTTTTGTGTTTGCCCCGAGCACTTCATGAAACTACATCATGAGAACACTGATTGAGAACGAAGGCAAAGGATGCATCAGAAAAAAGGGTTTCTTTAAGTCATGAACAACAGCGCTTTGGTAAAACAAAGGAGAACCCCCCACAAAAGAAAAGATGTTAGATTGTCACAAAGAAAAAGAAACATAAAAATAACATCAAAGCCAAGCTATAAGATACAGGCAATTCCATGAAAGTGTATGGATCATGTGAAGAAGTTGCAGGGTTAAACTGAAAACAGTTTATTGGGTTTGTGTGCTGGGCTGTCAAAGTGTTGATGTGAGTTTTGTATGATTACTTCAAGCCAAAAACCTGCTGTAAGGGGTTGTACACAGACCGCTCTTTCATCCTAGACATACCCCCAGAGATATATACAAAAAACCTTGTAGGGACGTAGCGTGGGGTCAGAGTATGGTATGAAAAACCCGTGATTATCCAAAAGACAGTCCCTTGCATTTCGTAAACAAAAAAGTTTTGGTAAGATGAAGGATGAGATGAACGGCACTTTATCAAAAAATATGTTGGGCTGGGGCCAAAATGTATAGCTTTTTAAACCCGAAGGTGTCATAAAAAAGGCAAAGGTGTTGGAAAAACAGGTGGTCAAAACAAGATAGTCTGAAACTAAAAAAAAGGCTCTTTTGAAGGTAGGTATTTCTCTTTACAACCAAAAAAATAGTTCAACATTGCACCCAAAACAAAACAACTGTGGTTAGAAAAAAGACATGATTGCGCGGTACAAAACGAAAATATTATCGCCAGAATATCATCGCGCTAGGACACTGGGGAACAAAATAAATTTAATTATTAATTTTTTTTTTTTAAAATTTTTTTTCGAGCTAAAAATTTGGAATTTAAAACCACAATGGGTTGTTTTCTTTATAAAATATTGGTAGTGGTACAATGCCACGTCCTGCTTTTACAGTGGACTTTTAGAAGTTTGGTGGCAAATAGAAATAAACTGATCATGGCCAAAAAAAGAGGTGCTAAAAAATATTCTAGGAGTTGTTAGGGGGTGAGAGAGTGTCCAACCATTCAGTATTATCAAAAGTGTTCACATAATTTTTAGTAACAAAAAACAGTTAATGGACCCTACAGTCACTTACTTTGATGAAATAGTCCCCCTTCTGAAGCGGGAAGTATTAGGGGGCACTAATGCAGTTCCCCTCTAACAAAAACCCCCTGTGGGCAGGTAATTTACAAAATAAATAGGAGGATCCCTCCCCAACTTTTTTTTTTTCTTTTTGGTCTAGCTCCAGAGGGATCTGTTGTCGTTTGGATGTCGCTGGTTCGTTCTCCGGAGCATTTTCAGATATCCAGTTTCTTCCCAAAGGGGATTTGTGGTTGCTTGAAGGTTTCTTTTGGTGTGCTGCTGTATTGTTTATGTTTTTGGCGCCCAGGGTTTTAACCCTGTGGCTTTTTGTTATTCAGAGTTCATTGCTCTCAAAAGCAGGCAGTCTTCTTCCCACTCTGTATTTCGTGTGCCCGAGATATGATTTCTTGGGGTTGATATGCAAAAGTTTTCTGCTAAAAGCTTGTTTAAACTTTCAACCGTGCTTGAGATTGGGTTGCCTGGTTACCCCTTTTTTTTGCTACTCTCTTTTAAAAACTGATTAAATGCTCCTTTAAAATTTTTCCATCTCACATGAAAAATTGGGTATTTTAGTGGGCCCGACTATGATTTTTTGCAAAGCAAATGCAGTTGCCGTGGGAACTTTTCAGTAAGGGGCTCGCATCTTTTTCTAGAAGCTAGTCTATCAGTAAAGGATACTTAACCTCTTTTTTGATTGTTATGTGGTAAGTATAAAAGGGTTTTTTGATGAGTATATTTGGGTTTGTTTAGAAAGGGGGGTTTTAAAAGCGCCTTGGTGCAGGTAAATAGATCGCCCTATTGTTTTTTAGACAGCCATTCTTTCTACTTCGGGAAAACTCCTGCTGCAAGCTCAGTTTATTTAAAAGCTGCTGCCTTTTCCCGTACCCTTTCGGTGTGTTTGTCTTAGAGAGTTTGGATCCATTGTTTTTTAAAATAATAAGTAAAAAAATTGCTGTTTGGTTAACCCAAAAACCTTTGTGTAAGAAGTATACTATTGTCATGCCCACCCCAATAAAAAGAATCTCGCTGTCTTCTGGGTTTCGTGGGTTTATAATAAACACGAAGCTGTGGGTTTGTAATGGAGAATTTTTTTTGCCTGCCCCAATGTTGTACTTTTTTATTGCCCCTAACATCGTAAAGTTTTTTCAGCATGTCCTTGTTCACGAAATTTTTCATTAATAAAGTCAATGAGCATTCTTTGTCTTTCGTTTTCTGCCTGTGCTTGTTCGTTGTTTTTGCTTTATCTGTCTCTTCCTTTCTTCATTGTATGAAGTTTAGAAAAAGTGTTGCTTTCTGTAAAAAACAAGTGCGTTAACTACAGCCCCAACCATCATCACTAAAAAAGCCATTTTTATTTTTGGAAATATTTTCTGGGAAAGATTCCTGTTAAAGGAAGTCTTTTGTAGGGAAAGGATGCTTTACAACCCCAACTGTTAGCGGTCTTCAAAGTTAGTTTTCCTAAATACAGGCCTATTTTTTTGAAAATCTTTCCTAAATGTTTGCCTTCACTAAGACTGCCAAAAACGGGAGCGTGGTAGACCAAATTTATGCGCTTTTTGTCTCATTTTTCTATATTTATAAAATTTTTTATTTATATCTATTAATAATATTTAATGGTCGTTTTAGGGTGTTTGCTTTGAATGTTTGGGGGTTGTTGTGGTTTTGGGTTTTGTTCTTTTGCGGTTTTTTGTTTGCTGGTTTCTTGCTGCTCCCTACTCTATAGGGTGAAACAATTCCCTAGCTGTTATACCATATATTAAGTAAGACTGAAGTTTGTTTTTTGGGGGGGCTGTGTTTTTTTTTGTGTTTCTATGGCATTGTTTTTCTAATGTTTCCCGTAAGATCTTTTTCTTGCTTGTTTTTCTAAGTTTTTTTTGTCGATTCCTTGCTACCTTTGCCAGCTTAACTTCCGGTTCTTTGTTACAATGTCACTTGTGAAAGGGAGCTTGCTCTTGGGTTTTTGAAATTTCCTGTGTTTGGTTTTGGGGGGGTTCTGTTTTTCCATCTTTTCTTGTGGTTAAATTTTATATGTTTTAAAGTTATCAATAGCAGTATGGGGTAAAAAAGAGCCAAAAAAGGTAAAATATCACGCCAGGTCTCCGCGTTCTAGCAAAATAGGTCCTGTGAGAGGTCATATGCAAGTCAGCTTCTGAGTCACATTAAGACCCTACTTGTTCTTTTGCTTATAGACCAATAACAGTATGCCCCAGGCTTTTCCCATTTTTGCTCCCAAAAAGGTTTAAACCCCTTAAAAACTTTTTAAGTTTGTGGGGATAAATGCTGACCTGTTTAAAATGTTGTTTGTTCCTAAGTAGCTTTGTTTTTTCCCCAAGCGCAAAAGAGTTACAACTTCTCTTCTTATCCCGTGATTTTCTCATTATTTTTCTTCTTGACTAGAACCGAGATGTCATCAAAAAAAGTTCGTCGCAATTATGTTGCTATCTTTTCAATATTTTGTGTAAAATAATTGTTTTTTGTTGTTTTTTGACAAGTTGTTGATAGTTTTTGTAAGTTGTTTTATGGGGACTTGTTTATTTCTGACAAGTTCTTAAAAAAGTTTTGTTTTAGTTTGTAAGTTTTTGATAAGTTTGGTAAGTTTTTGTATTGTTGTTTTTAAGTTTTGGTAAGTTCTTGTAAGTTGTTTATAAGTTGTTAATAAGTCTTGACAAGTTTTGATAAATCTTGATAAGTTGTTGTAAAATTCTTTACAAGTTGTTAAAAAAGTTTTTGACAGTTCTTTATAAGATATTGATAGTTGTTGTAAAGTTCTTGACAAGTTGTTTTAAGTTTCCCTTGACAAGTTTTTTGATAAGATATTGTTTTAGCAAAATTCCCCCTAATTTTATAGTTTTACCCCTCAAAAAATAAATTAGTATTACTTTATTTTTTGAGAGAGGGGGAAAAGCCGAGTAAAGGTTAAAATGCTTAGTTTTTTTATATAAAATTGCAAGTTTTGGTTCGATGGGCGAAGCCGAAACGGACCAAAATTGCCTGGTTTTGGTAAACGTATGTGGTTGAGTTGACTCGGTTTTTCCCTATCTCTGCCCCTTCTTGTTATTTTTGCCCTTTATCCATTGCATTGTTTTTAAAAAAATTAAAAGATAAAAGTCTTTTTTTCCGAAGTTGATGCGGGGCCTGTTTGTCAGGGGATTAAAAGGGGCATCGCATTTTGGTATTTAACCCCCGACAACTAGTTGTTGTCTGAGGTTTTGCGACAAAAAAAATAAAGACGGTATTAGTTTTTACGATTTCAAAAACAGTGTATCAAAGATTTTTTTTCATGAGGGTGGTATCGATCTAGTAAATCTGTGTTTTACAGAGTAAAAAAGGGTAGGTGAAGAACTTTAATTGTGGGGAACCAGGGAAAAAGACTTTTCGAGGATCTGCACTTTGAAAAAGGGCGATGCATTTGTGATAAGAAAATTTAAAATCCCCAAAAAAAAATTTAGGGTATACCCAAAAATGCAGTATAAAAGAGCAGGGTTTGTAGTAAGTGGCGTGATCCCGAAGGTGATGACTCGTTTTTGTGCTCCTTTTATCTGACTTCAAAAGGGGAAGGGTCTAGCCGGGTGAGTACACAGGGGGTTGTTTTAGTCAGTGCATTAAAACATTTTACATGTTAGGGGTAATGTCACGGTTTTAAGAAAAATGGTTTCTTATTTCTTGGAACGGACGATTGATTTTTTTTTTGCACGTGTGTGTGTGTGTGTGGTTTGTGTTGTGTGTGTGGTGTGTGTGTGTTGTGTGTGTTGTGTGTTTTGTGTGTGTAGTGTGTGTTTGTGTGTTTTGTTGTGGGGTGTGTGTGTGAGAGAGAGGAGAGAAAAGCGTGTGTGTGTTTGTGTTGGAGAGAGGAGTGTGTGTGTGTGGTGTGTGTGTGTGTTGTGCGTGTAAGCTCACGCGCTTTATTTGTATTTTTTCAGGGTGTGTGATGATATGTGTGTACACATGCGCAGGCCCTGTCAAATGGTAAGAGAGTTGAAACCAAATTGGTGTGTGTGCAGGAATGCCAGAGCAACAGGGCTTGTCTGAAGTAAAAAAGTAATGATACAATACCCTCACTACAGCACTACATACATTTACGCACTTTCCTACACTGCACAACACTACATACACTACACTTTATACTTACATTCATACCTCCTTTACTAAATACACTTCATACGTAAATGCCTGCATGCAATACGCTACACGCATTGCATTGCATTGCACGCACTACAGTAAAATCCATCCCGCACTGCACGCACTTCACAAGATACACTAACTACATAACTACATACCTAAACAAAAACATTGCCCCTACACAACACTGCCTGATGCATTTAACATACACACCACTATTACAATCACTACATACATGCCATAAATACATGTCATACATACACTACAAACCTTTTACTACCTACGTGCAACAAGTACAAAAATACAATTCCTGGTAAGAGACTCTTACGACAACTTTTGGTGCTTGTGAGACAGTTTTGTACGGCAGGGCTTTTTCCCGAAATGAAAAAGATTCTCCTGCCAAATTCTGCCAATATTCAGCCTGAAGAGAAGAGAAAGCAAGTTTGGGGACAAAACCAAAAAACACATTTAAAACATGATACAAAACCCCCCCCCTGATACAACTTCTGAAAAAAACACTGATCGCACACTGATACGCCCTTTGGGACAAACCCCTGATACAGCACATGATAAAAACCTGATAAAAACAATGTACAAACCTGATATCACACACTGATCAAAACACTGATCAACCCTTGTACATTCTCATCATCAGACCCCTGACCTTTGGGGGTCGTGGGGGGAATGAAAGCGATGCCGTGGAAGCCCCTTTATACAACACACTGATAAAACCACGATCAAAAACTGATAAATCATATGATACGCACCTGATACAAAAAATCTCAAAACCTGAACAAAACAATGTAAAAATAGGTAAAAACCCAAAGTCAACACACTGATATAACACACGATACAAAAATACTGATACAACACATGAACAGCACGCCCCAAAGCAACACACTGAGTAACAAAGTGATAGAACATGTAAAAACTGATACAACACATGATGCAGACATGATACAACACATAACACAAAACCCCAATACAGCACATGATACAGACATTTATACAAACATGAGCAACCACTGTAAAAACCCAAAGATCTTGGGCGTCCTCGATCCGATGATGATGAGACTGTCCCCAGTGTTGGTCTTGTTTTGTGGCAAAGGGGATGGCTGGGTTTAAACCCAAACCGTGATAGGGAGCGGGGGGCAGTGGGGGCAAGGAAATGTCGGGGGGGCAGGGTTGGGGGTTGACGCCCTTTTTCCTAGCTCGTGCTGAGTCAGTCATCTCGCCTCTTTCCTCGAAATTGTCTGCGCCCCGATGGTTAGGGGGCGCCAGCCCGGCGTCCATGCTACAGCTCCAGCTGTTTTGGGGGGGGGATGTCGGTGTTTGATGTTGGCTTCCGCCCGTCCCTTTAATCTTTTTCGTGGTTGCCTGGTTCCCTTTCCCCAAGGGCAGTTTGCCATCATGAGTGCTTAGGCAGCCTTTGGTGTCCATCCGGATCACGTGGCCAACCCCCCCCTCGAAGTGGGCTTTCAGGATCATGGCCTCGAGTGGTATCCAGCTCTGTCCAGGACCTCGAGGTTGTGATCGGTCTTTCCCGTGGTTTTTCTAAATTTACCGAAGGCTTCTCATGTGGAACTTTCCGTGCTTCAGTGTTTTTGTAACCCCCCAGTCTCGCATCCATAGGTAGGCTGGTGAGGACGACGGCTTGTAACCTTGACTTTTTGGAAACTGGATGTTTTGCTGGTTCAAGACACGAGTGGAGGCGACAAGAGTTGATGGCCTTGGTCCTAGCGTTGATTCTTTATCCCGGGGTTACATTGTGTGGTATCCCAGGTATCTGAAAAACTCCACTATCTTTTGTGGGTGCCTCAATGGAGATAGAGGGGGGGGGGTGGTGAAGCAGGCCTGGCTGAAATAGTCCCTGTCTTGCCGAGGTGTAGTGAGCCCAAAAAGGCGAGAGGTTTTGCGAACTTATTTGGTTTAAACTGTAGGTCAGACTCTTTTTGTGATGAGAGCACAGTTAGCAAAAAGTGCTTCCCGGGTGATCTTCTCCACAACCCTTTGGGCTGGCGTTCAGTCGGGGGAGGTAAACAGTGAGCATCAAGTCTGTATCGGGTTTCCCCAGGTCAGGTCCTTTATAGGTGGGTTTGGGAAAAGGTGAAAAAAAAGTTTAAAAAAACTGGGGGCCCGCACGCTCCTGTTTGACACCGTTACTGGTTTAATGGCTTGATATTCTCACCCGAGAAACCTGCCGGTCTGTTTTCTGAAAATGGGTATGGGTTGTGAACTTGTCTGGGCATCGGTTTGGATAGGAGATCCGGGGCCTTCCTGTTACTGTGCGAAGGCCTTTGGGGGGTCAACAAAGCCAATACAAGTCATGTTTTGCTTTTTGGATTTCTCCTGCCTTGTGGACGGAGAAAATCATGTCCCACATCTCTTTTCCAAATCCCATGGTTTTTTCCTTTTTTCCCCTTGCGGTTAGGGGATCTGTCAATCCGGAAATCCCATAACAAATGATACAAACAAGAACAAACATGAACAAAAGATAAAACCCCTAATGCAGCACACAGGAACAGGACATGGTATAAAACCTGAACAAACACTGAGCAACACATGATCAACACATTTATAAAAAAGATGGGAGAAAACCCCCCCCCCCCCCCCCCCCCCCCCCCCCCCCCCCCCCCCCCCCCCCCCCCCCCCCCCCCCCCCCCCCCCCCCCCCCCCCCCCCCCCCCCCCCCCCCCCCCCCCCCCCCCCCCCCCCCCCCCCCCCCCCCCCCCCCCCCCCCCCCCCCCCCCCCCCCCCCCCCCCCCCCCCCCCCCCCCCCCCCCCCCCCCCCCCCCCCCCCCCCCCCCCCCCCCCCCCCCCCCCCCCCCCCCCCCCCACTTAAAACCCCTGATTAAAAAAAGAACACTGTAACAATTTATAGACATGTACAAAAGCATATACAACACAAATCACAAAAGATACAACAACGGGTACAAACACTGATACAACACAATGAAAAAACCCCGGAAAAACCGATACAACAATGATACAACACATGATTAACACATAAAAACATGATACCGCATGATACAACACAAAATACGCACACTGATACAAAAACTGTTTTCAACAACTAATACAAAAAATGTAAACCCCATGATAAAAAAACACGGATAAAACACCCTGATGCAGCACACTGTTACAAATTACTGTACAACATTTTAAAAGCACACTCATACGCACATGATACAACACATGATCAACCCTATACAGCACACTAATACAACACATGATACCAAAAATATAAACACATGATAAATGAACACAAGATACAACAACTATACAATAAATAAAACCAACTGATAAACAAATACAACAACTGATAAAAAAAACCCCGATAAAAACACAATGTACAGACACTGTACAACACAATAAACGCCCGATAAAACAATTTTAACCCAAAAAACTGATACAGAAAAAATACAACACATGATAAAAAAACTAATAAAAACCCTAAAATGAAAACACAAGATACAACACTATAAAAATGAAACAACACATTGATTCAGCACGTAAACAACACTGATAAACATATGATAAACCCAAAAACAC
>CM054155.1:50438157-50470657 GCA_028751875.1 Rapana venosa
CTTTATTGTTTTTTACCTACCTCTGTTCAACACTTGTTAGCCTTCCTTAATTAATCAAGTACCTGAGTGGAAGTGGTTATAATATAATTTCTTGTGTGTTCAGACAATCAAGTTAAAAGAACTTTATTGAAAAAAAAAGGGGTAAAAAAAAAAAAAAATAAGATTAAGTTTACGCAAACCTTTTTTCATCCGCCCTCACACAATAAGTGATCAAGAAATTTGACATATAAAAGCACTTAAAAGATATGGCTGAACTCTTTGAAAAGATGAAAATTTAATTATATGTTTTAAAAATATAAATCCAGATTCACAACACCACTACTCAAGTCATTACAAATGAAAAAATATCAAAATGACAAGGTTAGGAATAACAACAAAGCTGCCAGATGTAATTAACCCAAGTAAAAAAGGTGGACAGGGAGTACTGAAATTTGTCCATCAATGTTTTTACTTAAAGTTTTATAAACGTTTGTTTCGAAGAGCTGATTTTTATAAGGGGTAAATATTCACACTGTTCTTGGAATAAAACAAGCTTGATTTATAAGATTATTATGGCCTGTACTTAAAAACTTCTATAGTATCCTGTTTTTATCAAGAGAAACATATTTTCACAATTAACTGGGGCTTTCGTTTATCATATTGTC
Source organism: Rapana venosa (assembly GCA_028751875.1). Lineage (NCBI taxonomy): Eukaryota > Metazoa > Mollusca > Gastropoda > Neogastropoda > Muricidae > Rapana > Rapana venosa. Next base: position 50,438,802 of record CM054155.1, read on the forward strand.
CATAATAATAATAATGATGTATTAATTATTAGCGCTGAATATTGTAAAGCAACAAATCTCAGCCTCGTATACATACATAGAACTTCTTTTGACATGCAGACTGTAAGAGAGTGAAAGAATACCGGATTCTTGTAGTGTGTGTGTTTTGTGTGGTGTGTTGTGTGTGTTGGTGTGTGGGTGTGTGTGTGGTGTGGTGTGTGTTTGTGTTTTATTTATAATTTTTTTTATCGGAAATGGAATACAGCACCATGTGCTTTTTTTCCCAGTCCCCCTGTGTATGCGTATTGTAATTTATTTCATCTGTTCCCACCGGCCACACAATGTGCATACTATTACTAAAAGAGAAACTAGGAAATAAACGTGTGCGCAAGATGTTCTGCGTGCTTTTGCACACATCATGACCTCGTTTAATTCATCCGAAGGACTTTTGGGAGAGTGAGTCTGCACGTTGCTAACTCCAGGGGGAAAATATCGCCTTGAAGCTGAATCGAACCCGTCGTCATGATTGCGATCGAAATTTCTAAACCCACTAGGCTATCCCTGTGTGTGTGTGTGTGTGTGTGTGTTGAGTGTTGTTTGTGTGTGTGTGTGTGTGTGTGTTGTGTGTGGTGTTGCTGCGTGCGTGCGTGCGTGCGGCGTGCGTCGTGCGTGCGTGCGTTGCGTCTGTGAGCATATTTCGTAAACCAACATGGGTCAGTTTTAGTTCGATTTTGTAAAACTCTGACTAATTGTATGTTTGTTTTAAAACATTAGTTGTTCTCAAGTTTTGTTAAACTGAATAATAATATGTCGTTCATGCTGGTTGCAGGATTAGATCAGTTTTATTTTTGCTAAAAAATCTGATATGTATTGCGTGTAGACGTGACATCAAACATTTGTTCACAAGTCTGATGATATGTTGAAGTATTGTGTATATATTTTGTGTTTCACTAAAATTTGTTTTTGCTGTCACCCCTTCTAAAGGAGCATTGGCCTTACTGAAATAAATCTCCCTCCTATCTCTCTCTCTCTCTCTCACATCTCTCTCTCTCTCTCATTCTCTTAATCCTCACTCTCCGGATCTCTCTCTTCGCTCTCACTCCAGTCCTCTCCTCTCTCTCTCTCTCCTCTCTCTCAACATGTGCCATTTTCACTGTAATGTTCGATCCATATGAGAACTAATGCATTAATTGAACGCCTATTTCGTTATCAACAAAAATATAACTATGTATCTCTTGAAAATAATGATCAGGTCAGTTGGGGTTTATGTATATTAAATAGACACTTTATTCTTTTTAAATCAAGTTGTCATTGTTGTTAGGTAGGTTTTTTTCCCCCTTATTATGTGATGTCCCTAAACAACGCAAGGCCGGATAAGACAAGTATGCGTATGCTTATTCTGTTACCCTTGAAAAATACAGATTCATTCAATAATAAAAGGTTCATATCTCTGTCTCTGTCTCTGTATGTCATCTTCTGTACTGTCTGTCTCATTCACCTCTTTTTTTTCTTTCCCACCCCTTCTCGCTTTTACACAAGGCTATCAATATCACTTTTTGTCCCCCTCTCCCTCTGTTTATCACCATAGAAAACATCGGTAACACGTCATTTCATTCACGCCAACATTTCACGCCAAACATTGTCACGCAACATTTCACACCGTACATGTTCAGCGCCGTACATTTCAGCGCCGTACAGTTCAGACGCCGTACATTTCAGCGCCTACAGTTCAGCTTGAGTGTGTATCTCTTGTGTGTGTGTGGGTTTGATTGTGTTGTGTGTTGTATGTGCGTGTGTGTTTGTGTGGTGTGTGGTGTGTGTGTTGTGTGGACGGGGGCAGTTGAGGAGGGTTTTGTGCGCTTAATGTTTTTGGTTTGTTTGTGTTTGTGTGTGTGTGGGTGGTTAGTGTTTGGTGTGTGTATGTTTTTGTTTTTGTTTGTTGTGTGTGTCCGCGTAAGTGTGTTGTTGAGTGTGTGCTCTCTCTCTCCGTCAACTCATCGTCGTCGTCTCTCTCCAATCCTCATCTCTCTCTCTCTCTCGTCTCTCTCTCTCACCCTTCTCTACTCTCTCTCTCTCTCTCTCTCCATCTCTCTCGTCTCTCTCTCTCTCTCTCTCATCTCTCTCTCTCTTCTCCTATGTTCGTTTGGTTGTTTGTGTGTGTGTGTGTGTGTGTGTGTGTGGTGTGTGTGTGAGTGTGTGTGTTGGGTGTGTGTGGTGGTGGTGTGTGGTGTGTGTGTGTGGATGTGTGTGTTGCGCACTCTCTCTCTCTTCTCTCTCTCCTCTCTCCTCTCTCACTCCTTCATCTCTCTCTCTCATCTCTCTGCTCTCTCCCTTCTGTGTGTGATGTGTGTGTGTCCTGTAAGTGTGTGTGTTGTGTGTGTGTATGTGCGTGTGTGTTTGTGTGTGTGTTCTCTTTGTGGGGTGTGTGTGTGTGTGGTGTTGTGTGTGTGTGTGTGTGTGTGTGAGTGTGTGTGCTCTCCTCTCTGCTCTCTCTCTCCTCTCTCTCATCCAATCCCTCTCTCTCTCCTCTCTCTCTCTCTCTCCTCTTCCAATCTCAACTCCCTTTCCGTTTCTTTCTTTTTGTGTCACAGCACCGAAAGTCAAAGACCTACAAAAACGTGTCAAAAACATCATCTTGCAGTACAACGCCGGGGATTCGTCTCTCATGGACACGGATGGAGGGCATTGCTTTGCATCATGTTTTAGGAGAGCACCAACATGCATATTCAGATGACATTCAGTGATTTTAATTTTCATTGTGATTTATCCTGTAAAGTCAATTAAAAAAACTCAAAGTTCATTTAAAAGAATGAACTCAGAAAGACGAAGTTGAGTGGGTTAGATTCCTCTGTGTGTTGTGTTGTGTGTTGTTGGTGTTGTGTGTGTGTTTGGGGTTGTGTTGTTGGTATGTGTATGTGGCGTGTGTTGTGTGGTGGGTGTGTTTATGCGTTTACCTAGTTTCCCCCCCTCGTCTCACTCTCATGCTTTTGGCGCTGAAATGCACCGCTGAAATGCACGGCGCTGAAATGACGGCGCTGAAATGCACGGCGCTGAAATGTACGGTGCTGAAATGTACGGGCTCTGAAATGTTGGCGCTGAAATGTTTGGCGCTGAAATGTCTTGAACCCATACATATACCTACACAACAGACTGCATGCAGTACACTACACTAACAACTGCATAAACTACCTCCCTACACTCAAAACTTACACTACACCACACTGCAGTACACTAGACTGTACCACACAGCAGGTACGCCACACTACACCAGTAACTTGACTAACTAACACGCAGTACACTACACTACACTGCTGTAACACATACCATACCAACACTGCAGTAAACTTACACTACACTGCAGCTAACGATACTACACCACACTGCAGACACGATACTACACCACACGCAAAGTACACTAGTACTACACTAACACTAGCTGTACACTATACGAACCACACTGCCGTACAACTACAGCTGTAGGAAACTGTGCTAGACCTACATACATTACACTACACAGCGGGTTAACATCATACCAACGTCAACTTCCCGAAATTCTTTTTGTTGATACTACAAACGTGTATATAACTCACGGCAGACAATCATGCAGACACACTTGAAAACCTATTCTGCTTTTTGGAAGAAAGGCCATTTCGTCAGTAAAAGTTGACAAAATTGTTGATAAAGTGCACGCACACTTGTGTCTTGTTTAGACATATCACACCTCAAACTGATAGGGCTAAAAACCACTGGCGTTGTGATTTTAGATATTTTAAAAAACACAAACTTAGTTTGTTCCGACCTAAGAAATTTACTCTGCGGCTAACTGATTATTTCCTTGAAATGAGTTTTTTTCCCCCTTTAAAATGTTAGTTTTAAAATTTCTTTTTAGCTTTCACTCTGAAGAGAGAGAGAGAGAGTAGGAAGAGAAGAAAAGGAGAGAGAGAAAGGAAGACAGAGTGAAAGGAGAAGAAGAGGGGGAAGAGAGAGAGAGAGGAAGAACAGACAGAAAGGAGAGAAGAAAGAAACAGATTGAAAGAAGAGAGAGAGAGAGAGAGAGAGAAGAAGAGTGTGGAAGCAGAAGAAAGGAGAGAGAGAAAGGAAGACAGAGAGAAAGGGAGAGAGAGAAGAGAGAGAAGAGGAGCGAGCAGAGAGAGAGAGAGACAACAGACAACAGACAGACAGACAACAGAACAGACAACAGACAGGAACAGGCAGAACATGTCATTCATATGAACAAAAAATAAACAACAAAACCTCATATAAAAATGGTAGAATAAATATCTTTATTCACAAGCAATCATTTCATTTCATGTTATCTATAACCTACAGACCACGAAGACAATCTCGAGACTGTCACCCTACCTCAATTTCAGCGACTCCAATGATATTCACCTCAAGTTTAAAATCAGCACCACACAATCCCTTCAAATTCCTGCCACTGTCACTGATATATGCCACACTGATTAATATCATGAACTAAATACTTCAATCATTTGACTCCTTTAAGGCCAGTACTAAAACCAGGCAATACTGTGGACACCAGCCATTCTGCTCAACATTATCATCTCCACATTACCAAAAAAAAAAAAAAGCATAAAAAAGAGATTACGAACATTTCAAGTATTATTATTTATAAAAAAGACACATCCCAAAAATGTCATAATAAAATGGGCAAATAACACTGCAAAATGGACACCCTATACATATCACATCAAGGCTATCAAGTTGCCAGAACAAAATGGCACATATTAGGCAAATTGTCATATCATACATTATACAAAGAAAATATTTGTAACATTTACTTGAAAGAAAAAAAAGGCAGAAGAATGGGCTGAGAAGGCAGAAAATGCTTAGGAAGGCAGAAAAGTAAGAAAAAAGACAGATAACAAAGTGCATAAAAAAAAGGAATTCACAGCACAGATTTTTTTTCCAGGTGGAATGCTATTAATATGAAAGGAAGGTGCAGGGATATTAAGCTTTCACCGCCTTACCAATAAACCGTAAGTTCTGGTTTCCATTCCCACCTATCATTCTTCCCAGTTTGACTGAAAAAAATCAAGCAGCCGATTGTAATTAAGTCTTTTGAAGAGACTATAAACGCAAGAGCCATGGGGAAAAGCATGTATAGCAAGCATTTCTCACGACAAGGGCTGAAACCTCTGTTTCACTTTTCGTAAGAAATCCATATTTCGTACCTTAGGAACAGGTGATAAAATGAAAAAGGCCACGAATGGCTCTCCCTCATTCCAACTCCAACAACCTCAACACATTATCATTCAGACAGGGTCTCGTAGCCAGACACCACACCTAAAGTCAAATCAGCTTCCTAAATGGTTTGAGAAAAAAAGTCACCTTTGCAGAAATCTTTGATTTGTCTGTGCAAGATACTGCGCTATAGAAACTCCATTTATCATCACCATCAAATCATTATTATTATTAATAAATCTCACACAGGTGAACCTCAGACCACTAACAAGAAAAAAAAAGTACCACCCCCCCCACCCCCCCCCCTCCGAACACACAAAAAAACTGGTCACCATAAATTAGTTATACAAAGTTTTTCGGCAACTCAAATGACAACTTCCTCAATTTCCTCATCATCACACCAACCAATGTAATCCCTTCAAACATCCAACATCATCCTGAAAATAAAAACCCACAATAAACAGACAAAGCTAAATCTAAAACATACTGTGCTGAGCATTCCCACAGCTTGTCCATGTTCCCCACTTTCTAGCTTGTTCTCACTTGCTGTCCATCCCATCCCATCCCAGCTGTGGGCCAGCTGTGCTAGTTATTACAGCAGCACTGACTGCACTTGGAAATGGTTAAAAACAGGGGCATACCTAAAATTTAGCACTCATGACTGAGTGATGTGATTTGCGCCTGTGCAGCCATTCACCTTAATTCATCATCCCAATGTAACATTAAAATAGTCGTACACCCAACCACCATAATGAACATTTCATATAAAATGATAGAAAACATTAAACAATACATAGAGGAAAAATGGCACATGGACAAATAACTTCGCAGAATGGACATCCGTGCCCCATCCTAGTGTTTTAAATATAGTATCTGCCGGCTCCCACCTGTCGCCAGAACAAACATTACAGCAAACTTCAATTTATAATGAAACAAACCATCAACAAGAACAAAGAGAAAATTGAAAGGATTACCTTGAAAAAAAAGGCATGGAAAATGGACTGGAGGCAGAAAACAAAAGGACAGAAAGAAAAAAACCATAACAAAACCAGAAACTGACGAGTGATAAAAAAGGGGAAAATTTCTAGCCAGTAATTTCCAGAATGTACATCTTTTTTTTTTTTGGCTTTTTTTTTTTTACAGTACTGTAACGCTCACAAAGCAACAGAAAGAGAATCAGAATGAACAACAAAAACCCCAGAAATGACAGGAAAAGGGGAAATTTTCTCACAGATTTCCCCCTGAGGGTGGAGAAAGCTATCGTACTGAAAAGAACCCCCCAGCACCAACCCCTACCCCCCTCAAAACAAACTCAAATTCACCTTGTGTGTAAATCAACCACATCCCCGCCAACCAAATCACGGCTCTCGACCCATCCATTCAAGAACCACACTGATCAACATACATAAGTTCACATACACAAATCCCCTCAAAGTTTCTAAACCTTCAAACCCCCCCACCCAATGGCCAGGGGCCCACTTCGAGAAACAATTTCAATATAAAAACAATATAAAACATTAAAAACAATACATAAGAAAAATGCCACATGGACAAATAACTTTGCAGAATGGGCATCCTGTGCCCATCCTAGTGTTTAAATAGTATCCCCACTTAACTACCTGGTCGCCAGAACAAAACAGTACAGGCAAAAGTCCGGTCGATGAGACTATAATCCGAGGCCCCGATGGCGAACAATGCGAACAACTTGCCACACATCAAATCCTGTTTCACTGTTAAGAAGTAGGACCATTGTGTGCCGTGGGAACAGATGACAAAATTTTAAAACCGCATACACATGCATAAATTTAAAAATAAAATAAAAAGTCATCTGTAAACGCCTTGAATTGTTCTTTACAAGATTCGCACTAATAAATTCCAAAATACATTATATTATAATTATAAGTCAAATGACAATCTAACCAGGCTAGGCATATGTGGAGGACAGCCACCCATACTCTTAATTCAATCCAGTCATCCCCAGATTAACATTCACAACACTTTGGTTTTTTTTCACTTTATGCACTCTTCTCACCCCATCCCTATAAAAACCATTGCCGTTTTCTGGTCAGCTATGTTCACAAATATTTTTCTATTTAAATCGCCTACACACACTCACACCAACATGCCCCCCCCCCCCCCCCCCCCCACATTCCCATGTTGATGTTACTGTTATTTTAATCAAATATTTTTTAACCACAACATTGGCGTGGTGTGTCAGGGGGGGGGGAGGGTAGCCTAGTGTTCAGCTCATGTTTTACAGACTCAAGTTCAAGCCACCCAAGGGTACCCATTCAAATAATGTATTCACCCCCCCTCCCCTCCCCCCATCCCACCCTCACTGGAGTTAACATCAGTACCCAAACTCCTCTTCCCCAAAAATTCTTGATAGACAGACAGTCCAAGGTTCTGAAGCGACACATGCCGAACATCAAGGTCCGCTTGCACACATTTAAAACCCTTCAGCTTTTCAAAAGTAGACCATTGTGTGCTGTGGAACGGATTGACATGTACAAAACCACATACACACGGGTACTTGAATTTTAATAAAAAAGCACATAAGTGTTTATTCTATTAACTCGATTAAAAGATAAATAAAAGAAAATGAATAAAAATAAAATTAAAAACAACTTTTTAAAAAACAACAACACATGAATTCTTATTCCATTATCCTCAAAATAAAGATTAAAATAAATCAACCAGTACTGCCTTCAGAAGAGAGCAACATCAACGCTGGTAGGAACAGATGACAATAATAAAAGCCAAAAGCAAAAAACCGCACATCCTTTCTTACGACCCATCCCCCCCCCACCCCCAAAGCTGCTGCAATACAGCTCTACCTCACTATTTAATGGGGTAAAAAACTGACTATTTTACAGGTACACTAATCTGCACATTTGGTGCACCCCTCAGAGCTCTACCTCAACGAGAGAATGAAGAACAACCGCTTTTCCCTCCCCCCCCCCCAAACTTCCTCCCTAAGCCGTCTAGAAAAAAAGAAACAGCAACCATTCTTTTTCTTCTCTTTTTTGTTCCACACCAGAGCTCGTTTGCCCATCAACAGTAATGAGACTTTATCCAATAGCACCTCACCCCGCCCCCTCAAACCCCCCCCCAAAAATCCCCCAACAAAACCATAACCCCACACCACACACCCACACACCACATAACCCCCAACCGCAAACCTCATTCAGCACTGCTTTCCGACTTCATGATCCAGGTTGGAAGTGAGCCTACCGATTTTACCAAGGCGAGTCAGAGTACCTCCCTGCTCTTTCCATTTAAACCGTCAAGTCTGAGTGCAACAAATACAGATTGCAAGTGTTGAATACAAATTGCACCAAACAATGTGCACAAATTTCTAGCATAAGTTTTATAAATACATATTCCTAATTATCAACACAAATCACAAACGCACCTGGTTTGTGTTTTTGTATGATAATTTTTTGTAAGCTACTAGGAATGCTATAACAATCTGAAATTATTTTTCTTTGAAGTGTGAATAATTATAGGATCAATGCCCTGTCAGTATTGTAATGCCCTTCATGGGTACTGAAAAACGTCATTAAAATTTTAACATAATTTTCATGTCACTTACTAGTTCCAAACAGCTCACAACACCCAGCAATTTTTTTTCAGTACTATGGACAGGGCCACAGCTGCAAAACTGTTATAAAAAATTACTAATGATGGTGTTGATATCTCTGTCTTTCACCTATTTGTACTAAACCAGGTGTGTTTTTCATTAAAGAAAGGTTTATAAACATCCAAATAAACATAGTATATTACCTATAAGCTCAAAATAAATGAAAAAACTTAACTTTTAGTAGTCATAAGATTGTTGGTGTAAATTTGGAGTTATTCTGTTGATATTTTTTTTAAATAATTTTTTTAAAGACAAGACCCCAATTCGGTGGCCATGATAAGTCTACAAGTCCGTTAAACAAAGGAATTCTGGCACCGTTATGTCATTAACAAAAGGTTAAAAGGTGTTTTTGACTTGACATGACAAGTCCCTCTGTAAGACCTTTTCTCCAGTCTGATTTTCCCCCTCATACTGGAACAAATGGGACTCAACCATTTACTCTTATGACTTTTTACCACACAGTCAACTTAAAACAATGCCACATAATACTAGTGGTCATTGTTGAAAGTTCATAACAGACATTTTAAAATGCTACTCTCATATATAAATTGTCCCCCCCCCCCACAACCCCCAAAATTGGGGTGGAATGCATAATATAAATCATGCATACATCCATACATGAAATTGAATCAAAATTTTAATCTATAAACACATACATGATTTGAATCACAGATATCAATCATAAACACATACGAGAATGAAATCATATTCATCATAAATACATACTGAAGTGAATCGTAATTATCACCATAAAACATAGAATTTACATGAGATTAATCACAAATCTTATTTCTTTTGATCTTCAAAGAGAAATCAAAAAAACACACACAACTGAATCAACAAACTCCCTCCTTTCGAAGGGGGGGGGGAGGGTATATCCTATTGGTTAGAACATGCGCTCACACAATCTGACCGACAGGTTCGATTCCCTTTCAAGGGGAGATTTAGCCCCTGAGTTACATCAGTGGCAGACCCACTCTCGCCCAAAAGGTCCTTCGGATAACTATAAAATTAGCCCCATGTCGAACATACCCAGAACAGCTTGCGAACAGTTTATATCCGTTCACTTCCCCTATTTAAAGAGGCCATTGTGTGCTGGTGGGAACAGAGACAAAATTTACAAACCAGATACACACTGGTCCTGATTAAAAAATCACATGAAAGCTTATTCCATTATCCTCGAGTATAAAAGAATAAAATAAAATAAAATAAATTTTATCACCATTTTCTTTTGCTCACAGCAGTCAGACAGCTGCAAGTAACTTATTCTAAATGCAAAGTTCGTTACCGAAAACCAGGCAACCGAAGGCTTTAAGAGAGCAAATAACGACACGAATGCTAATAGAGCCCAACTTCAGAATCCAGCATCCTGCATTTCTCACTTTCTCCATTCTTTGAAAAAGGCTGTACAACCACAATGAGTCCAAGTCAAGTCAAAAACACTTTAACATCCCACTAAGGCAAATAAAATACGGATGATGTGGAGATAAGGCAGTGATGTTGCCAGTGTTTCTATCCTGAAGTCTGGGCTGTATTATGCTGTGTACTGACAATCACGACTCAGCACATTGCACGTGCAACACTGCACTATGTTTCCTTGTTCATATAATGTGAAGGATGTTTCTAATCAACATATCTAATTAAAGCACATTGGACTTCATGTACATCGTTTCTCTTAGTTTGGTAAGTCAACCCCTTCCGACATGATAAAATATTTCATTTTCAGGCGTTACTTAAAAAACAAAAACAAAACAAAGCACACACTCAAATCCGATTGGTTGGTAATATTTATGAATCGCATTAGACCCACCCTTTTAAACGTATCTGTCTGCAGAGACTATCAATTGTCCAGGGTCCAGGGTTTGAAGAAAAAAAGTCCTCTATTTTCGCGCAGTCTCAAGGCATAATACTCCCCCTGACGACCAGCAGAGCTTCCAAAGCGGCAGAATGCAGACAGCGACAAGTGCAGCAGACTGCATGGTTGGGCCGCAGCTTCCAACCATACTAATACATGCCATACATCTTGCATTTCCCCTCGTCATCACCTCACAAGTCCATGTAACTTCTGATAGTTTCGACAATCAGGCCTCAATTATCCAATATCTAGGCTGACACCAGACTAAGCAGCAACCTCGATAAGACGTTCATACTCCAACCTCATCATTCCATGAAACAGCACATAAAATTACCGTATTGGCACAAAGAACTACCAGCAAATCTTCGTCTGAATCCAGGTACAAGACTATTCAACACAGAAAACACCTACTCCAAAGCAAGCTGCAAACATTCCTCACAAATATCAGAAACTGCTGTAACGCAGCATCTTATACATGAAGGATGTGGACCTTTTCTTCATAGAAATGGTAATATGCTAAACACGGTTCATCTCCACACCAACGACTTGGCCATTACGCACTTTCCAGTACGAAGAAGCTTTTCCTCAAATATTACAAAGAGTTCTGGAAAAGGGGCACCGTCGTATCAGTTTTCTGGTCACAGTCCACTGATACTTGCACCCTCCTCACAGCAAGACTGAGGCAAAGTTCGCAGCCACGACATTTCTGTACTGTGTCCAGACAGCGGCTACGATTCTTCTAAGATTGGATACAGAAAAGCACAGCCCAGCAGTGCAGCCTTGTTTACAGCACTCCCTACCACTACTGGCTTGTTCCGTCAGCAACAATGTTCAAGGACACACATACTGATCTAGTATTTTTATGCCACGTATTTACATCCACCTGCGAGCAAGGCATGACTGCTGGGATCGCACAGTGCACAGCCACCTGCCCAATTGCTCTAAAGGAGCAAAAGAACAAAAGTACTCTCCATTTAGAACACTCTTCCTCAATGTCCCAGCCCTCCTCCAACATAGGCCACAAAAAACATATGTATAACCTCTTTTACCAGACACATCCTAGCAAGTCCTGGCAAAGTTACTTCACTGTGAAACTGGTGCAGACAACAAAATACTTGTTACAACACAGGCATACCAATCCAATAAGCGGCTGAACACAGCCAAGCTTTCATGGCTACCACTTTTTCAGCACTGAAAGCAGGTCTCCCACAAAACCACCCCTTGCCCCCTCGTCATCACTTTCCTGAGGAACTATAGCCAGTCCCGTCAGCGACGACCCAATCAGGGGAAACTTCAAAAACAAGCAGGGATCCAAACGTTCTTACTGCCTCACGCCACAAAAAGAGTCCACCAAATGCGACCCTACCCACATCATGCGCAGATTCTTGAGATCTATGACGGAAAACACAAAGTGTGGAGATGAACTGGTCTGTTTTCCCTTCACTTCCTTCCACATAAGCAAAAGCACAGTCTCTCTTTCTGTATTTCCTTAACAAGAAACATCAACACCTGAACTAGAAACCTCTGCATTGGCACGCACAGCTGCCTAGACAACAGACCTGAAAGTCGGCGACGCACCTGCTTGCTCATGCGAAGGAGCTGAGTGAGATGGCGTATAACAATACTGATGGTGCGCTTTCAAAACTTGTGAGCATTAACCTGAGTTTAGCTGTAAATGTAGTCTTCTCCAAAAACTGAAGACATTTTAACATTCATTCAGCCAGTAGAAGCCCACCTCTCACCTCCACAAAAAGAGGAACAACATTTAAATCTTGCGGATAACCTGGTCCTGACACTTTCACAGCCAGCTTCATTTCTATCCTGAAGGACCAAAAAAAACTTGAACAAAAATCGGCAGATTTTTCCCGCAGGTGTTTTCAAAGCTTCTAGTCAAATGTGAAACATTTGTTTATCAGCAAACATAGAGATTGCTCAACACGCCTGTACTTTGCCTTGTAGAGAAAATCTTATCAAATTGGTACAGAAAAAAACTGAAAAGAGCAGCTCAGTTCTCAAAGACTACCTTTTGGGCCACATCATTATGGGAAGTGCCATGCCTCTTTCCCTTTCTTCATTCAAACAACGAAACAGCCCACTTATCAGTTCTCCGTAAGATTTTTCATTCACTTAACCACGCCTTGTTTATAGACATACTGCTGCCGGATACACTCGCGGTGTTTGCTTTGGCCGTCAGACATTTCAGAGCAGGAACTTTCTTTGAAAGCAGCGGCTAGCGAAGCAGCCCGCACAGCCCCAACGTCACACCACTCCTCCCCTCAGGGTCCATCGCCCATCGCCACAGCTTCATTCTTTCTCCTCATCTACCCTGCACACAATAAAACGCTGTCCGGGATCCAGCCCCACCCGGTTTTAGTCCACGGAGGTCTTTTCTCTTCTTGCCAACTCATTGGCTTTCCACAGAGCCCTTCTACAGCCAGCAGTATATAATTTAAAAGTCGCTTTAGGAGTAGAAACCGGGGGATACTTACTGCTTTTCTACGTTGGCTCTGGATAATATAAGCCTACAGCTGCTTGCCCACAAAGAAATAATGTCGAAAGGGTTTGCAAATTGAAGTTTGCAGGTTTTTTTTTCTTTAAGATCAGCAAGTGGGTTTTTCTCCCCCCCCAAAAATCAGAAGCACTGACACCAAACGGTGACATCATTGAAATATCCTTCTGACTGTGGGTCGATGCTCCTACTCCATGTCTCTACTTTCAGCTGGTCACCACCATCAGTCAGTCTGCGTCCACCACCTTCATCAGAGACAAATGCATGTAATGATGTATACATCCATACTCTTTAACAATTTTATTTATTTTTTCTTTTATATCGAGGATCATGGAATCAGCACTCAGGTGTTTTTTTACATCCAGATCCCCCATGTTGTATGCAGTTTTGTCAAATTTTCATCCGTTCCACACACACAATTGGCCTACTCTTCCGAAAAGCGGAACCAAGGGATTTAACTGTGCCAAGATGTTCTGCATGCGTCGAACACTTGGCACCTCGTTTTACATTCCTCGTCTCTCTTGAGGGTCACAGCTAATGATCATCAACCACCCTACATGTTTTTCTTACGTCAGAACCTTTCCTGTGCCTTCAATGTATACCTACATACACATAACAGAAATCCAATATGCACGTTTAAAGATCCCACAACTCATGTCAGCGTTTGGAGGGTTGTGGAAGAGCGCTGGAGAGTTAAACAAAACACCAAACCCTGCACACATCCAAGATCGAATGTGGGGCAAAAACATTCGCAGATATTTGCAAAATCCACCACTGGTGAACCTCCAACAAGCTCCAGCTGAAGAATAAACTTCTTTTTTTGTGGTTTGTTTTATAACAGCATACCACAGAAGAAGTCATGGATCACACAATACAGGGATTTTCTAGGATTTTTTAAAAAAGGGGACAGAGGGCTCCCTAAAATGAAAAAAAGGGGACACTTGTCTCCATCCCTCACCCCCTTCCCTGTCAGCCAACTACCCTGGAGTTAACATCAGTGCAGACTCCACTCTCCCCAAAAGTCATTCGGATGAGACTATAAACTGAGGCCCCATGTGCGAACGCACACAGAACATCTTGTGCACGTGTTAAATCCTGTTCCGCTTTTTGTAAGAGTAGGCCATTGTGTGCCGGTGGGAGCATATGACAGAATTTACAAAACCCAAACACACGGAACTGTTTAAAAATTACATCAGTGCTTCTTTCCATTATCCTCGATATAAAAGAAGAAACTAAATCAACAAAACACACACACCTGTGCACAAGTAATGAGAAATGCAATCATGTAACACCGTGCACTGAATTTATACTATACACCTTGTGATCGCTTTTTTTCAATATGTTCAGCCAAACCCCATCAGTAAACACTATAACCATCTTGCATTTTAAAATAATAAAATATGTGATCCCTCTCTCACATATTCAAATCACACTGCACTGGAGGTCAAATTTAAATTTTAACACGTAATTTGTAAATGTAAATGAAAAAATACTTAATAATAAAAAAAAAGGTGAAAATAGACATTTCATAAAAAGCAATCACAAAAATGAACGGCGAATTTTGCATCATAATAGTGGTCAGCATGAGGTTTTTAGCGCTTTTTATTAAAAGCAGAGAAACCAAAATTCCACCTTAAACACTCATTTAACACTTCAGTTATGATCAACCTCATGAAGTTACACTTCATACAGATAGATAGAAACTCAATAGATTTGATAAACAATCAAAACGACAACCTGACCCCCTCCAACAAAATCACTCCTACTGCTAGAAAATGGGTCAGGTGCTATGTTACTCCCAATTGTCATGAGTTAAACATAAACATTTTCCAGTGGTTGCTCACCTAACCTAAATTAAAACCACCACCATTCACAACCCAACCCTTGTAGAGACACACCATCATCTCATGTCCTTCGGATGAGACTATAAACCGAGGCCACCTTGTTTCGAATGAACGCATGCTGAACATCTTCGCACATCAAAGTCGTTAAATAATCCTGTTCTGCTTTTCGAAAGATAGGCCATTGTGTGCCGTGGAAACGGAATGACAAAACTACTGCATACACACGGGACTGGATGAACTAAAAACACAAGAGTGCATTTCTATTATCCTCGATATCAAAAGAATAGATAAATTTAATTATAAAAAATCTCCTCTCCTCTGTGTGCGTGAGTGTGATTTGTGTGTGTGAGTTGCATGGAGAGGCGGAGAGAGGGGGGATGCTACTAAATGAGATATTCCAAAAGGAAAAATTGTCGAGTTATTTTTATGCAAGAAGAGGTTTGGGAGAAAGTGAGAATCTTAGGATCATTCAAAATGAGTTAAAATTTCTCAACTTTTTCCAACAAAGTCGTTTTTTGGAAGTAGGGGAGGAGGGTGGTAATGCCTTATTTCTTCTTCGTTTACTCGTGGATAATGGAATAGCATCATAGCATCTTTCTATGATAAGTTATCATCACAATTATCATCTTCCCCTATAATAAGTACCATCTATGATAAGTTTAAATATTATCATCTATGTAGTTAGGATATGACTATTAACAACTATGATCTTTATTGTTTTTTACCTACCTCTGTTCAACACTTGTTAGCCTTCCTTAATTAATCAAGTACCTGAGTGGAAGTGGTTATAATATAATTTCTTGTGTGTTCAGACAATCAAGTTAAAAGAACTTTATTGAAAAAAAAAGGGGTAAAAAAAAAAAAAAATAAGATTAAGTTTACGCAAACCTTTTTTCATCCGCCCTCACACAATAAGTGATCAAGAAATTTGACATATAAAAGCACTTAAAAGATATGGCTGAACTCTTTGAAAAGATGAAAATTTAATTATATGTTTTAAAAATATAAATCCAGATTCACAACACCACTACTCAAGTCATTACAAATGAAAAAATATCAAAATGACAAGGTTAGGAATAACAACAAAGCTGCCAGATGTAATTAACCCAAGTAAAAAAGGTGGACAGGGAGTACTGAAATTTGTCCATCAATGTTTTTACTTAAAGTTTTATAAACGTTTGTTTCGAAGAGCTGATTTTTATAAGGGGTAAATATTCACACTGTTCTTGGAATAAAACAAGCTTGATTTATAAGATTATTATGGCCTGTACTTAAAAACTTCTATAGTATCCTGTTTTTATCAAGAGAAACATATTTTCACAATTAACTGGGGCTTTCGTTTATCATATTGTCCATAATAATAATAATGATGTATTAATTATTAGCGCTGAATATTGTAAAGCAACAAATCTCAGCCTCGTATACATACATAGAACTTCTTTTGACATGCAGACTGTAAGAGAGTGAAAGAATACCGGATTCTTGTAGTGTGTGTGTTTTGTGTGGTGTGTTGTGTGTGTTGGTGTGTGGGTGTGTGTGTGGTGTGGTGTGTGTTTGTGTTTTATTTATAATTTTTTTTATCGGAAATGGAATACAGCACCATGTGCTTTTTTTCCCAGTCCCCCTGTGTATGCGTATTGTAATTTATTTCATCTGTTCCCACCGGCCACACAATGTGCATACTATTACTAAAAGAGAAACTAGGAAATAAACGTGTGCGCAAGATGTTCTGCGTGCTTTTGCACACATCATGACCTCGTTTAATTCATCCGAAGGACTTTTGGGAGAGTGAGTCTGCACGTTGCTAACTCCAGGGGGAAAATATCGCCTTGAAGCTGAATCGAACCCGTCGTCATGATTGCGATCGAAATTTCTAAACCCACTAGGCTATCCCTGTGTGTGTGTGTGTGTGTGTGTGTTGAGTGTTGTTTGTGTGTGTGTGTGTGTGTGTGTTGTGTGTGGTGTTGCTGCGTGCGTGCGTGCGTGCGGCGTGCGTCGTGCGTGCGTGCGTTGCGTCTGTGAGCATATTTCGTAAACCAACATGGGTCAGTTTTAGTTCGATTTTGTAAAACTCTGACTAATTGTATGTTTGTTTTAAAACATTAGTTGTTCTCAAGTTTTGTTAAACTGAATAATAATATGTCGTTCATGCTGGTTGCAGGATTAGATCAGTTTTATTTTTGCTAAAAAATCTGATATGTATTGCGTGTAGACGTGACATCAAACATTTGTTCACAAGTCTGATGATATGTTGAAGTATTGTGTATATATTTTGTGTTTCACTAAAATTTGTTTTTGCTGTCACCCCTTCTAAAGGAGCATTGGCCTTACTGAAATAAATCTCCCTCCTATCTCTCTCTCTCTCTCTCACATCTCTCTCTCTCTCTCATTCTCTTAATCCTCACTCTCCGGATCTCTCTCTTCGCTCTCACTCCAGTCCTCTCCTCTCTCTCTCTCTCCTCTCTCTCAACATGTGCCATTTTCACTGTAATGTTCGATCCATATGAGAACTAATGCATTAATTGAACGCCTATTTCGTTATCAACAAAAATATAACTATGTATCTCTTGAAAATAATGATCAGGTCAGTTGGGGTTTATGTATATTAAATAGACACTTTATTCTTTTTAAATCAAGTTGTCATTGTTGTTAGGTAGGTTTTTTTCCCCCTTATTATGTGATGTCCCTAAACAACGCAAGGCCGGATAAGACAAGTATGCGTATGCTTATTCTGTTACCCTTGAAAAATACAGATTCATTCAATAATAAAAGGTTCATATCTCTGTCTCTGTCTCTGTATGTCATCTTCTGTACTGTCTGTCTCATTCACCTCTTTTTTTTCTTTCCCACCCCTTCTCGCTTTTACACAAGGCTATCAATATCACTTTTTGTCCCCCTCTCCCTCTGTTTATCACCATAGAAAACATCGGTAACACGTCATTTCATTCACGCCAACATTTCACGCCAAACATTGTCACGCAACATTTCACACCGTACATGTTCAGCGCCGTACATTTCAGCGCCGTACAGTTCAGACGCCGTACATTTCAGCGCCTACAGTTCAGCTTGAGTGTGTATCTCTTGTGTGTGTGTGGGTTTGATTGTGTTGTGTGTTGTATGTGCGTGTGTGTTTGTGTGGTGTGTGGTGTGTGTGTTGTGTGGACGGGGGCAGTTGAGGAGGGTTTTGTGCGCTTAATGTTTTTGGTTTGTTTGTGTTTGTGTGTGTGTGGGTGGTTAGTGTTTGGTGTGTGTATGTTTTTGTTTTTGTTTGTTGTGTGTGTCCGCGTAAGTGTGTTGTTGAGTGTGTGCTCTCTCTCTCCGTCAACTCATCGTCGTCGTCTCTCTCCAATCCTCATCTCTCTCTCTCTCTCGTCTCTCTCTCTCACCCTTCTCTACTCTCTCTCTCTCTCTCTCTCCATCTCTCTCGTCTCTCTCTCTCTCTCTCTCATCTCTCTCTCTCTTCTCCTATGTTCGTTTGGTTGTTTGTGTGTGTGTGTGTGTGTGTGTGTGTGGTGTGTGTGTGAGTGTGTGTGTTGGGTGTGTGTGGTGGTGGTGTGTGGTGTGTGTGTGTGGATGTGTGTGTTGCGCACTCTCTCTCTCTTCTCTCTCTCCTCTCTCCTCTCTCACTCCTTCATCTCTCTCTCTCATCTCTCTGCTCTCTCCCTTCTGTGTGTGATGTGTGTGTGTCCTGTAAGTGTGTGTGTTGTGTGTGTGTATGTGCGTGTGTGTTTGTGTGTGTGTTCTCTTTGTGGGGTGTGTGTGTGTGTGGTGTTGTGTGTGTGTGTGTGTGTGTGTGAGTGTGTGTGCTCTCCTCTCTGCTCTCTCTCTCCTCTCTCTCATCCAATCCCTCTCTCTCTCCTCTCTCTCTCTCTCTCCTCTTCCAATCTCAACTCCCTTTCCGTTTCTTTCTTTTTGTGTCACAGCACCGAAAGTCAAAGACCTACAAAAACGTGTCAAAAACATCATCTTGCAGTACAACGCCGGGGATTCGTCTCTCATGGACACGGATGGAGGGCATTGCTTTGCATCATGTTTTAGGAGAGCACCAACATGCATATTCAGATGACATTCAGTGATTTTAATTTTCATTGTGATTTATCCTGTAAAGTCAATTAAAAAAACTCAAAGTTCATTTAAAAGAATGAACTCAGAAAGACGAAGTTGAGTGGGTTAGATTCCTCTGTGTGTTGTGTTGTGTGTTGTTGGTGTTGTGTGTGTGTTTGGGGTTGTGTTGTTGGTATGTGTATGTGGCGTGTGTTGTGTGGTGGGTGTGTTTATGCGTTTACCTAGTTTCCCCCCCTCGTCTCACTCTCATGCTTTTGGCGCTGAAATGCACCGCTGAAATGCACGGCGCTGAAATGACGGCGCTGAAATGCACGGCGCTGAAATGTACGGTGCTGAAATGTACGGGCTCTGAAATGTTGGCGCTGAAATGTTTGGCGCTGAAATGTCTTGAACCCATACATATACCTACACAACAGACTGCATGCAGTACACTACACTAACAACTGCATAAACTACCTCCCTACACTCAAAACTTACACTACACCACACTGCAGTACACTAGACTGTACCACACAGCAGGTACGCCACACTACACCAGTAACTTGACTAACTAACACGCAGTACACTACACTACACTGCTGTAACACATACCATACCAACACTGCAGTAAACTTACACTACACTGCAGCTAACGATACTACACCACACTGCAGACACGATACTACACCACACGCAAAGTACACTAGTACTACACTAACACTAGCTGTACACTATACGAACCACACTGCCGTACAACTACAGCTGTAGGAAACTGTGCTAGACCTACATACATTACACTACACAGCGGGTTAACATCATACCAACGTCAACTTCCCGAAATTCTTTTTGTTGATACTACAAACGTGTATATAACTCACGGCAGACAATCATGCAGACACACTTGAAAACCTATTCTGCTTTTTGGAAGAAAGGCCATTTCGTCAGTAAAAGTTGACAAAATTGTTGATAAAGTGCACGCACACTTGTGTCTTGTTTAGACATATCACACCTCAAACTGATAGGGCTAAAAACCACTGGCGTTGTGATTTTAGATATTTTAAAAAACACAAACTTAGTTTGTTCCGACCTAAGAAATTTACTCTGCGGCTAACTGATTATTTCCTTGAAATGAGTTTTTTTCCCCCTTTAAAATGTTAGTTTTAAAATTTCTTTTTAGCTTTCACTCTGAAGAGAGAGAGAGAGAGTAGGAAGAGAAGAAAAGGAGAGAGAGAAAGGAAGACAGAGTGAAAGGAGAAGAAGAGGGGGAAGAGAGAGAGAGAGGAAGAACAGACAGAAAGGAGAGAAGAAAGAAACAGATTGAAAGAAGAGAGAGAGAGAGAGAGAGAGAAGAAGAGTGTGGAAGCAGAAGAAAGGAGAGAGAGAAAGGAAGACAGAGAGAAAGGGAGAGAGAGAAGAGAGAGAAGAGGAGCGAGCAGAGAGAGAGAGAGACAACAGACAACAGACAGACAGACAACAGAACAGAGAGACGGACAGGAACAGGCAGAACATGTCATTCATATGAACAAAAAATAACAACAAAACCTCATATAAAAATGGTAGAATAAATATCTTTATTCGCAAGCAATCATTTCATTTCATGTTATCTATAACCTACAGACCACGAAGAAAATCTCGAGACTGTCACCCTACCTCAATTTCAGCGACTCCAATGATATTCACCTCAAGTTTAAAATCAGCACCACACAATCCCTTCAAATTCCTGCCACTGTCAGGCTGAAATATGCCACACTGATTAATATCATGAACTAAATACTTCAATCTTTTGACCTCCTTTAAGGCCATTACTAAAAACCAGCAATACTGTGACACCAGCCTTCTGGCTCAAACATTATCATCTCCCCGATACCAAAAAAAAACAAAAAAGCATAAAAAGAGATTACGAACAGTTCAAGTATTATTATTTATAAAAAAGACACATCCCAAAAATGTCATAATAAAATGGGCAAATAACACTGCAAAATGGACACCCTATACATATCACATCAAGGCTATCAAGTTGCCAGAACAAAATGGCACATATTAGGCAAATTGTCATATCATACATTATACAAAGAAAATATTTGTAACATTTACTTGAAAGAAAAAAAAGGCAGAAGAATGGGCTTAGAAGGCAGAAAATGCTTAGGAAGGCAGAAAAGTAAGAAAAAAGACAGATAACAAAGTGCATAAAAAAAAGGAATTCACAGCACAGATTTTTTTTCCAGGTGGAATGCTATTAATATGAAAGGAAGGTGCAGGGATATTAAGCTTTCACCGCCTTACCAATAAACCGTAAGTTCTGGTTTCCATTCCCACCTATCATTCTTCCCAGTTTGACTGAAAAAAATCAAGCAGCCGATTGTAATTAAGTCTTTTGAAGAGACTATAAACGCAAGAGCCATGGGGAAAAGCATGTATAGCAAGCATTTCTCACGACAAGGGCTGAAACCTCTGTTTCACTTTTCGTAAGAAATCCATATTTCGTACCTTAGGAACAGGTGATAAAATGAAAAAGGCCACGAATGGCTCTCCCTCATTCCAACTCCAACAACCTCAACACATTATCATTCAGACAGGGTCTCGTAGCCAGACACCACACCTAAAGTCAAATCAGCTTCCTAAATGTTTTGAGAAAAAAAGTCACCTTTGCGAAATCTTTGATTTGTCTGTGCAAGATACTGCGCTATAGAAACTCCATTTATCATCACCATCAAATCATTATTATTATTAATAAATCTCACACAGGTGAACCTCAGACCACTAACAAGAAAAAAAAAGTACCACCCCCCCCACCCCCCCCCCTCCGAACACACAAAAAAACTGGTCACCATAAATTAGTTATACAAAGTTTTTCGGCAACTCAAATGACAACTTCCTCAATTTCCTCATCATCACACCAACCAATGTAATCCCTTCAAACATCCAACATCATCCTGAAAATAAAAACCCACAATAAACAGACAAAGCTAAATCTAAAACATACTGTGCTGAGCATTCCCACAGCTTGTCCATGTTCCCCACTTTCTAGCTTGTTCTCACTTGCTGTCCATCCCATCCCATCCCAGCTGTGGGCCAGCTGTGCTAGTTATTACAGCAGCACTGACTGCACTTGGAAATGGTTAAAAACAGGGGCATACCTAAAATTTAGCACTCATGACTGAGTGATGTGATTTGCGCCTGTGCAGCCATTCACCTTAATTCATCATCCCAATGTAACATTAAAATAGTCGTACACCCAACCACCATAATGAACATTTCATATAAAATGATAGAAAACATTAAACAATACATAGAGGAAAAATGGCACATGGACAAATAACTTCGCAGAATGGACATCCGTGCCCCATCCTAGTGTTTTAAATATAGTATCTGCCGGCTCCCACCTGTCGCCAGAACAAACATTACAGCAAACTTCAATTTATAATGAAACAAACCATCAACAAGAACAAAGAGAAAATTGAAAGGATTACCTTGAAAAAAAAGGCATGGAAAATGGACTGGAGGCAGAAAACAAAAGGACAGAAAGAAAAAAACCATAACAAAACCAGAAACTGACGAGTGATAAAAAAGGGGAAAATTTCTAGCCAGTAATTTCCAGAATGTACATCTTTTTTTTTTTTGGCTTTTTTTTTTTTACAGTACTGTAACGCTCACAAAGCAACAGAAAGAGAATCAGAATGAACAACAAAAACCCCAGAAATGACAGGAAAAGGGGAAATTTTCTCACAGATTTCCCCCTGAGGGTGGAGAAAGCTATCGTACTGAAAAGAACCCCCCAGCACCAACCCCTACCCCCCTCAAAACAAACTCAAATTCACCTTGTGTGTAAATCAACCACATCCCCGCCAACCAAATCACGGCTCTCGACCCATCCATTCAAGAACCACACTGATCAACATACATAAGTTCACATACACAAATCCCCTCAAAGTTTCTAAACCTTCAAACCCCCCCACCCAATGGCCAGGCCTGGCCCACATCGAGAACATTTCAATATAAAAACAATATAAAACATTAAAAACAATACATAAGAAAAATGCCACATGGACAAATAACTTTGCAGAATGGGCATCCTGTGCCCATCCTAGTGTTTAAATAGTATCCCCACTTAACTACCTGGTCGCCAGAACAAAACAGTACAGGCAAAAGTCCTTCGGATGAGACTATAATCCGAGGCCCCGTATGCGAACACATGCAGAACATCTTGCGCACACATCAAATCCTGTTTCACTGTTTGAAAGAGTAGGCCATTGTGTGCCGGTGGGAACAGATGACAAAATTTTAAAAACCGCATACACATGCATAAATTTAAAATAAAATAAAAAGTCATCTGTAAACGCCTTGAATTGTTCTTTACAAGATTCGCACTAATAAATTCCAAAATACATTATATTATAATTATAAGTCAAATGACAATCTAACCAGGCTAGGCATATGTGGAGGACAGCCACCCATACTCTTAATTCAATCCAGTCATCCCCAGATTAACATTCACAACACTTTGGTTTTTTTTCACTTTATGCACTCTTCTCACCCCATCCCTATAAAAACCATTGCCGTTTTCTGGTCAGCTATGTTCACAAATATTTTTCTATTTAAATCGCCTACACACACTCACACCAACATGCCCCCCCCCCCCCCCCCCCCCACATTCCCATGTTGATGTTACTGTTATTTTAATCAAATATTTTTTAACCACAACATTGGCGTGGTGTGTCAGGGGGGGGGGAGGGTAGCCTAGTGTTCAGCTCATGTTTTACAGACTCAAGTTCAAGCCACCCAAGGGTACCCATTCAAATAATGTATTCACCCCCCCTCCCCTCCCCCCATCCCACCCTCACTGGAGTTAACATCAGTACCCAAACTCCTCTTCCCCAAAAATTCTTGATAGACAGACAGTCCAAGGTTCTGAAGCGACACATGCCGAACATCAAGGTCCGCTTGCACACATTTAAAACCCTTCAGCTTTTCAAAAGTAGACCATTGTGTGCTGTGGAACGGATTGACATGTACAAAACCACATACACACGGGTACTTGAATTTTAATAAAAAAGCACATAAGTGTTTATTCTATTAACTCGATTAAAAGATAAATAAAAGAAAATGAATAAAAATAAAATTAAAAACAACTTTTTAAAAAACAACAACACATGAATTCTTATTCCATTATCCTCAAAATAAAGATTAAAATAAATCAACCAGTACTGCCTTCAGAAGAGAGCAACATCAACGCTGGTAGGAACAGATGACAATAATAAAAGCCAAAAGCAAAAAACCGCACATCCTTTCTTACGACCCATCCCCCCCCCACCCCCAAAGCTGCTGCAATACAGCTCTACCTCACTATTTAATGGGGTAAAAAACTGACTATTTTACAGGTACACTAATCTGCACATTTGGTGCACCCCTCAGAGCTCTACCTCAACGAGAGAATGAAGAACAACCGCTTTTCCCTCCCCCCCCCCCAAACTTCCTCCCTAAGCCGTCTAGAAAAAAAGAAACAGCAACCATTCTTTTTCTTCTCTTTTTTGTTCCACACCAGAGCTCGTTTGCCCATCAACAGTAATGAGACTTTATCCAATAGCACCTCACCCCGCCCCCTCAAACCCCCCCCCAAAAATCCCCCAACAAAACCATAACCCCACACCACACACCCACACACCACATAACCCCCAACCGCAAACCTCATTCAGCACTGCTTTCCGACTTCATGATCCAGGTTGGAAGTGAGCCTACCGATTTTACCAAGGCGAGTCAGAGTACCTCCCTGCTCTTTCCATTTAAACCGTCAAGTCTGAGTGCAACAAATACAGATTGCAAGTGTTGAATACAAATTGCACCAAACAATGTGCACAAATTTCTAGCATAAGTTTTATAAATACATATTCCTAATTATCAACACAAATCACAAACGCACCTGGTTTGTGTTTTTGTATGATAATTTTTTGTAAGCTACTAGGAATGCTATAACAATCTGAAATTATTTTTCTTTGAAGTGTGAATAATTATAGGATCAATGCCCTGTCAGTATTGTAATGCCCTTCATGGGTACTGAAAAACGTCATTAAAATTTTAACATAATTTTCATGTCACTTACTAGTTCCAAACAGCTCACAACACCCAGCAATTTTTTTTCAGTACTATGGACAGGGCCACAGCTGCAAAACTGTTATAAAAAATTACTAATGATGGTGTTGATATCTCTGTCTTTCACCTATTTGTACTAAACCAGGTGTGTTTTTCATTAAAGAAAGGTTTATAAACATCCAAATAAACATAGTATATTACCTATAAGCTCAAAATAAATGAAAAAACTTAACTTTTAGTAGTCATAAGATTGTTGGTGTAAATTTGGAGTTATTCTGTTGATATTTTTTTTAAATAATTTTTTTAAAGACAAGACCCCAATTCGGTGGCCATGATAAGTCTACAAGTCCGTTAAACAAAGGAATTCTGGCACCGTTATGTCATTAACAAAAGGTTAAAAGGTGTTTTTGACTTGACATGACAAGTCCCTCTGTAAGACCTTTTCTCCAGTCTGATTTTCCCCCTCATACTGGAACAAATGGGACTCAACCATTTACTCTTATGACTTTTTACCACACAGTCAACTTAAAACAATGCCACATAATACTAGTGGTCATTGTTGAAAGTTCATAACAGACATTTTAAAATGCTACTCTCATATATAAATTGTCCCCCCCCCCCACAACCCCCAAAATTGGGGTGGAATGCATAATATAAATCATGCATACATCCATACATGAAATTGAATCAAAATTTTAATCTATAAACACATACATGATTTGAATCACAGATATCAATCATAAACACATACGAGAATGAAATCATATTCATCATAAATACATACTGAAGTGAATCGTAATTATCACCATAAAACATAGAATTTACATGAGATTAATCACAAATCTTATTTCTTTTGATCTTCAAAGAGAAATCAAAAAAACACACACAACTGAATCAACAAACTCCCTCCTTTCGAAGGGGGGGGGGAGGGTATATCCTATTGGTTAGAACATGCGCTCACACAATCTGACCGACAGGTTCGATTCCCTTTCAAGGGGAGATTTAGCCCCTGAGTTACATCAGTGGCAGACCCACTCTCGCCCAAAAGGTCCTTCGGATAACTATAAAATTAGCCCCATGTCGAACATACCCAGAACAGCTTGCGAACAGTTTATATCCGTTCACTTCCCCTATTTAAAGAGGCCATTGTGTGCTGGTGGGAACAGAGACAAAATTTACAAACCAGATACACACTGGTCCTGATTAAAAAATCACATGAAAGCTTATTCCATTATCCTCGAGTATAAAAGAATAAAATAAAATAAAATAAATTTTATCACCATTTTCTTTTGCTCACAGCAGTCAGACAGCTGCAAGTAACTTATTCTAAATGCAAAGTTCGTTACCGAAAACCAGGCAACCGAAGGCTTTAAGAGAGCAAATAACGACACGAATGCTAATAGAGCCCAACTTCAGAATCCAGCATCCTGCATTTCTCACTTTCTCCATTCTTTGAAAAAGGCTGTACAACCACAATGAGTCCAAGTCAAGTCAAAAACACTTTAACATCCCACTAAGGCAAATAAAATACGGATGATGTGGAGATAAGGCAGTGATGTTGCCAGTGTTTCTATCCTGAAGTCTGGGCTGTATTATGCTGTGTACTGACAATCACGACTCAGCACATTGCACGTGCAACACTGCACTATGTTTCCTTGTTCATATAATGTGAAGGATGTTTCTAATCAACATATCTAATTAAAGCACATTGGACTTCATGTACATCGTTTCTCTTAGTTTGGTAAGTCAACCCCTTCCGACATGATAAAATATTTCATTTTCAGGCGTTACTTAAAAAACAAAAACAAAACAAAGCACACACTCAAATCCGATTGGTTGGTAATATTTATGAATCGCATTAGACCCACCCTTTTAAACGTATCTGTCTGCAGAGACTATCAATTGTCCAGGGTCCAGGGTTTGAAGAAAAAAAGTCCTCTATTTTCGCGCAGTCTCAAGGCATAATACTCCCCCTGACGACCAGCAGAGCTTCCAAAGCGGCAGAATGCAGACAGCGACAAGTGCAGCAGACTGCATGGTTGGGCCGCAGCTTCCAACCATACTAATACATGCCATACATCTTGCATTTCCCCTCGTCATCACCTCACAAGTCCATGTAACTTCTGATAGTTTCGACAATCAGGCCTCAATTATCCAATATCTAGGCTGACACCAGACTAAGCAGCAACCTCGATAAGACGTTCATACTCCAACCTCATCATTCCATGAAACAGCACATAAAATTACCGTATTGGCACAAAGAACTACCAGCAAATCTTCGTCTGAATCCAGGTACAAGACTATTCAACACAGAAAACACCTACTCCAAAGCAAGCTGCAAACATTCCTCACAAATATCAGAAACTGCTGTAACGCAGCATCTTATACATGAAGGATGTGGACCTTTTCTTCATAGAAATGGTAATATGCTAAACACGGTTCATCTCCACACCAACGACTTGGCCATTACGCACTTTCCAGTACGAAGAAGCTTTTCCTCAAATATTACAAAGAGTTCTGGAAAAGGGGCACCGTCGTATCAGTTTTCTGGTCACAGTCCACTGATACTTGCACCCTCCTCACAGCAAGACTGAGGCAAAGTTCGCAGCCACGACATTTCTGTACTGTGTCCAGACAGCGGCTACGATTCTTCTAAGATTGGATACAGAAAAGCACAGCCCAGCAGTGCAGCCTTGTTTACAGCACTCCCTACCACTACTGGCTTGTTCCGTCAGCAACAATGTTCAAGGACACACATACTGATCTAGTATTTTTATGCCACGTATTTACATCCACCTGCGAGCAAGGCATGACTGCTGGGATCGCACAGTGCACAGCCACCTGCCCAATTGCTCTAAAGGAGCAAAAGAACAAAAGTACTCTCCATTTAGAACACTCTTCCTCAATGTCCCAGCCCTCCTCCAACATAGGCCACAAAAAACATATGTATAACCTCTTTTACCAGACACATCCTAGCAAGTCCTGGCAAAGTTACTTCACTGTGAAACTGGTGCAGACAACAAAATACTTGTTACAACACAGGCATACCAATCCAATAAGCGGCTGAACACAGCCAAGCTTTCATGGCTACCACTTTTTCAGCACTGAAAGCAGGTCTCCCACAAAACCACCCCTTGCCCCCTCGTCATCACTTTCCTGAGGAACTATAGCCAGTCCCGTCAGCGACGACCCAATCAGGGGAAACTTCAAAAACAAGCAGGGATCCAAACGTTCTTACTGCCTCACGCCACAAAAAGAGTCCACCAAATGCGACCCTACCCACATCATGCGCAGATTCTTGAGATCTATGACGGAAAACACAAAGTGTGGAGATGAACTGGTCTGTTTTCCCTTCACTTCCTTCCACATAAGCAAAAGCACAGTCTCTCTTTCTGTATTTCCTTAACAAGAAACATCAACACCTGAACTAGAAACCTCTGCATTGGCACGCACAGCTGCCTAGACAACAGACCTGAAAGTCGGCGACGCACCTGCTTGCTCATGCGAAGGAGCTGAGTGAGATGGCGTATAACAATACTGATGGTGCGCTTTCAAAACTTGTGAGCATTAACCTGAGTTTAGCTGTAAATGTAGTCTTCTCCAAAAACTGAAGACATTTTAACATTCATTCAGCCAGTAGAAGCCCACCTCTCACCTCCACAAAAAGAGGAACAACATTTAAATCTTGCGGATAACCTGGTCCTGACACTTTCACAGCCAGCTTCATTTCTATCCTGAAGGACCAAAAAAAACTTGAACAAAAATCGGCAGATTTTTCCCGCAGGTGTTTTCAAAGCTTCTAGTCAAATGTGAAACATTTGTTTATCAGCAAACATAGAGATTGCTCAACACGCCTGTACTTTGCCTTGTAGAGAAAATCTTATCAAATTGGTACAGAAAAAAACTGAAAAGAGCAGCTCAGTTCTCAAAGACTACCTTTTGGGCCACATCATTATGGGAAGTGCCATGCCTCTTTCCCTTTCTTCATTCAAACAACGAAACAGCCCACTTATCAGTTCTCCGTAAGATTTTTCATTCACTTAACCACGCCTTGTTTATAGACATACTGCTGCCGGATACACTCGCGGTGTTTGCTTTGGCCGTCAGACATTTCAGAGCAGGAACTTTCTTTGAAAGCAGCGGCTAGCGAAGCAGCCCGCACAGCCCCAACGTCACACCACTCCTCCCCTCAGGGTCCATCGCCCATCGCCACAGCTTCATTCTTTCTCCTCATCTACCCTGCACACAATAAAACGCTGTCCGGGATCCAGCCCCACCCGGTTTTAGTCCACGGAGGTCTTTTCTCTTCTTGCCAACTCATTGGCTTTCCACAGAGCCCTTCTACAGCCAGCAGTATATAATTTAAAAGTCGCTTTAGGAGTAGAAACCGGGGGATACTTACTGCTTTTCTACGTTGGCTCTGGATAATATAAGCCTACAGCTGCTTGCCCACAAAGAAATAATGTCGAAAGGGTTTGCAAATTGAAGTTTGCAGGTTTTTTTTTCTTTAAGATCAGCAAGTGGGTTTTTCTCCCCCCCCAAAAATCAGAAGCACTGACACCAAACGGTGACATCATTGAAATATCCTTCTGACTGTGGGTCGATGCTCCTACTCCATGTCTCTACTTTCAGCTGGTCACCACCATCAGTCAGTCTGCGTCCACCACCTTCATCAGAGACAAATGCATGTAATGATGTATACATCCATACTCTTTAACAATTTTATTTATTTTTTCTTTTATATCGAGGATCATGGAATCAGCACTCAGGTGTTTTTTTACATCCAGATCCCCCATGTTGTATGCAGTTTTGTCAAATTTTCATCCGTTCCACACACACAATTGGCCTACTCTTCCGAAAAGCGGAACCAAGGGATTTAACTGTGCCAAGATGTTCTGCATGCGTCGAACACTTGGCACCTCGTTTTACATTCCTCGTCTCTCTTGAGGGTCACAGCTAATGATCATCAACCACCCTACATGTTTTTCTTACGTCAGAACCTTTCCTGTGCCTTCAATGTATACCTACATACACATAACAGAAATCCAATATGCACGTTTAAAGATCCCACAACTCATGTCAGCGTTTGGAGGGTTGTGG
Organism: Rapana venosa; assembly: GCA_028751875.1. Classification (NCBI taxonomy): domain Eukaryota; kingdom Metazoa; phylum Mollusca; class Gastropoda; order Neogastropoda; family Muricidae; genus Rapana; species Rapana venosa. The sequence continues at coordinate 50,469,068 of CM054155.1, forward strand.
AAGAGCGCTGGAGAGTTAAACAAAACACCAAACCCTGCACACATCCAAGATCGAATGTGGGGCAAAAACATTCGCAGATATTTGCAAAATCCACCACTGGTGAACCTCCAACAAGCTCCAGCTGAAGAATAAACTTCTTTTTTTGTGGTTTGTTTTATAAAGCAAACCACAGAAGAATCATGGAATCACACAATACAGGGATTTTTCTAGGATTTTAAAAAGGGGACAGTGGCTACCCTAAAAGAAAAAAGGACACTTGTCTCCATCTCCTCACCCCCTTCCCTGTCAGCCAACTACCCTGAGTTAACATCAGTGCAGACTCCACTCTCCCCAAAAGTCATTCGGATGAAGACTATAAACGGAGCCCCAAGTGCCGAACGCACACAGAACTCTTTGCACGTGTTAATCCTGTTCCGCTTTTGTAATGAGTAGGCCATTGTGTGCCGTGGGAGCTATACAGAATTTACAAAACCCAAACACACGGAACTGTTTAAAAATTACATCAGTGCTTCTTTCCATTATCCTCGATATAAAAGAAGAAACTAAATCAACAAAACACACACACCTGTGCACAAGTAATGAGAAATGCAATCATGTAACACCGTGCACTGAATTTATACTATACACCTTGTGATCGCTTTTTTTCAATATGTTCAGCCAAACCCCATCAGTAAACACTATAACCATCTTGCATTTTAAAATAATAAAATATGTGATCCCTCTCTCACATATTCAAATCACACTGCACTGGAGGTCAAATTTAAATTTTAACACGTAATTTGTAAATGTAAATGAAAAAATACTTAATAATAAAAAAAAAGGTGAAAATAGACATTTCATAAAAAGCAATCACAAAAATGAACGGCGAATTTTGCATCATAATAGTGGTCAGCATGAGGTTTTTAGCGCTTTTTATTAAAAGCAGAGAAACCAAAATTCCACCTTAAACACTCATTTAACACTTCAGTTATGATCAACCTCATGAAGTTACACTTCATACAGATAGATAGAAACTCAATAGATTTGATAAACAATCAAAACGACAACCTGACCCCCTCCAACAAAATCACTCCTACTGCTAGAAAATGGGTCAGGTGCTATGTTACTCCCAATTGTCATGAGTTAAACATAAACATTTTCCAGTGGTTGCTCACCTAACCTAAATTAAAACCACCACCATTCACAACCCAACCCTTGTAGAGACACACCATCATCTCATGTCCTTCGGATGAGACTATAAACCGAGGCCACCTTGTTTCGAATGAACGCATGCTGAACATCTTCGCACATCAAAGTCGTTAAATAATCCTGTTCTGCTTTTCGAAAGATAGGCCATTGTGTGCCGTGGAAACGGAATGACAAAACTACTGCATACACACGGGACTGGATGAACTAAAAACACAAGAGTGCATTTCTATTATCCTCGATATCAAAAGAATAGATAAATTTAATTATAAAAAATCTCCTCTCCTCTGTGTGCGTGAGTGTGATTTGTGTGTGTGAGTTGCATGGAGAGGCGGAGAGAGGGGGGATGCTACTAAATGAGATATTCCAAAAGGAAAAATTGTCGAGTTATTTTTATGCAAGAAG
>CM054155.1:50475657-50478157 GCA_028751875.1 Rapana venosa
CTTAACTTTGCGTACATGATCTTCTGCATTTGTGTGTGTGTGTGTGTTGTGTGAGTGTGTGTGTGTGTTGTGTGTGTGGTGTGTGTGTGTGTGTGCTCGCGTGCGTGCGTGCGTGCGTGCGGCGTGCTAGCGTGGCGTGCGTTGCGTGCGTGCGAGCGTTGTGTGTGTTGTGTGTGTTGGTGTGATGATCTTCAGTTTAACGACCTATTCAACATTTAAGTGATTTTAGACGGGACAAAGTAATATAAACAAGAGAATGCAAACATAACAGAAAAATGTCAATAACATCATTTTAATAAAAACTAACTTTAAACTACTCAAAAAGTGAATTATCGGACTTCTTATCAATCCTAACACAATGTCCAACAGTAACGATGGTTCAGACAAAATCTGATCCAGTGACAAACACAGGCTTGTGTGTGTGTGGTGTGTGTGTGAGTGTGTGGTGTGTGTGTGTGTGTGTGTGTGTGTGTGGAGGTGTGGCGTGCGTGTGTGTGTGTGTGCGTGTGTACGTGGCATGCGTGTGCGGCGCGTGCTGTGTGTGTGTGTGTGTGTACATGTGTGTGTGTGTGCATTTGTGTGTGCGTGTGTGTGAGTGTGTGTGGTGCGTATCTATATATTCACGGAGAGAATGAAGGCACTGGCAGGTCTGTACTTTGAAGCTGACCCAAGAGATCGTAAAAATCCCCATCCATAATTTCACCAGATAACGACGTTGGCAAGATTCGAACATCGAACCCACGACTTCCTGGACCCAAGAGACTGAAGTCAGACGGGTCTTAACCACTCGGCTATAGCTTCCGCGGTAAAACGGGGCTTAAAACCATCTCTATTGCCGGCCCTCGTAACAACGTCCAGGCCAACCACAAGGGTCAACCTAGGCAGGACGGGCCGCCACGTTCTGGGAACAAATAGCAACCCACATCAACAGGATACCTTATCTAATGAAGGCCACACACAGGCCCTTGTGAAGCGAGAGATGCACGCTGCTATGATACTCATCCAAACAACAAACAGTCAGTGGTTTAGCAGAATGCAATAGCCTACCATTATTACCCTGAGATACAATAAGCTTCGATTCTTTGAATGCCTTAAAATACAAGTATATGGCAAAGATTCGGGGATATATAAAATATATAAATATGATATAATATATAATATATATATAAAGAGAGAGAGAGAGAGAGAAGAGAGAGAAGAGAGATAGTAGACAGACAGACAGACACGGACAGACAGACAGACACAGACATGCAGTCCACCACAGACAGACAGAGAGACACAGACAGGAGAGAGAGCGAGAGAGCGAGAGAGAGAGAGATAGAGACAGATACAGACAGGCCGACACACAGAGAGAACAGAGGAGACAGAAAGAGAAGAGGAGAGAGATAGAGAGAGAGAGAGAGATAGAGAGAGAGAGAGAGAGAAGAGAGAGAAAGAGAGCAACAACAGACACAGAGACCAGAGAACTCGGAATGTTTTATTGAGGTCACATTAATAAGCCAGTGGGCCTTCTTTACACATGCCCCTCATAGAAAAAAAGGAAAACCCAACCAACCATTCAACAAACAAATGCATACATACAGACATAACTAAACGAATGCATAATTAAACAGTTCATAAATAATGTCAGACGCATTGACAAACACGTTTTCTTTGTATCGGTCTATAGTACTCTCGCATACAGCATACATAGCAACGATTTAACATCAAGCTAGACCAACCAAACATTGGGGTGTGTGTGTGGTGTGTGTGTGTGTGTGTGTGTGTGTGTGTGTGTGTGTGTGTGGTGTGTGTGTGTGGTGGTGCGTGTGCGTGCGTGCGAGTATGTGAAAGAGAGAGGTAATGTTTGTGGTGTGGTGTGTGTGTGAGATAGATACAGAGACAGAGAGGTAGGCAGAGACAGACAGAGAGACAAAGACAGACTCAGAGAGACAGACACAGATTCAGTTTTTCGAACAAGTCTACAAGAAGAAGAAGAGAGAGAGAGAAGAGAGAGAGAGAGAGAGAGAGAGAGAGAGAGAGAGAGAGAGAGAACATGACAATGACAAATTCTTTTATTTCGAGGATAATGATAAGCACTCATGTGCTTTTTACATCCCAGTTAGGGATATATCCGAGGGATACATCTTAAATAATAACCCAACACTTATACCTACTCACAGTAGAACAAGGGAAATAACCTTTCAAAAACAGCCCCCCCCCCACCCACAAAAACAAAAACAAAACAAAAAATAACCCCCAAAAAACAAATAAAAAGAAAACCCTAAAAAATACACCACACCCCCACCCCACTCCCCAAAAAACCCCAATCAAAACAGAGAGATAGAGAGAGAGAGAGAGAGAGATGAGAGAGAGAGAGAGTAGAGAGCGAGAGAGAAGAGAGAGAGAAGAGAGAGAGAGAGAGAATTGAATTGAATTTATTGCTGTTAAGCTATACCAGGCCATAACAGCTAGCACCGTTATCTATGGGCTTCCACGCGATTCCAATCATTGACATGGA
>CM054155.1:50483157-50488157 GCA_028751875.1 Rapana venosa
ACACTACAATCACACACACTGTCAACACACTGATCTGTTTAACCACCACACACACATCAGCGTGGTGGGTTGTGTGTATGTGATTGGGTGTGTTCGTGTGTATGTATATGTGTGTAATTTGTATAGTCCAATGTATAATTTTATCGATTTTCCTCTTTTTACTGGTTCAATTTCCCACCGTGGGACTCCCGGGTATGCTTGCAAAGGCGAGCATTTGCAAAGAATAGGATCCCTGCCTCCAACAGCATGTCGTAAGAGGCGACTAAGGTGGAACCCTTCCTCCCAGTTTGGGGTGGGGCCCACAAGGGCTAACAACCCTGTTCTGTAAAAAAACGATTTGTTACGGAAACGGCAACACAAGAAATCAAGACTACTGGGTGGTGACGGTCTTCCAGAGTCATCGGAAGATACGTGCATGAATGACAGTGGTGAAAGCCCGAAAGGAAGCCACTGACAGGAAATGGAAGTCCTCAAGCGCCAAAAATAAGACCAAAATAGGATTCTGGAATGTGAAACAATGTTTGAGACAGGAAAACTAGCGCAAGTACAGGCAGAGATGAGACGCTACAATTTTACATATACTCGTAGTCAGTGAAAGCCAATGGATAGGATCAGCAAATACAGAGCAGCACAGGAGTAGACAGTGCTATAATATTGGTAGAGATGATAACCAACACCATGAGGGAGTAGCAATTAACATGAAGAAAGGAATGGAGAAGTTCCTGATGGAGTGGAAACCTATCAACAGCCGATGATGACGATAAGACTTGAAAGGTAAAACATGCTAATACAACAATCATACCAGTTCAATGCACCAACAACACAGTGGAGAAGAAAGCAAAGATACATTTTATGACGAATTACAGCTTGAAATGTAAAATACACCAAACCATGACATGAGATAGTGATTGGTGACCTAAAATCAAAAGTCGTAAAGACAACACAAAACCAAGAAAGAGCCATGGAAAATAAGGAAGTGGCAGCATAAACGACAACAGAGAAAGATTGGTGGAATTCCTGCATGAACAGAAAACAACCTGGCCATTGAGGGACAATATTTGCAGACACCCTGAGATCACAGGCTTACCTGTGTTCCCCCAATGGAAGTGAGACAAAAACCATATCGACCACCTGATGATCAACTGGACATGGAGGAGAACGCTCCTAGATGTAAAGAGTAAGGAGAGGAGAACCAATGTTGGCAGTGATCACCACCATGTGTGTCAATGCAACCCAAAAAGTGAAGCTGAGAAAAAATGGATCTGGGAAACCAAGACCACAACATTTTGGAATGTGGATAAGCTGCGCAAAACACCAAAGAAAAACAGTGCTTTCACCCTCCATCTCAAAAACAAATTTCCCAGCACTGGTGGATAGTGAAAACTACCACCTCCGGGACACTACTAATATAAACACCATGTGGAAACATTCATGCAGCCTACACACAACCTGTGGAAACGTCTTAGGACAAGAGACAGAGGAATAGAAAAAGGTGATTACAGCAACGCCAGGCAAGCCATCGAGACAGAGAGAAACTGAAGAAGAAAAACTTAGAAGACAAGTCAGAGCGGATGATAAGAGAGTTACAAACAACAGTACAGAAAGCAAACCAAACTGAGAAAGAGAATGACAAGAACATACAAAAGCTGTACCTACATGGATGATATTGCAAGACAAGCAGAGGAGGCCTCCGCAAGAGGGAGAGCAAGTACCGGTTATAAAGATCACCAAGACTGTCAGTGGCAAGTACCGGGGCAATACCGAAACACCAATCCAGATAAACAAGGCCAAATACTTACCACAGAAGCAGAAACAAGATGCAAGATGGGCAGAACATTTCAGCGAAGTTCTCAACAGACCACCACCAACTGAAGATGCAGATGTACAATATCCTGAAAGCCGATCTCAATGTAACAGCACACCACCAAAGGGAAAGGGAAGAGATTATAGCAGCAATCAGCTCTCTCAAGAATGAAAAGCCCATGGCCAGGACAACCTCAACGCAGAACTTTTTTAAGGCAGATCCCCGAGATTGCATCTAAAGTTCTACGGCCACTCTTTGCAGCTAATGGGAGGAGAAACGCTACCAGCAGATTGGGCAGAAGGAGTCATCGTGAAGATCCCCAAAAAAGGAGCCCTGAACAATTGTAACAACTGGGGAGGAATCACTCTGCTATCTGTTCCCAGCAAATTCTGGCAAAAATCATCATCGGACGAATCTCAGAGGCAGTGGACCAACAACTCAGAAAGGAACAGGCAGGTTTTCGACCAGGAAGAAGATGCATAGACCAATCTTCAAACCCCCGCGCAACATCATCGAACAGTGCACGGAATGGCCAGAGACAGCTGTATATCACTTCGTAGATTTTGAAAAAGCCTTTGACAGCATTCATCGAGAAAGTGTATGGCGCATACTCCGAGCATATGGAATTCCACAGGAGATTATCCAAGTCATTAAGAGCTTCTACAACAACTTCACGTGCAGAGTAGGAAACAGCAAAACCAGTTTCAGTGTACAAACCGGCGTCAGACAAGGCTGCCCCATGTCAGCACTACTCCTTCAACCTGACAATTGATTGGGTGACGAGACAGACAACAGCTGACCAGTCACGGGGCATCAGATGGACCCCCTTCTCAACGCTTGAAGACCTAGATTTTGCCGACGATCTGGCACTGCTCTCACATACCCACCATCACATTCAAGAGAAGACATCCCGTCTCAGCACTTTCGCACAGCAAGTAGGCCTGAAAATCAGTCAGAAGAAGACAGAGGTGATGACACTGAACGTTCAGAACCCCTCACCGGTCACAGTGAATGGAGAAGATTTACCAACAACTGAAGAGTTCACGTACCTCGGGAGCACTGTTAGGCATGACGGCGGAGCAGGCAGCGACATCAAGAACCGATAAACAAAGCAAGAAATGCTTATAGAAATCTGAACAATGTGTGGAAATCGTCCCAGTACAGCACCAGAACCAAACTAAGACTATACCAGAGCTGTGTACTTTCCACCCTTTTGTACGGCTCGCAGTGCTGGAGGATGACTGAGAGTGACCTCGACAAACTATCCACATTCCACACGAAGAATCTGAGAAGAATCTTGCGCATCTTCTGGCCTGAGACCATCTCCAACCAAGAACTTTTTGCCCGTTGCAACCAAGAAAGCATGGACAACATCATCATGCATAGGCGATGGGGATGGATAGGGACATATTTTCCCCCGTCGGGAACGGGGAAAACATCGCCCAAACAGCCCTCCACTGGACACCAGGGGGAAAAAAATGAAAAACGGGGACGACCCAAGAACACTTGGGTGGACTGTCAAAACCCGAGCTGAAAAACCTTCCAACTTTCCGGGGGAAACCTTTCGGAAGCGGGCCCCAAGGACAGACGGGGAGTGGGAACATTTGTTGCGCCCACGTGCCAATAAGGCACAAAGGAAATTGATATATGACTGGTTATTTAAAGGTTGCAATAATGTAGTATTTTCATATAACCCTTTAAAAAAATTTGTTCTTTGATAGATGGCTTGTGAAAAAAAGCAAAGCAGCTTATTCACTGTACCACGGGAAATAAAAATTTGACTTGCTTACCACGCGCGCGCGCGCGCCAACACACACACAACCACACACACCACCACACACCAAAAACACAACAACACCAAGCGTCTCCACAACCCACCCAACACCACACACACACAACACCCCACCACACACACACAAGGGAAAATTTCCCCCATCGTTGGGTTCCGCATTGCGGGGCGAACTTAACAATCGCAACCCCCCGCGTGTAGTTTGCATTCGGTCTTGCCACCCAGCAGAGAATATCCGTCTTTTGATTTCTGGTTTTTTTAAAAACTTGTTTTTTTTCTTCTCGTTCCCGGGCAAGTCCAGGTCGAAATGGGGGCTTTCTTTGGGCCCCGTTTTCCCAGTACTTTCCACATGGTTGTGTTTTGTGGTGTGGGGGGGTTGTTGTGTTGTTTTGTGTGGGTTTGTGTGTGGTGTGTGGTGTGTGTGGGGTTTGTGAGAGTGTGTGTGTGGTGGGTGGTTTTCTTTTAATTTTTAAGTTTTTAAAATACTAAAATTGGGAGAGAGGGGAGGAGAGGAGAGAGAGAGAGAGAGAGGAGAGAAGAGAGAAGAGAGAGAAGAGAGAAAAGAGAGAAAAAGAGGATGGGAAGAGATTTTTATTTTTTTATTTCGGGATAATAAAAATAAGCACTGTTTTTTCTCTGTCCCCTGTGCATGCGTTTTGAAAATTTTTGTATGCATTCTCACGGCCCCAAAAGGCCCTATCTTCTAAAAAAGGGGAAAAAGGGGTTTTTGGAGAGGGGAGAGAGGGGGGAGAGAAGGGGGGGGGAGAGAGGGGGGGGGGAAAGAGAAAAGGGGGGGGTTTGGGTGTGTGTGTGTTGTGGAGAGAGAGAGGAGAGGAGAGGAGGAGAGGAGGGGGAGAGAGAGAGAAAGAGAGGAGAGAGGGAGTAGAGAGAGAGAGAGAGAAAGAAAAATACTTTTTCTCAATCTTGCATGTCTCTTAAAGCCACTATTTCCCGTCATTGCTCTGTACCTCTTCCTGCATTCCAAAGGGATTGATTATTCGGAGCCTTTAAAAATCCCACTGTGCCTAACAAGTTTTTTTTTTTTTTAACCAAAAAACAACCAAAACCACGGGGTTCCATGAGATCCGCATTAAAAACATAGGGATCCCACACCACACAACCACCACCAAACACGCGCACACAACACAACACACACCCCACCACAACATACACACACACCCCAAACACACACACTAGTACACCAAGTAACCCAAATCACTCATTTAAATTTAAAAATTCGCACTAATGTATCAACAATCTGGCATTTGTTGATAAGAACTTTCGGCTCGAGTCGTTTCGGATATGCACGCCCTTTCACGACCAAGCCGCGCGCGCGCGCCCCACACCACACATTTACAAAAAACCGCGTACACACGGGACGAATGTGAAAAAGTACATAAGTCTTGT
>CM054155.1:50495657-50510657 GCA_028751875.1 Rapana venosa
GTGTGTGTGTGTGTGTGTGTGTGTGTGTGTGTTGTGTGTGTGTGTGTGTTGTGTGCGTGTGGTGTGCGTGTGTGTATGTGAGAGAGAGGGGTGGGGGACTGTGTGTGTATGTGTAGGTTTGAGTGTGAGGTGTAGGGTGTGTGTTGTGTGTGTGTGTGTGTGTGTGTGTGTGTGTGTGTGTGTGTGTGTGTGTGCGCGCGCGCGCGTGCGTGTGTGTGTATGAATGCATAAAGGAGGGTTGGGAAAAAGTGATAGGTGGGTGGACGCGAAGACCAAACCAAACTTTTCCGAGTCCACCACAAAACCCACTATACAACATTTTCTGTGTCAGCATGTAACTAGCAAGATCGCCCCCTCTCCAACTAACAGAACCCTTTCTCCATCCCTTGTGCTGTATGTATTATCAAGTATAACATATCAGTATACCGAGGCCATGAAGCTTTTATCTATAAAATAAAAAAAAAGAAAAAAAGAAAAGAAGATAGTTATCTGGTCAATCAAGGGTCGCATCACGCAAAATCTCACCATTGATAAACCTTTGAACTCGAGCCGAGGAACAATAGCATATATCTCGTCAGACGTCCGTTACACACACACACACACACGCACGCACGCACGCACGCACGCACGCACACAACACACACATACACACACACACACAGAACATCTTGCGCCCACGTTAAATCCTGTTCCGTTTTTCGTAAGAGTAGGCCATTGTGTGCCGGTGGAAACAGATGACAATTTACAAAACCGCACACACACGGGGACTGGATGTACAAAAGCACATGAGTGCTTATTCCATTATCCTCGATATAAAAGAATAAAATAAATAAACACACACACCACACACACACACACACACACACACACGCACGCACGCACGCACGCAGACAGACAGACACACACAGCACGAGAATATAAATAACTATGATGAATCTATTTCCGACTTGACTTCTACTCTTTTATCACTTACCTTCAACAGCAGCAGAATAGCTTGATGTAGACTGTCACTACTGCGAGCCACTGGGGACAAAAATAAAACGACGAACTCTCCTTGAATTTCTCTCTTTTTTCACACGTATTTCCCCGTCAAAGTAGAGTTTCGTTGTACGACATAAGTTTTGTAAACTCTACTCCGTGATTTGAAGGCAGTTGCCATACAAATAAAACGCTTAACTTCCGATCATGAGCACTCATAGCCTGGTTGGAAGCAGACGACAATTTTCGTCTGTTTCACTTCTCCCGCGAAATCGCAATCGTGGCAGAATAATCAAGCTGCTTTAATTATAGTGGGCTTGAACTCGTCAGAAACAATTTTAAAGCTACATTTTTATCATATTTCTTATAATTTTTTTCAACACATATTACTGTTTCCAAAAAAAATATAAAAAAGACCACACCAAGAAACATAGAATTCAACGTATTTTATAACTTTCGTGCGAAAGAGCGCATTTTTCTAGTCGCTTCTTCCCCCCTTCACTTTTAGACAAGTGAAAGAAGTGAAAGGGGGAAGAAGCGACTAGAACAATGCGCTGTTCTGCACAAGACCAGTGTGCTCACGTACAAGCCTGACCACATAATTCAAATTGTTTATATATATCTCTCTCTCTTATTATTTTTTTGTTTTTTTGCAAGAAAAAAAAACACTGTCTAAAATTGGTCAGGGGGAAGATCCAAATATAAATGTGCACGGATACAAAATATCATCAGTGTGTACTCACATGTAGGCTTCGTGTTCTCTGCGTCAGGTCACCGTGTCACCCACCACCCTCCGATAGCGTTTGGCGTCTGCACTGTGAACTGTATGAAGCAGCCACTCGTTTATTTGGTGTGTGGGTTGGGTGTTTTTATCAGCATGGGCTGAGCAGGTGACTCCTTCAGGCTCCATGTAGACTTTTTACCCCAAACATAGGGAGTGTCACAAAAGTCTATTTGTAGAAACATATCCCACAACGCTGATTTATCATCAAAAAGTTCGATTCTGGAAGCTATGTTGTTGTACAGAGCTGCTGATTTTATAGTTTGTTGTTGCTATTGTTGTTGCTGTTGTTGTTGCTGCTGCTGTTGTTGTTGAATTACATTTTTAAAGTGTTCTGAGAAGCTTATGAGTTATTGTCCCTACATGAAAACTTATGTAGGCTATAAGTATCCTGAAAATAATATCGTTGTTGTTTACTCCTCTTGTTGTTGACGTTGATGGTGTTCTGTTACTGTATTTGTCATTGCTGTTGCAGTTGAATGGTTCTTAACAACGATTTAAATTAAATTATCTGTCAAAAAAGCATTTGCCTATGGAGAGATGGTAAAGATGATATACAGGCTGACTTATGGGATGCATACCAAAATTGGAAATGTGTGTACTTCTAACGATTCTGGTCCAAAATTTATCTATGGTGTGCGGCCTACTTTTTTGTCAGGGGAAAAAACCTTTCTTGGAAGGGGGATTTTCCCTCGCCTTGGTTTTCCCCCCTTTTTGTTTTTTTCCCTTCGTGATAAACGCGGCAAAAGGGTGAAACAAAATTTTATCCAAAAAAAGCTTTTTGGCGCAATGCGGAAACTAGACTTTTTTGTAAATGCAGTTTTTTGGGAAAAAAAATTTTTTGAGGGTTATTTTGGGAATTTGTTGTTTTGGAAAAGGGGTAACATCAACAAGTCAGGACTTCCAGAGCCCACCCTTTGTGCCATTTTTGTTGTTTTGTTTTTTGCCGTTTTTGTTGTTTATTTTGTTTATTTTGTTTATTTTTTAAAGCATTTTAAAACATTCGGGTTTAAAAAAACAGAACCCTACCCCGAGGGGTTGGGACCGTTTTTCTTCAGTCCCCGGGGTCCGTGAAGCTGGGGTTTTCGAATCTTGGCAGTGGCCCCTGGTAAATAAAGGGGGGCATTTTTAGGAGCTCCCCCAGTTAAAATTCAAGGGGCAGACCTCCCCATGCCAAAAACCCCTTTTGACACTCACATGCTTATTTTGGGTAAAAAGAAGTAAAATTTTAAAACCTAAACAAACAAAAAAAAAAAACCAAGAACACACCACACCCAAAAATAAACGGTAAACAACAAAAAAAAAAGAGCAAAACTGGGGTTTTAAATAGTTTTAAATTTTAATACCCTCAAAAAAAAAAAAAAAAAGGCTAAACCTTTTTTTAGGTAAAAATGTTTCAGTTTTTAAAAGAATTTAAATATTAAACTTTACTGATATTTGCCTTAAACATACATGTTATTCAAAAGATTTTTTTTTTTTTAAAAACGTTTCGCTGTTTTTTATTTTAACTTTTAATATCTTTTAAAAAAAAAAAATATTAATTTTAAATTAAAAATTTGTCTTAACAACTTTTTAAACAGTTTTTACCATATTATTAAAATGCGTGACATGGGTACAATGTTTTTAATGTTCGAGCGGTGTGCGCGTCCGAGTGACTGTGATGGCGGACGTACGGTTTTTTTAACCCTTTTGTGCACCTGGTAAAGTGAAATTTTTTTGGGGTGGGGTTTTTGGCTGGCTGAAATATTGCTGAAATTTTTGGATGCATTTTATCTCATAGGGTTTCGTGCTGATGTTTGGGCAGTGTGGTTGGGTTTTTAAAAACTATTTTTAAAATTTTTTTTTTTTTAAAGTATGCGAGTAACCCGCCGGGAATTTTTCTGTCTTTTAGATAATAAAAACTTTTGAATTTGAATTTGAATTTGAAACATTTTTGGGGCTAAACAATTTTTATAGTCACACTAAAAAATACAACAAAAACAAAATTTTGTACTTGCTTTCCCTTAAAAAAAAAAACCCCGAAAACCCCCCCCCAAAAAACCCCAAACCTCCCGACCAACACATTTAAAGAAATTTTAATTTTTCAAAAACAAAAACAAAAACAAAAACCCACAAAAAACTGAAACAAATTTAAAAGTTAAAGGGGAAACAACTTTTACAAAAAGAAAATATTGAGCGTCAGTAAAGTAGTTTCCCTTTGGGTAAACGCGTTTTTATTTTTTAAACACTCGGCAACCATACCAAGGGGATAAGACTTTTTCTTTTCCCCCCCGGGGTCCAAAATTTGGTTCGAACTCGGCGGCGTCGGTGAATTAAAGGGGTGATTGATTTCTTTTTGACTCCATTAACTTCAAGGCAGACCGCCAGGCCTAAATTCCCGAAGAGAAGAGAAAGAGAGAGAGAGGAGAGAGAAGAAGAGAGGGGAAAAAGGAGAGAAGAGGGATGGTGAAGAGAGAGTAAAGGTGTTGGGTGTTGTTGTGTTTTGGGGTTGTGTTGTTGTGTGGGTTTGGTGTGTTTTGTGTTGGTTTTTTGATTCTTTTTTTTCGGGGAAAGGGAAAAGCACTCAGGGCTTTTTTTAAAAACCCAGCCCGGTTTTTTGGGGTTTTGAAAATTTTTTGTCATCCTTTCCAGGGCACACAATGCCATTTTCCGAAAAGCGGAACGGGTTTGAACTGTCGCAGATTTTCTCGTGCGTTCGCACACGGGACCTTTTTATGTCTCACCCAAAGGGACTTTTGGGAAGGGAGGGGGCACTGACGTTTAACCCAAGGAAAAACCCTCTTGAAGGGGAATCAAACCCGGGGGTCACTGATCAGAATAATCACTCAAACCCACTAGGATCCCCGTCCCCCCTCGTTGTGTGTTGTGGTGTGTGTGTGTGTGGTGTGTTGTGTGGTGTGTGTTGTGTGTGTGTTAAAGGGACCCTAAAGAACAAAAGGGCACATAATTCGTTAGCCACTTATTTTCATATACAATTTTTTTTTACCACTGTTATTTTCAATATTTTTTTTTCTTTTCTATTTTTCATCTTTCTGGAAACATGTAACTACAAGAATATCTTTTATCTTAGGGGAGCAAAAAACACTTTTTGAAGAATATGGGTGTCTTACTGTTACCTACCACAGAGGATGAGTGAGGATTCAAACACTGCCTGCACTCTGAAGAGTGCTCAACCAGGAGCCGAAACTCAGTCAGGTCAGGCCAAAGGCATGGTCCTTACTCAATTATTCCCCAAATGCTGCCTTCAAAGTTTTATCTTGTAGTGAACATTTTTTTGCTCGAATCTTGGACAAAAATAATTTTTATGATGGGAATGAGGTTACCTGCACTTGTTTTTCCTTACTATATTTTGTCGATTATATATATATATATATGCACGTACAGCAGATCAAATATATACGTTAAAGCTCCTGTCATTCATGTCAGCCTTCGTGGGTTACAGAAACACGAACATATCCAACATACGTCCCTGAAGTCGGAATGCGGCTACCTTCATAGTGGGCAAAGACGGTCGCATACGCAAAAATCCCACAATTGGTGAAGCACGCAGCTCTAGCCAAGGAACGAACAGAAAACAACAACAACAACAACAGCAAACCCTCAAAAAACAAAAAACGCCATAACAATCTAAAAAGTGGCGCGCGCACACACACACACACACACACACACACACACAACTAGAGCTACGTCACAGTGTTTTGTGACGTCAAGACATCGAAGCAAGCCAGAACAGAAAAATGGCCGAATATTCATGTAGACGATGCCTTCTGGCTCAAACTAATATTTTCCTTTGTTCTATATTTCCATTCAAGATCAATGAAAATATTATTCTGCTAAAAAGCCAAGAACAGCACATGAGTGCTTACCCCCCCCCCCCCCCCCCCCCCCCCCCCCCCCCCCCCCCCCCTCCGAAAAACAAAACAAAAAAGCCACGCACATCAAAAACAACGACAACAATAACAAAACCCAACCCTAGTCTCTATCTCGTTTCATGCGTGCGCACATCTATACGTTTGATGTATTGTTGATGTGTTATTTAGTGTGTATGTATGTATGTATGTATGTATGTATGTATGTATGTATGTATGTATGTATGTATGTATATATATATATATAATATATATATATATATATATCTGTCTGTATGTATGTATGTATGTGTATGTCTGTCTGACTGTCTGTCTGTCTGTCTGTATGTATGTATGTGTGTGTGTGTACGTATGCATGTATGTTGCATGTATGTGTGTATGTATGCATGTATGTATGATTCTGTCTGTCTGTCTGTATGTATTTATGTATGTGTGTATGTGTGCATGTGTATGTATGTATGTATGTATGTATGTAAGTATGTGTGTATGTATGTGTGTATGTGTGTGTGTATGTATGTATCTATGTACGTACGTATGTGTGTATGTACGTGCGTGTGTTTTATTCCAATGTGTTATTGTTTTGAGTGTAACAATAATGTATAGCTTAATTTCAATGTGTAGATGTCCATTTCTATGACTATAATTATATGATATTAATGAAGATATGATTTTGGCATTGATGCATGGTGTGCGTGCGCGCGTGCATGTGTGTGTGTGTGTGTGTGTGTGTGTATGTGTGTGTGTGTGTGTACGTGACGTGTAGGTGCACGTGCACGTGTGTTTGGGGGTGTAAATTGCTTTTGGGTAATCTCCTAAAGTCTGCTTATATAACAATTGTTTTTGTGTAGTTTACTTTTGCTGTTGCTTTCCCTATAGTAAAAAAAGAAAAAGAAAAAAAAAGTACAATGAATTTGTTGACGTTATTTTCCCGTTAGCCATGATGATATGATACTATGATGACAATGATACTATTTACAAGGTTTGTTCTCCTCTACATTATGGAGGGTTTTTTGTTGTTGTTTTTTTTTTGGGGGGGTGGAGAGATTATTTGGTTGTCCCCCCCTCCCTTCTTGTTGTTGCTTTTATTTTGCTCTTGGTTTCTTTGCTATTTGGGGGTTGTGTGGTTTGGGGGTTGTTTTTTGTTTTTTGTTTTGTTTTATTTTTCTTTATTATATATTATCATTTGTTGTGGGGGGTTTTTCTCTCTTTTTTGTGGTTGTTTTTTGTGTGTTGGTTTTTTTCTTCTTTTATTTACTGTGTGAGTGCATGGGTATTGGATTTATTTTATTATCATATAATGTATACCTAAGCGTGGGGACTGGATGTAAAAAAAAAGCACATGGGTGGCTTATTCATTATCCTCGAAATAAAAGAGTTTTCATTCTCTCTCTCTCTCTGTCTCTCTCTCTCTCGTCTGCTCTCTCGTCCCTCTCTGTCGCTCTCTCTCTGTCTCTCTCTCTCTTACCCCCCCCCCCCCCTCTCTCTCTCTCTCTCTCTTAATTACTTTCGTTTTCTTTTGCTTTTCTTTTTTTTCGCAGAGGGTTGGATGTAAAAAAAAAGCTATTGTTATGCTTTTTCTATATAACCCTCTATAATAAGATTTGTTCATTGTTCTCTCTCTCTCTCTCTCTCTCTCCTCTCCTCTCTCTCTCTCTCTCTTCTCAACCCCAACCCTCTATAAATAAGATTTGTTCATTGTTCATTGTTCTCTCTCTCTTTCTCAACCCCCTCCCCCCCCCCCCCCCCCCCCCCACTCCCCCCCCCCCCCCCCCCCTCCCCCACTTCCACTATCTCAAAGCAAGCAGCTTCAGGTTTGCGCGGATGGATGCTGTGACGTGGAAGTGTGGACAACAGGAGAAGTAGCAGTAGTAGCCAAGCCTGGGCCTGCCTATAATATAATAACAGCAGTATACAGCACCACCGATGACGACAACGACCACTGTGGATCACTGCCTGCCCTATAATAATGCCAGCGCCCACAGTCCCCCCCTCCTCCTCTGCTCTGCTCAGCTCAGCCTGTAGTGTGTTGATCTACAGATTAACTGCAGACTGCTCGCCAATCCCAGCCTACTCTCCACCTGATCAAGAGCTCTTCAACTGTTTGAGGAGCGATTGTCGAGACAAGGAACGATAACCCCCGGACTGGATGGCGTGCGGGTAGGGGGCATCGCTCGTGGCCCGAGTCTGTTTGGTAACACTCCGCGGTTAGATTTTGGTACCTTTTTGTTTTCTTTCTGTTTTCCTATAATTATTACTCTTTGCATTCATACTAAGGCATCCACAGAAATAAAAACCACTTTTTATGAAAGAATAACCTCTCAAAACTCACGATTTTGTTCACATTTGGTAAGTTTGAATTTTTTTCCAGCAAAAATCTGGAAACAGATGACAAAATTTACAAAACCGCATACACACGGGGACTGGATGTAAAAAAGCACATGAGTGGTTATTCCATTATCCTCGATATAAAACAATAAATAAATAAAAATAAAAGAAATGAGTCCTTTGTCATCTGCTAGCTTCCTTACCACAATATACATGCGCGGGGTCAACACAGTAAGAACACAAGCAATCCTCATTTGATGATTATTTCCAACTTTCTCGTGACTACCTGGTATCACTCTATGTCCTCGACCCCTCCCCCCCCCCCCCCCCCCCCTCCCCCATTCCAAAAACCCAAACAAAACCCAACAAAAAAAGAAATTTTTTTCCCCAAAAAACAACTACACAGTACATTTTTTGTACATACATAGTCCTTCGGAAGTCCCGTGTGCGAACACACGCAGAACATCTTGCGCACACGTTAAAACCCGTTCCGCTTTTCGGAAGAGTAGGCCATCGTGTGCCGGTGGTAACGGATGACAAAATGTACAAAACTGCATACACACGGGGACTGGATGAAAAAGCACATTAGTGCTTATTCCATTATCCTCGAAATAAAAGAATAAATAAAAAATACTTAATTTTTTGGGAGGGGAAATCACTTTTTACAAGATACTACATGACCTGCAAGCTAACGCAGGAGTGTAACCTGTATATTACTTGTCCGTTGGTGTCAGGGGGGAATGGTACCTCCCCCTTCTTTTTTAAAAATTTCTTTTCGTTGTGCGTTCCCCAGCTTAACACTCTAGGGGTCACCCAGAATATGCACTTTTGACTCACTCATCCCACCTGGGAATCACTGTGAGATAGGAAGTACACCGGATGAGAAGTTTGCGTGTATGACTGTATTCAAGTACCTCGCCATATAGGCAGCCATACTCCGACTTTATAGGATTTCTCTCCTTAATAGACTGTGCAGGTTGTTATGTAAAGAGCTTGTCATGGCTGAAGGCAAATCTCAACACATTTGACAACATAACAACATTTTAATGTAGGCATTGCTACTTTAGCTGACATAAAAAAAACCAAACTGACACAGCTTTTGGCCTCAGGGGCCAATTTTCTTCTACTTCTTCTTCTTCTTCTTCTTCTTCTTCTTTAATCCCAGTTGTTGTGTAGAGAAGTATTAAGCGACCTTAGGTAGACCCTGAAACCAATAGTGGTCGTGAGGACGCTGTATTGTACCGACTCCACTGTCCCCAAAAGTCCTTGTGATGAGACTATAAACCGAGGCCCCGAATGCGCAGGCACGCAGAACATCTTGCGCACACATTAAATCCTGTTCCGCTTTTCGAAAGAGTAGGCCATCGTGTGCCGGCAGTAACAGATGACAAAAGTTACAAAACCGCATGGATGTAAAAAAAAAATTTTTAAAAAAAGCACGTGAGTGCTTACTCCATTATCCTGGATATAAAAGAATAAAAGAATAAATAAATATTAATAAAAACGAAAACAACACTTGTCTTTATTCATGTGCAATTTTGTGTGCCAGCACCTGGGTCCAAGTTCATTCAGTGATGTTACCCACCCATTTATTTCTTTGTTTTGATGCCTAGGTTTACCTGTTTACAGCAAACTTGTAAAACAAGGCTTGGGCTACAATATTTGTCTTTGTGTATTAAGGGTCATTTATTAATTCTTTCTGTCTGCATCCATTTTATTGCTGTTATTAGTATTGTTGTTGTGTTTGTTTTTTTCAACGAGAAAACGAAGGGAAGACAACATCAGAGGGTGGACTGGCCTGGAGTTGAACGACATGCTACGGAAAACGGAGAACCGCCAGGAGTGGAGAAAGCTGGTGGCAAAATCTTCAGTGGTGCCACAATGGTCGACCAGACTACGGGATAACTCCCTGGACTGTGCCTTGCCAGATGATCTATGACGAGGCGTCACCAAAGAGGAGGACGTCTCTCTCTCTCTTATATATATATATAAGGTAAAGGAGTCCCTTAACCTATGTGGTCGTAGGGGATGAGGCATCAGAGACCTCAACTTCTCCAGGGGCCAGCATACAGAGGGTGGCGCCCATCTCCTCTCCCTCGCTGCTTTACCTTCCCTGACCCTAAAGAGGCAGGTACCCATTTACAGCTGGGTGAACTGGATGACTGTAGTGAAACCAAGGCGCGCAAACGGTTACCCATCTAAGCGGTAACCTACGCTCGATGCTGCTTAACCTTAGCTGGGGGAAAGGGAGTGCTCCGACCACTGAGCTATCCCGTGTATACATATAAATGTGACATGATAAGTGGTCAGAGCACTCGCTTTACCCAAGCCAATGATAAGCAGCATGGAGCGTAGTTACCAAGTGGATGGGTGACCCTTTGCGTGCCTTGGCTTTAGTACAGTCCCCCAGTTAACCCAGCTGTAAATGGGTACCTGCCTCTTTAGGGTCAGGGAAGGTAAAGCAGCGAGGGAGAGGAGATGGGCGCCGTCCTCAGTATGCTGGCTCCTGGAGAAGCTGAGGTCTCTGATGCCTCGTTATAGCCGAGTGGTTAAGACCGTTTCACTTCAGTTCTGTGGCTTCATGAAGTCATGGGTTCAAATCTCGGCGTTAGCGTTTGATGAATTAAGGGTGGGAATTGCTACGACCTCCCAGGTCAACTTCAAGTGCAGCATCAGACTAAAGTGATGAAAAGACTGAGGCATCAGACTGAAGTGATGGAAGGATTGAGGCATCTGACTGGAGCGATGAAAAGATTGAGGCATCTGACTGAAGTGATGAAAAGACCAAAGCATCAGACTGAAGTGATGGAAAGACCAAGACATCAGACTGAAGTGATGAAAAGACTAAAGCATCAGACTGAAGCGATGGAAAGACCAAGACATCAGACTGAAGTGATGAAAAGACCAAAACATCAGACTGAAGTGATGAAAAGACCAAAGCATCAGACTGAAGTGATGGAAAGACCGATGCATCAGACAAAGACTTCAACAAGACGGCTAGACATGATGGCAATACCCTACGATCAAAGTGGGCTTTCTTTGATTATATTAGAGTCCTAGTGGAGTTATCCGATTTAGGGACTGTATGAACCAACCATCACCACCACCACCACCACCACCACCACCACCACCAAGTAGCTCTACCAAACTGGACCTTCACAGTTCTGCCTTTCCAAACCAAAAAAAATCAGAATGTCTATCACTAGTGCAACACGTGTTCACCTGTCTCCATCGCCACTGTCGTCGGTAGGAGCTCCACATAATGCCACCACCAGGGTTCCCCATCTGTCTCTGCTGAGTTCTACCATCTCCTGTAGCCCTCCTCCCAGACCACTGATCTCAGTGATGATGTCGGCAATGTAGGATGTTGGTGGTCTGCCTCTTTTCCTTCTGCCCTCAACCTTACCTTGGAGAACCGTCGTCATCAGATTTGTCTGTGTGTTTCTGTTTGTGTGACCAACGTATCTCAGTCTGCGCTAATCATTTTCAGCCAACATTTGTGTTTGCACCGAGAGTTCATCAAAAAAGATTTCATTTTGTTCTTCTGTCTGACCATTTGACTCTTAGAAGTCGCCTGCAGAGCCATATTTCGGCTGTGTTAATTTTGTCTCTGTCCAATTTTCGTAATGTCCAGGCTCCTGATCCATACAGTTGGTGAATGAGTGAGCGAGTCAGTGAGTAAATGAGTGGGTAAGTGAGTGAGTGAATGATTGATTGTATGATTGGGAAAATGACTTAGCTTTTGTCCATATCTTTCTCTCAGGGGGTACCATTTGGTTAGAGAGTACTCCTGGATATATACATAATATATAATTATATATATATATATATATATATATATATATATATATCAGTCTGAATTTTTTTTTTCGAATCTTGGACAAAAATCATTTTTATGATGGAAATGAAGTTGTAACTGGTTACCTGCACTTGTTTTACCTCACTATATGTTGTCAATTATATATATGTATATATATATAATTTTGAAAATAGACTACAGCACCCCACCCAGCCCTTGCCCACCCCACCCCAACCCTCGAACTCCCAACACCGTCCTACCCTCTTCAAAACAAACAAACCTGGCTCCCTATTCATTCTAACCCCCCCCCCCAACCCCACCCCCACCCCCCAATCTCATCTACACAACCACCTTGCACCCTGTACCACTTGCACATAAAACAAAAACTCAACAACCTCCCCCCCCCCCCCCAACACCACCACCACCACCACCTGCATCCCACCACCCAACCCTCACCACCACCACCAAACAATTTTAAAAAAAACAAAACCCCAAACCCTTTGCCATTTTAACTGCCACAGTGCTTTTCTTTCCACTACAACCACCACCAGAAGAAAAAGAAGAAGAAGAAGATGTCACTCACACACACACACACACTCACACATACACACAGACACACACATACACACACACAGACACAACCCCCACACACACACACACAACACACACCAACACACACACACACACAACAGATGACAAAATTTACAAAATCGCATACACACGGGGACTGGATGTAAAAAAACGCACATGAGTGCTTATTCCATTTCCTCGATATAAAAAAAATAAATAAATAATAAACGCACACACACAACAACACACACAAACACACACACACACACACACACACACACACACACACACACACAACACACACACACACACACACAACACACACACACACACACACACACACACACACACAGATGACAAAATTTACAAAATCGCATACACACGGGACTGGATGTAAAAAGGCACATGAGTGCTTACTCCATTATCCTCGATATAAAAAAATAAATAAATAAACACACACACACACACACACACACATACACACACAAACACACACACACACACACACACACACACACACACACACACACACACCACACACAAAATATCTAATATCACTTAGAGTAACAACGTTAATTGAAGACAACACACACATATACACACACATACACACACAAACACCAACACCCCCCACCCCAAACCCCCTACACACACACACACACACACACACACACACACACACACACACACACACACACACACACACACACGTACACAAAACTTATGGCGACGAAGTCTGGAATGTGGAGGGGATGGCTGTGTGTGTGTGTGTGTACCTCTGTACTAGTGGCGGCAGACGACTGCCGGAATGGCAGTCAGGCTGATTTTCTGGGATGCGGGGGCCCATTCCAACGACTTGACGTTGACGCCAGCCAGATTGAGGAGGGCTTGTTGCAAGACAAAGGCAAGGTTGTGTTTGGGGGGGGGGGGGGGGAGCGGGAAAACGAAAAGTGTGACGGCGTTTTTTTCTCTCCCCCCCCCCCCCCACCCCTCCCTTGTCCGACTTGAGAGTGAAGTGGGGCCAGGCCCCTATGTTCGATGGCTTCGGTGCCGGCAGTCAGGCGCGGAGTTGTCTTCTCTTGTTTTCGCGGCGCGGAAAGCTAAAGGGAGAGAATTAGGTATATATATCTATATTAGATGATTGGGGTGGGGGATGGGGGGAGGTTGGGGGGGGGGGGGGGGGGGAGGGTGATGGGGGAGGAGGGGGGAAGGAGTTAAGTTCGAGTCTCTGTGATGTCAGGTGAGGTGTGACGTCACATATATATCTGGCAGGTATACTGGGCTGCTTCGAAAAAGTTTTGGAGTGAAAAAAGATTTCCTTAAGTGTTTGTTTCTGGTTTGTTTTTTGCTCGCATTCTTTGTCTCTGTCTCTGCCTCTGTCTCTGTCTCTCTCTGTGTCTGTCTCTGTCTCTCTCTATGTCTTGTCTGTCTGTCTCTCTCTCTATTGGTTATCTGCACTTGTTTTTTCCCCCACTGCTCTTGTCGTTGATTATATATATATATATATATATATATATATATATAGAGAGAGAGAGAGAGAGAGAGAGAGAGAGAGAGAGAGAGAGAGAGAGAGAGAGAGAGAGAGAGAGAGAGAGACGGAGGCACCGTGGTCGAGTGGTTTAGGCGGTCAACTCGTGATCCAGAGGTCGCGGGTTCGATCCCCACTCGGCTCGGTGTTGTGTCCTTGGGAAAGACACTTTACTCCTATTTTCCTCACTCCACCCAGGTGTACAAGTGGGTACCAGCTCTGCTGGGGAAGTATCTGGCGACAGACTAGCGTCCTGTCACAGGGGTGGTGAAAAACCATCAGTTCGCTTAACGCTACAGAAACCGGGATAAGCTCCGGCTCTATGGGCCTTCTGGCTCGAAAGAACATACTACTTACTATAGTAATATAGATATATATATATATATAGATATAGTATACACACACACACACACATACACACACACACACATATATATATATATATATAACAAATATATATATATAATTTCAATGGGGATCGGTGGCCCAGAGGTCACGCACCTACGCTAAAATTGAGAAGTGTGGATTCGATTACCATTTGTGCCTGAACTCCTCCCCCCCCCCCCCCCCCCCCCCCCCCGTCCAAGAGACCCTGAGAAGTGGTGTGAGTGCTAGTCTTTCGTATATAAACCGAGGTCTCGTGTGCGACACGCATTCGGTACACGTTAAAAACAACAACTGCACAGTCAGAAGAGAGTTGTCTCAGGCAAAATTCTGTGGAAACCAAAGCCACTCTGATAGAGAAACAAATATCTATCTCTCTATCTATCTATCTATTATCGTCTGTCTGTCTGTCTGTCTGTCTGTCTGTCTGTCTGTCTGTCTGTCTGTGTCTGTCTGTCTGTCTGTCTGTCTATCTATCTATTATTATCTATATATATAATATATATATATATATAATATATATATATATAGAGAGAGAGAGAGAGAGAGAGACAGAGACAGAGACAGAGAGAGAGAGAGGATTTCAAATTAAGGAAAAATATGGGTGGCAATGTTCTTGTAGCGAAGCATTCTCTCCTAGAGAACAGCCCAAATTTCATGCAGAGAAATCTGCCATAACTAAAAGTAATAACTATACAATACAATACAGTACAGTACAGTATTATACACTTCACTACATTACAATACACTACAACAATACCGTACA
>CM054155.1:50515657-50543157 GCA_028751875.1 Rapana venosa
TTTAAAAAAAAAAGCACGTAAGTGCTTATTCCATTATCCTCGATATAAAATTAAAATAAATAAATAAATAAAAAATAACCTCGATATAAATATTTTTTTTAAATCCTAGACAAGGAAAAGTCTGGTATAAAACCCTTGAGGGTGGAGACTTGGCCCCTTAACATGTGACATGCAGGTCCCCCGGTGTGTGTGGATACCTATGCCCTGGTGTCCACGAACCAGCCCCGAGATATGGGTCAAATACCAAGAGGACATCCCAATGGTGGAACAGGAGGAAGAGGAGAACCTGTCTGCCAACGGCTGTGAAGGCAGAGGAGGAGGATGGCCTCCAGGGCAGTAGACTGGACTCTGCAGCAGCTCAGTGACAGCAACCAGTGTAGGAGAACGACCTGTCTGATGTAAAAACACGCCGAAGTGTAGCTCAGTGGTCGGAGCACTCGCTTTACCCCAGCCAAGTTAAGCAGCGTCGAGCGTGGTTACCAGTTGGATGGGTGACCGTTTGCGCCACGCCTTGGCTTCAGTACAGTTCCCCGCTGTAAATGGGTACCTGCCCTCTTTAGGGCAGGGAAGGTAAAGCAGCGAGGGAGAGGAGATGGGCGCCGGCCTCAATACGCTGGCCCTAGAGAAGTGAGGTCTCTGACGCCTCGCTCCCACTACGACCTTAATATAGGTTATGGGACACCTTTACACATAATGTAACAGAGTGGACTTTTTTGATGTCCCATCTCTGCACAAGCCCGCGGGTACAAGGCACAGTCTCACAGTTAGAATGTGGCCTCTTATTAAGAGGCTGCATACATTCCACATTTCACCATGGAGGCGAAGTGCAATCCAATGGATGGCATTCAACTACCACCCAAGGAAACAGAGCGCTGCACAATTTGCAGGCGTGTCCCAAATTAGTGTGTATATATATATATATATATATATATATATATATATATATATATATATATATATATATATATATATATATATATATATATATATATATATATATATATATATGCATACTGATGTATTTAGAAATCATCCCGAAGTCAAATTGAGGCTACCTTAATGAAGGGGCAAAATACGGGGGCACATTGGTGAACCTCAGAGCTATAATCGAGGAAAATATAAGAAGAGAGAGAGAGAGAGAGAGAGAGAGAGAGAGAGAGAGAGAGAGAGAGAGAGAGAGAGAGAGAGAGAGAGAGAGAGAGAGAGAGAGAGAGCTTTCTATACATGAAAGAAAAAAGCACACACTTTGGAGATCTTTAGTTTTTTAATTATTAATTTATTCTTTTATTTCGAGGATAATGGAATAAGCACTCATGTGCTTTTTTCCATTCAGTCCCAGTGTGTATGTAGTTTTGTAAATTTTGTCATCGGTTCCCACCGGCACGCAATGGCCTACTCTTCCGAAAAGCAGAACGGGTTTTAACGTGTGCGCAAAATGTTCTGCGTGCGTTCGCACACGGGGACCTCGGTTTATAGTCTCATCCGAAGAAGGACTTTTTGGGGAGAGTGGAGTCGGCACTGATGTTAACTCTAGAGGAAAAGCCTCTTGAACGAGAATCGAACCCTGGTCAGCAGATCCATAATAATAATAATAATAATAATAATGTATGGAATTTATATAGCGCTGAATCTTGTAAAGCAACAAATCAAAGCACTCAGATGACATGATTTTCTTTTTGATTTTTTTTAATCGAGGATAATGGAATAAGCACTCAGGTGCTTTTTTTTTTACATCCAGTTCCCGTGTGTATGCGGTTTTGTAAATTTTGTCATCTGTTCCCACCGGCACACAATGGCCTACTCTTTCGAAAAGCCGAACAGGATTTAACGTGTGCGCAAGATGTTCTGCATGCCTTCGCACACGGGGCCTCGGTTTATAGTCTCATCCGAAGGACTTTGACATTCAGTTCGATTTTTTAATCAAACTGGGAAGAAAGGGCGAGGCTGGGAATTGAACCCAGAACCTCACGGTTTACTTGTTGGCAGGCAAACGTCTTGACCATCCTGCCACCTTCCTTCCTTAATAGATCACTATAACCACCAGGCTATCCTGTCTTTGCAGAGTAAGACATTAAATTATCATGTTGGCATAATAATAATAATAATAATAATAATAATAATGTATGGAATTTATATAGCGCTGAATCTTGTAAAGTAAACAAATCAAATCGCTTGCATTCAAATCATTCACACGCATGCAACCATCCACAAATATCAAGATAAACAAATAACAAATTTATATACACAACACACTTAGGTGGGGGTGGTGGAGGTGAAGGCAGCTATTGAAAAGTAGGAACAGATAACAGGGGATGATCTCAAGTAGAGTATAAGTGCGTTTTGAGGCTAGATTTGAAAGAATCAAATGAAGGCTTTTGGCGAAGTGGAAGAGGGAGGTCGTTCCATGTGGAGGGACCGGAAACAGAGAAAGAGCGACGGCCAACAGTTGTTTGCTTAAATCTGGGTGTTCGAAAGCACAACGTATCTACAGATGAACGAAGGGAACGGGACGGAGTGTACAGGTGAGGACAGTTACAGAGATAAGAAGGTGCAGATTTGTGGAGACATTTGAAACAAAGGGTATTAATCTTATACTTTATTCTGTGCATTTTAAACGCTTTATATGAGTATACAACTTTTGGTGTTTTGGGTTTGTTGTTGTTGTTGTTGTTGTTGTTTTGTGTGTGTGTGTGGGGGGGGGGGGGGAGGGGGGGTGCAAAGTTTTCATGTTGCATGTAGTCATTGTCATTAATTAATTTCAACAAGAATGGCTGTCGAAAACACTTAAAAAGAATCAATTGTTCTTTCATTGTGAATGTTGTGAATGCAAGCACTTTGTTTTCCTCGCTTTGCGCGATTATTATTATTATTATTATTATTATTGTTGTTGTTGTTGTTGTTGTTGTTGTTGTTCTTGTTGAAGTTGTTGTTGTTGTTGTTGTTGTTGTTGTTGTTGTTGTTGTTGTTGTTGTTGTTGTTGTTATTGTTATTATTGTTGTTATTATTATTATTATTATCATCATTATTGTTGTTGTTATTGTCATCATCATCATCATCATCATCATCATCATCAAACATTATCATTATTATTATTATTATTGTGGTTATGTTGTTGTTGTTATTATTATTATTGTTGTTGTTGTTGTTGTTGTTGTTGTTGTTGTTGTCGTCGTCGTCGTCGTCGTTGTTGTTGACATTGTTATCACCATCATCATCACCATCACCACCACCACCACCACCACCACCATCATCATCATCATCATCATCATCATCATCATCATCATCTCCTCTGGGCAATACAGAACAAAATGAAGTTATTTTCAACTGCATCCAGACATAATGGACAAGTTAGATTACGATCAATGGCTGAAGTCGGAATGCGGCTGCTTTACACGTGGCCAAAAAGTCGCATACGCAAGCTGTCACCGTTGGTGAACCTACGAGAATTAGCCCAGGAACAGGGGGGGGGGGGGGGAAGAATTAACGGTCATTGACAGATTTGTAACCATGAAAAGGTCCATGCTTATCAGAAATACCAAAAATCTGAATGTAGTCATTATGCCTTTCAGTCTTTCTGGAACAGAAAAAAAAGGCAGGAGAATGGCCCAAGAAGGCAGACATTAGACAAGGAGAAGGTGACAGGAAGAAAAGGAACAAGGCAGAAACAAAGAGAGGGATAGAAAAGAGGAAAGTGTTTCAGCTTTCCCCCTGTGGGGATGCCAGGGGCCTGTCATTATAAATAGCATCTCCAACCTTCTGGAAATTATATGCTAGCAAATTCCCTCTTTTCTATCCCTCTCTTTGTTTCTAGAACCTTTTTTCCCTTTCTTCCTGCCACCTCCTTCCTTCTTTGTCTCTTTGTCTGCCTTCTTTGTCTATTCTCCTGCCTTGTTTTTCCCCCTCACCAGAATGACTTCCAAGATACCACTTCTCTCCCACGCCAAAGTCGGATGCGCTGGGCCTGACTTAACCTGTCAGGCGCTTAATTAATTTACGGGGGACAACGCATATCTTATGTTATAATAATAATAATAATAATAATAATAATAATAATAATAATAATAATAATAATAAT
Organism: Rapana venosa; assembly: GCA_028751875.1. Classification (NCBI taxonomy): domain Eukaryota; kingdom Metazoa; phylum Mollusca; class Gastropoda; order Neogastropoda; family Muricidae; genus Rapana; species Rapana venosa. The sequence goes on from CM054155.1 coordinate 50,519,733, forward strand.
AATAATAATAATAATAATAATAATAATAATAATGATGGTGATGATGTGATGATAATGATAATAATAATAAATAAAAAAATAATAATAATAGTAGTAGTAGTAGTAATAATAATAATAATATAATAATAATAATAATAATAATTCCCCCGTGGGGACGTCAGGGGACTCTCAGTATAAATAGCATCCCCACATTCTGGGCATTCTGTGCTAGCAATTCCCTCTTTTCTATCACTCTCTTTGTTTCTGCCTTGTTCAATTTCTTCCTGTCACCTTCTCCTTGACTATTTCCTGCCTTCTTGGTCCATTCTCCTTCGGATCCTTCGGATGAGACTATAAACCGAGGCCCCGTGTTTGAACGCATGCAGAACATCTTGCGCACACGTTAAATCCTGTTCCGCTTTTCGGAAGAGTAGGCCATTGTGTGCCGGTGGAAACAGATGACAAAATTTACAAAACCGCATACACACGGGGACTGGATGCAAAAAAGCACATGAGTACTTATTCCATTATCCTCGATATAAAAGAATAAATGAAATGAAATTCTCCTGCCTCTATTTGTTTTCTTTTCCAGAAAGACTTAATAGATGATAATTCTCTCTTAAGCCGAAGTCGGATGCGCGGGGCACTGACTTGTCAGGTGTTTAACGGCAGCGTCATGCATTTTTCGCTCATATTATAACAGACAACAATAGTCGCTGTCTCAGCTTTCTGAAAGAGAAGAAGATAATAATGATGACAGACAAGCATGGAGTTCGCGTCCTAGCACTTGACGACGACGACGACGACGACGACGAAGAAAGAAGAAGAAGAAGAAGAAGAAGAAGAAGAAGAAGAAGAAGAAGAAGAAGAAGAAGAAGAAGAAGAAGAAGAATTGCGAAGAAGAAGAAGAATTGCGAAGAAGAAGAAGAAGAAGAAGAAGAAGAAGAAGAAGAGAAGAAGAAGAAGAAGAAGAAGAAGAAGAAGAAGAAGAAGAAGAAGAGAAGAAGAAGAATTGCGAAGAAGAAGAATTGCGAAGAATTGCGAAGAAGAAGAATTGCGAAGAAGAAGAAGAAGAATTGCAAAGAAGAATTGCGAAGAAGAAGAATTGCGAAGAAGAAGAATTGCGAAGAAGAAGAAGAATTGCGAAGAAGAAGAAGAAGAAGAAGAAGAAGAATTGCGAAGAAGAAGAAGAAGAAGAAGAAGAAGAAGAAGAAGAAGAAGAATTGCGAAAAGAAGAAGAAGAAGAAGAAGAAGAAGAAGAAGAAGAAGAAGAAGAAGAAGAAGAAGAAGAGAAGAAGAATTGCGAAGAAGAAGAAAGAAAGAAAGAAACCTTTACCCAAAATGAATACCACCAGTCTCTCTCCTATGGCCACAGGTTTACCACCAAACACAACCTTTCCCTTTTTTTTCCTTTTCTCTTTTCTTTCCTTTTTTTTTTTGGTGGAGGGAAGGGGGGTGTAAGGCGGCACGCGGCTGCAAGCGGCCCGGGCCAGCGTAGCCAGAGTTGCCTCCCCGTCTGGCCTACGTCCCCCGGGGGCCGCCAGACGGCGCTGAGGTGGCCCGAGGAGTCAGGTGACCTGCTGTGTCGGTCGGCGGGCGGCCATTGTGGATTTCAACCGTCTCTGCTCAGAGCGCCGCTCTGCCGAGCCAGTTTTCGGTGATGGGGGGGGGGGGGGGGGGGGGGGGGGTGTGAAGGTGGTGGTAGTGGTGGGAAGGTTGTTGGGGTGGGGTGGGGGGGGGGGGGGGGGGGTTAAGGGGAGGGGGGTGTTGTTGAGTGAAAGACGGTGGGGTAGGGGTAGGGATGGAGGTAGGTAGGGTGGGCGAATTGATGATGTGAGAGATGGTTGGTGGTGGGGGTGGTTGTGGTGGGGAGGGGGTAGGAGAGGGAAGTGTGTGTGGGTGGGTGGGGGGGGGAGGAGGAGGAGTAGTGTGTGTGTGTATGGTGTGTGTATGCGAGTGTGTGTGTGTGGGGGGGGGGGGGGGGTAGGAGAGGGAAGTGTGTGTGGGTGGGTGGGGGGGGGGGAGGAGGAGTAGTGTGTGTGTGTATGGTGTGTGTATGCGAGTGTGTGTGTGTGTGGGGGGGGGGGGGGGGTGTAGTGTGTGTGTTACGATGGGGTGTGGGTATATCTATATTATATGTGCGTGTGGGAGAGAGTAGTGTGTGTGTGTGTGTATGTTTATGTGTGTGTATGTGTGTGTGTGTGTGTTCTGGGGGAGGGGTAGAGGGAAGGCCCCCTCCTTTTATTTACTTATTTACTTGCCTCCTTCTGCTACTGTTTCTTCTTTCTTTCCGTCTTTCTTTTTTTCTTCTTTTTCTTTTCCTGTAAAGAAAGGTGGGTATATCTCAAAACCTTTATGTCCTATTCAATGTGCGCGCGCGTGTATACATAGAGAGAGAGAGGATTCAGAAATTTTATTCATTAGGCCATGGACCCTTCATGAAGGGAATATTGACCAAAACATACACCATGAAAACTATACACACAAAATGAATAAATCAATTTTGTTATTATATTTTTTTAACAAAAGAAAATGACAATGACATCATGATTGTTCCTTACTTAAACGCTTTAAACAGAAAAAGAGACAAATTCCGTAACTCCTTATGTCTTAACAGATGGTATGAGAGAGAGAGAGAGAGAGAGAGAGAGAGAGAGAGAGAGAGAGAGAGAGAGAGAGAGAGAGAGAGAGAGAGAGAGAGAGAGAGAGAGAGAGAGAGAGAGAGAGAGATTGTAGTTGCTTCACTTATCAATTTACCAGGCATAAAAAATATAAAAGAACGGAACCCAAAAAGGGGAAAACAATCGGGAAAAAACCGAATGGGAAAAACTTTGTCTCTGGGCCGTCACTCTCCATTATTTTTGTCTGAGAACAGTGGCATGGCAAGAAACAAATCTCTCCCACGCCAAAGTCAGATGCGCTTAGCCTGACTTGTTAGGTGCTTACGCATTTTCGCTCATATGATATAGACAACCATGGTTGCTGTCTGAGCGTCCGATGAAGAAAAAAGCTGCAGGAAACTATAGCTTTAATTGTCCCCCTTCGTTCACTTGACTTCACCAGCTAGTCCAACACATCTGTAGGCAAGAAATGAAACCATTGATATTAATTTTGTTACGTTTGTCGAGGAAAACAGTAGTACGTTGTCGCAAAAAAGTCAACACACTCCATAGGTAAAGGTAAAGGCGTTCCCATAACTAATGTTGTTGTTGGGGAACAAAGTGTCAGAGACCTCAGCTTCTCTAGGGGCCAGCATTTTGAGGGCGGCGCCCATCTCCTCTCCCTCGCTGCTTTACCTTCCCTGACCCTAAAGAGGCAGGTACCCATTTACAGCAGGGTGAACTGGGGAACTGTACTGAAACCAAGGCGCACAAAGGGTCACCCATCCAAGATGGTAACCACGCTCAACGCTGCTTAACCTTAGCATGGGGAGAGTGGGTGCTCTGACCACTGAGCTATCCCGTCCTCCAACACATGCCATACATGCAGCAAATATTTACCTTTCCCTGACTTAGAAAGTGAATACAGATGACAACAACAACAACAAACCCACCTTACAGCAAACAAATGTTCATGGCTTAGATGGCTAAGAACTTTCCCCTTGGTCAGAATGCGGCTACCTTAATGGTTGGCAACAAAAAAATATTTTTAAAGGTTGCATTAGCAAAAATCTCGCCATTCTTGGTGAAATAATGACGTTCATGTTCTTTTCTACGTTGGAAAAAGTTTTCTATGCTATGTCGTAAATTAATTTTGGTATTGATACTTTGTTTCCTTCTTCTTCTTCTTCTTCTTCTTCTTCGTCGAACACTCAGACAGCAACTATTGTTGTCTGTCATATGAGCGAAAATGCGTCACGCTGCCGTTAAACGCGCTGACAGTCAGGCCCCGCACACCCGACTTCAGCATGGGAGAGAATTGTTATCTGTTTAAGTGTTTCTGGAAAAAAAGGCAGGAGAATGGACCAAATGGGCAGAAAATAGACGAGAAGGATGTTGACAAGGAGAAAAAGAGCAAGCCAGAAACAAAGAGAGGGATAGAAAAGAGGGAATTCATAGCACAGAATTTCCAGATGGTAGGGATGCTATTTACACTGACAGGCCCCCAAGCATACACTTAATATTGGTCTTTAATGACATTTAGGCAAATCTCTCTCAACTTTAGGCACAGAATGCATTGTGAATCTTTGATACATGTTCTTTATATAATGAAGCAACAGAAGATGAAGTCAGTACATTAATTTTTGTCAGTGGTTGTCCCCCCTTTTAATGATATTAGGCCTCTCTCCCTCTCCCTCCCTCTCTCTCTCTCCCTCCCCCTCCCTCTCTCTCTCTCCCTCTCTATCCCTCTCTAAGTATTGGATTATTATTAAGATGTATCCCCACGGGCGGGGCCTGGATGTAAAAAAGCACAGAAGTGCTTATTCATTATCCTCGAAATAAAAGAATTTGTCATTGTCCCTCTCCCACTCCCTCCCCCCCCCCCTCTCTCTCTCTGGACTCTCTCCAACTCTCTCTTCTCCTCCTCTCTCTCTATCTTCTGCGCACGGGCGGCTTGATTTGGATTGAATGTTAAATCTGCTTGGGATAGAATCAATTGCTTGTGTGTAGAGTTGTGTGTGAGTGGTGTTATGTGGTGAAATTGTAGGTTGTGAAAGTTGTGTGTGTCGTGGTGTATGAGTGTGGAGTGGTTAGTTTGAGGAGAGGAAACAATGGTGAATTGCAATTGTTTTATTTCAAACGATTTTCTAAAAATCAAATTGTTGTTTAATTCCACGGGACAACATCAGAACAAAAATTATGTACTTCATCTTCGATATGCTTCATACATAAAGAGATCGTTAGTTCACAAGATTTACTATGATTCTGTATGAAGTTGAGAAAGAGAGAGAGTTTTATATCTTTGAATGAAAATCTTTATTTTTCAAGGTAGAGAGATAGTAAGACAGGAGCGTACAGAGCAGAGGAAACAGATAGCGACTGAGAGAAAGAGACACACAGAATTTTAGAGACGGATGATACACAGAGACAGATACACACACACACACATACTACAATACAACACACAGAATTACTCAACAACAAACGAAGACACACAACACGAGACATCTCACAGTCATACACACAGACACACACACATAGAAAGAGAAGAGAGCGAGAGAGATAGAAGAGACGAAGAAAAGAGAGAGAGAGAGAGAGAGAGAGAGAGAAAGAGAGAGAAGAGAGAGGAAGAGAGAGAGAGAGAAGAGAGAGAGAGACAGAGAAGAGAGAGAAGAGAGAGAGAGAGAAAAGAGAGAGAGAGAGAAGACGACAGAAACAGAGAGAGACAGAGAAAGAGAGAGAGAGAAGAGAAAGAGAGAACAGAGAAAGAGAGAGAGAGAAGAGACAGACAGAGAGGACAGAGACAGAGAGACAGAGATACAGAGGACAGACAGAGAGACAGAGAGACAGAGATACAAACTGAACAAGGCGCACAAGAGGCGCGAAAAAGTCGTCAGTAACCTCCCCTCTGAGTTTCCAAAAAAAAACCCCAGAGCCCTGCCCTCCCCCCCCCCCACCCCTGCCCCTCCCCCATCTCCCCCGCACCCCCTCCCCCCCCCCCACCCCCCCCCACCCCCCCACCCCCACCCCTCCTCTTGTTGTGAACGTGACACGTGCCAAAAGTGTCCTGTTGTCGTCGTTGTGGTTGCCGCCACTGCCGGTAAAGACACTAGCCGTCGTCACTGCCACGCTGTCCATTGTGACACGAGTCTCGACCCCCCCCCCCTCCCTCCCCACCCCCTCCCCCCCCCCATACCTTCTTCCCTCCCCCCCCCCCCCCAACCCCTCCCCCACCCATCCCTTCTTCCCTCCCCCCCTCCCCGCCCACCCCCCCCCCCCTCCCATTGTCGCTAGTGTCTAAGCAAGGAGCGCCCATAGAGCCCTCCCTCCTCTCCCCCCTCAACCCTCTCTCCCCTCTCTCTCCCCCCTCCTCTCCCCCCTCTCCCCCTCTCTCCCCCCTCTCCCCCCCCCCCCCCTCCGCCTCCTGCTTTTATCGTTTGTACATGACTTGACACTTAATCCGATTTAGCCCTAGTCATAATTTTGTGTTGTGTGTTGGGGGGTGGGGGGTGGGGGGGGGGGGGGTGTCAGGATATGCTTTAAATAATAAAGAAAGTTGGGAGGGAGGGGTGGGTAGAAAGTTAGGGAGGGTGTATGTGTGTGGGAGGAGAGGGTGAGGGGGAGGATGGGGGTGTTTTGTTTGTGGGTGGGGTGGGGGGTGGAGGGGGCAAGTGCTACTACATAAACACTGCAGAGCAGAGGTGAGTACGCACACACGCACGCATGCACGAAAACACATCTAATATCGCTTACAGTGAAAAGGCATTTAATCAAAGAACTACACACACACACACACACACACACACACACACACACATACACATGATGAATGTTTATTTTTTATTTTCCAAGTTTTTAGGTAGAGGAAAATGGGTTGGTTGTTTCATGTCTGATTATGCTGATTTTAGGCTATATGATACACCAAAACAAGATATTTTCAGTCTCCTCCCCCCCCCCCCCCACACACACACACACAGTGTGTAAAGAAAGAAAGAAAGAAACAGGAAAAAAGAAACAACCAAATGGATAGAATTAATGAACAGGGACGTGTGCACAGACTTGTTGCACTTGGAAAGAACTCAGAAGTGTTGAAAATGGAGAACAGAGCGGTACCTCCCGACTGTCCTGCCCTCGCCCTCATAAGAGAGAGATTCGATGATTTCGATGATTTCGATGATTTTATTGCTTAAAGCTTTCGCCCATTGCAAATAAAAGAGAGAGAGAGAGAGAGAGAGAGAGAGAGGAGAGAGAGAGAGAGAGAGAGAGAGAGAGAGAGAGCTTTGTTGTTTTTTTTGGCTGCCTCATCTTCTGTGACGTCCCCGTCCTGCTGTTCCCATCAATATCAGGCCGCCGTGGGGCCATCAGCCAGAGGGGCCCTGCACTGCTGCTGGGTCACTTTGGTGGTGTTCAGTGGCGCCTGTTCTGATCTAACATACGCAGGACGCCACCTACTAAACCCCCAACTAACGACAGTATTAGCTCAGTCGCGGAGCCAGACTGAGTGAGTTGCCCACCTGAGGTGGTAACCACCACAACGTCCCTCCAATGACCGTCCCCCGCAAACCCCCAACCCCAAAGGCTTTGACACAAACTCACCACAGGCACAGAAATGTATGGGGAAACCGAATCTGAGGTCACTATGAGACCAGAGTAACTGGGACCAACGAATTAGAAGCAATTTTTTTAATTGCATGATGTTCAATGACAATGAGGATGACGTAATGATACTGCTGTGGAAGTGCATACACTTTGAGAGTATTTGACAGGGTTGTACTCTACGCTTACTGTCATAATGATTATATCCTGGTTTCAACCAGGCCCGAGAGATACAGACACCTGCAGTGTTGGTCAGGTAATTTGAGCAACACTCTCAAACTCGCATCCATAAAGTGGATGAAGCACGACTGTGTGGTCCCAGTCTTCCCACTGAGCCCACAGCACACTCACTCTGGGTAAGAGCTGGTTGGAGTAAAAAGAAAAAAGCCTATGACTTATGGGATTTGAACCAACGACCTTCCTGTCCGAAATCCAAGGCGCTAGCCAGTGCGCCATGGCGGCTGGTGAGAGAGAGGTTTTATTGTACTTCGGCTTTAGGCCTCTATACAAAATATGTTTGGGGCAGGGGGAAGATAGGCATCATAGTAGAAAACGTTTTCATCCATTTCGCATTTCCAATTCTGCAAGCATACAGAATCACACTCACTGTCTTCTAGTTATCATCATCCCCATCATCATCTTCAGCATCTACATAATCATCGCCATCAGCGTCTTTATTATCTATAGCAGCGGCTGCATCAAATGCATATCAACATCACCGACATTACTTTTATCATCTACGTCATCATCATCAATATCATCTTCATCATCTACACTAGCAACATTTTCTTCAACCTGTTACTTATCATTGTCACGATCATCATCTTCAATATCTACAGCATAGTCACGATTATCATCTTCATCATCTTCATCATCTACACCATCGTTTCCATTGTCATTTTCAACATATACATCATTGTCACAATCGTCATCTTTAACATCATCATAATCACCTTCATCACTATCACCAACATCTACACCGTCGTTACCATCGTCACCTTTAATATCCACATCATCATCACCATCATCACCTTCAGCATCTACATCAACATTGCTTTCAGCCTTTCCACCATCATCGCCATAGCTTCCAAAAATCTACTCTCATTGTCACCCCACAAATCACCCTTTGGGCTTTATCATCCGCATCGCCATCACATTTCCTCAACTACATCAGCTCCCATCTTTGTCCCCGTCATAATCGAGAAGAGAGACAGACAGACACGGAGGACCCAGAGAGAGAACCAAAAACATTACGACCAATGCGACCGAGACAGGTAGAGGAAGAGAGATAGATAACGAAACCAACACAAACACAGAGAGACAGCCAGAGTAAGAGGGCTCCCCTCCCCCCCCAAAAAAAACAATCAAAAAAAACAAAACAAAACTGGGGGTTTACAGACAAAAGACCTTTTGGTTTTGGGGGCAAGCAGCGTCAACAGCAAAAGAGTGGGCAGACCCCCTTTCCTGAAACCCCTGAGTGTGTGTGATGTGTCGTGTGTGCGCGCCGTGCCCCTGTTGTAGCGTGGGGCAGGGGTGTGTGTCTTCGTGTGTGCTTGTCCCAGGTGTGGTGGGGGTGGGGGGGGGGGTGGAGGAAAGGGGTGGGAATCTCAGAAAGGCCTAGACCCCAACCTGGAGACCCCCCCCGAAAAATGTCACCTGTGTATACACACAACACATACCAACAATACACAACACAACACCACCACAAAACCCACCACATACACACACACATACCACACACATACCACAACACACCAAACATACACCACACAAAAACACCTCCACCACACAACAACACCATACCTCACCACCATACACATAAAACCCCAACACAAAACACCAACACAACACACACCCAAACACACAACACACACACACACCACCATCAAAAGCACACACACACAAAAACTCCACAACAATTTCACATCACAACCCCACCAAAACAATACACAAACCACACCACCAAAACATACACACCCACAAAAACACACACACACACACATACACAACAACACACACACACACAAAACAAAACACACACAACACATACACACACACAACAACACAAAACCACATACACACACAACTTCCCTAACAAAACAAACAAAAATACCCAATACACACACACACACACAAACAACAAAACACATACACCACACACATAAAATCACATACACCACACAACATTTCCCCTACACACAACAAACACACACACACAACACAAAAAAACACATACACACACACATCCACAAAAAACCACCACACACAAACCCCAAAACAAAAACACCACATACACACACACACACATACACAACCCCATACACACACAAACAAACCCAAAACACAACCTACCACCCACACATACACAAAAACCCCAACCCCATACAATAAAAAATTTTAAAACCCCCACACAAATACACAAAAAACACACATAAAAACCCATCCCCAAAATGCCCAATATATAAAAACCTAAAATACAAACTCATACAAAATCCACTATTCCCCAAAAAAATCACCATTAACCCCTTACTACACACCTCTTTAAAATTAAAAACCAAACTACACTTAAACAATTATAACAAAACATTCACACCCCTCACACAAACTACACACATTACACAATACACAAAAATACCCCAACACATACACACAAAACACCACATACAAAAAACCTAAAACCCACACACAACAAAAACACAATAAACAAATACAAAAATACCAATACACCCCCAAAAAATTAAAACATCCAAACAAACATATACCAAATACACACACATACACACATACACAAAAAACCAATACAAACTAACAAAAATTACACCACCCCTTTCAACACAACAAAAACTCACAACTACACCACAAACAACAAAACACAAAAACCATCACACACATAAAAACCAACACACACAAACATCAAAAATACAAAAAAACACATTACACTTAAAAAAACCCCAAATACCCCACAAAAAATACACACACATACAACATACAACAAAAATAAACACAAAAAACAATAAAAAATACAACACATAAAAACAAAAACCCCCCCCCCCCCCCCCCCCCCCCCCCCCCCCCCCCCCCACTTTACACATTAACATAATACACACAAAAAATCACAAAAAATTTACACATACACAAAACAAACACACACATTTTACACAAAACAACCATACACAAAAATACACACAACATACACACAAAAACCCCAAATACAAAACCCCACTTACACTATACATACCCAACATACAACACACATACAAACACACACATCCAAAACCCCAACACAATTACCCCCAATAAAACACACCACCTACACAACTACCAAAAAAAATTTTAAAAAAAAACAAACCATATAAACACATCACAAATAACACACACATACACATAAAAATACCACATCCCACACATACCCAACCCCAAGCCCCAAAACCCCAACATTACACACAATACCGTCAACATATACAATCCACATTATACAACAACACACCAACAACCTATACACTAATATACATACCCCACACTCATCACCACCATACAAAAACACACAATAACACCACATCAACATATAAATACATACCACACATCCTACACACAGACACTCCCAACAAGGACTACAAATACCCAATTTTCCCAACAACCTCACCTACAAACATACCAACACCAAATACCACTAAAAAACCAAATATACATTACACACATACACACACACAACTACACAATCACATCACACATAACAATACACACCACATACCAACCACATACAACCCATCAATCACACATATACACCACATACCATCACAACATACAAAAACAAACACATACAACAACATCCATACAATAACAAATACACATAATACCACAAAAACAACACAACACACACCACATTACTTTAAACACACATACACACATAACATCACACATAAAACAACATACACATCCAATATCAAACACAAAAATACATTTTTTTACACACACACATACACACACTACACATACACTATACCATAAAAACACACACATACACATACACAACACATCACATACACACACTTTAAAATATACACACCCATCTAATACCCCCAAACACACATACACACACTACACACACACATCACAAATCACATAACCACAAAACACTAAACACAGCAAAAAACAAAACCCCCAAAACACACAATAAACATACAACACTATCCACACAAACACATAACACATAACACACACATACAATAACAACATATACAATACACTACCACACAACATCCCACACACATCACACACTATACACTAACACACCTTACCCCTACACACACATAACACAATATAAAACACTACTATTACACACACATATATACCCCATACACAAAACACCAAACACCCACCAATACAAATTCCAACTCACACATCAAAATATAAAACCCATACACACACATGCACACACACACCCCAACCACATACCAACAAACAACACCAACAACACATACACACACACATACACCATACATACAAAAATACACCTACACCATTACAAACACACATACACCTACACATACAACAACACAACACACCATACACACACATACCAATACCAATCACACACATACACACAAAACACACACTACACACAAACACAACATACTCCACTACAACACACACACACAAAAAACACCAACACACACATACAACACCCAGCAGAACACACACACAACACACACATACAACACTCACACACACATACCCCCATACACACCACATACACACACTACAACACATACACACACATACACAATACACACATACTTAACAAAACCCCACACACTAACAACATACACACACACGACGCATGAACAACACACACAACACACACACACTTACACACAAAATACACACCATACACACTAACCACATACACACACAACACCAATACACCCTACAACACCAAAAAACCATACACAAAACACCACACACACACAAACACACACACCACACATAATACAACAATACACACACACACACCAAAACACCATAACACACACGCACGCAGCACACCACACACGCACGACGCCCCCCCACCACACCCCCACACACACACACACACCACACACACATACACACACACATACACAACACATAAACACTACCAACATACCACACATACACACACTCACACATACACACACACTACACACATCACACACACACACACACACACACACACCCCAAAATTATAGCCCTTCCTCATGGGATTCAAGAGGGGTGGTGAGGGCACCAAGAACCTGTCGAGGTCCACGGTGTTTGATTGGTTGTGTTGTTTTGTATTGTATTGTTGTGCTGTGGGTATTGGCTTTTGGGTGTTTTATTGTTTAAGTGGAGGCAAACAGCAAAGTGAGAGGCTGTATGCCCAGGGGCTTTTAATCAGGGGAATTTCCCATTAAAACAGTTAGTCTTAGTGATCGACTATGACTCCGACTAGGAGGCTTGACTTGCACATCCCCTTATTTTCTGCAGCCTGGGGGTAGTTTGGCTTTGGAGAACACCCCAACGTGCTGTCCTTATGCCCACTTGGCCCAGAAAGGGGGGTTACTGTGGGGAAGGATTCCACAAAATCAGATTTTGCCCCCTTTCGAAAAAGCAGCTGCCTCCGCTGTTTTGGAGGTCATCGTCGAAAGGGCGAACAAAAATTATAAAAAAGTGTATATTGTATTGTAAAGTATGTTTGTGGTGTGTTGTGTTAGTTGTATTTATTTTATACCACTTTTGTCACGGGAGATTTTTCTCTCTGAAATTCAGGCTACTCTTCCCGGGGGGGAGAGCGCATAGCCCCCAGAGCAGCGCCACTCATCATTCTTTTCTTTTTTCTGCACCCGTATTTTTTTCCCTATAAGAGTGGGTTTGTTATACCCAAAAATTTTGCCCGGGACAACTCCTTTTTTCCGTGGGTTCCTTTACGTGCGCTAATAGGGGTTCCACTCGGGCATCGGTTGATCGTTATCCCAAAAAAATAGACCCAGACCCCATCAGGGGCAAAACGATGGAGAAAAAAATTTTGGGGGCCCAAACGGGGGGGAGCTACCACACACTTTGGGAAACCCCTCTTTTCCTTTCTAGGCAGGGGCGTTACCCCTAGACCCCGTTCCTGATCAAAAGAAAATGGTATTTGGGGGGTTGGTTTTTGTTTTTTTTTTACTTTTTTATTTCGAGGGTAGTGGAAAAAGCATTCGTGCGCTCTTTTTTACATTCTGTTCCCGTGGGTAGCGGTTTTGTAAAATTTAAATTTGTCATCCGTCCGACCCTCGGACAAGGTTATCTTGCAAAAACGGAACAGGTTTTAAAAGTGTAGTGTGCGCATGATTTCTGCTAACACCGTGTGTTGTTTTATTCACCACAAAAGTGTGCGATAAAGAATTGCAGAGTGCGGTTTTGCACTGGTATTAAAACAGAGGACAACGAGACAGACAGGGTAGGTAGAGATATCACACACACACCACACACCAAACACACCACACACACACACACACACGCGCGCAGCCCACGCACCACGCACGCAGCAGCAGCACGACGCACCCCGCACGCAGCACGCACACCACATACCACACGCCGTGCGCCGTGCGCATGCACACACACACAGACGGGCTGGTGCACGACACCAACAAGCTCCACGGACCAGCGTACAAAACATCAAACAGCAGCAGCAACAAAGCAAACGCACACACTGCGTAAGGTAAGCCCTTTTTGTAATGGTGGGGAACGATGGAACATTCACAAAAATCCATGCCAAAGGGGGCTGGGTGTAAAAAAAAAACACTGATGCTTATTAAAAATTTTTTTTAAAATAAAGAATCAAAATAAAAGAATCACACACACACTACAATTTTTGTCTCCTATTTATGTTCGCTGAAAAGCATTTTTAATTTTAAAAGAACACTAACAATGGGAAACCGAGAACCAAACCCCTTTAATAAAGAAGAAAAAAAACCCGAAATCCAAATTTTTCTCTTCCTCCTCCTTTTTCTCCTCTCTCAAAAAAGTCTTCGAAGATATTTTACTTTTGGGGAATAAAAAATCTTCGAAGATGACTTTTGGGAATAAATTGTTTCGAAGATATTGACCTTTTGGAGAAGAAAAAAATCTTTGAAAATAGTGACATTTTTAGGGGAAAAAAACCCCAAATCTTCCAAAAACACCCAAAACTGAACGATCCTTTATAAGAATGAAAAAGTTTGAGTTCTCTTTGTCGCCTTTTTTTTAAAAAAAAACCCGGGTTTTTTTTTTTAAAAAGTTTTTTTTTTTGGGGGAAAAACCAAAAACCCGGGAAAAAAAAAAAAAAAAAAAAAAACCCAACCCCCCCCAAAAAAACCCCCCCCCCCCCAAACCCCCCCCCTTTTGGGGGCCCCCCCCCCCCAAAAAAAAACCCCCGGGGGGTTCCCCCCCCCCCCCTTTTTTTTGGGGGGGGGAAAAAACCCCCCCCCCAAAAAAAAACCCCCCCAAAACCCCCCCCCCCCCAAAAAAAACCCAAAAGGGTTTTGGGGGGGCCTTTTTAAAAAAAATTTTTTTTGGGGGGGGTTTTTTTAAAAAACCCCCTTTTTTTTTTTTTAAAAAAACCCTTTTTTTTTTTCCCCCCCAAAAAATTTTTTTTTTTAAAAAACCCCTTTTTAAAATTTAAAAAGGGGCCCCAAAAACCCTTAAAAAAAACCCCCTTTTTTTAAAAAAAAAAAAAAATTTTTTTCCCCCCCCCCCCCCCCAAAAAAAGGCTTCGAAGAAAAAAAGGGGAAAAAAAAAAAAAGAAAAAAAGGGGAAAAAAAAAAAAAAAAAAAGGGAAAAAAAAAAAAAAAGGGGGGGAAAGGGAGGGGAAAAAAAAAAAAAAAAATTTTAAAATTTTTAAAAAAAAAAATTTTTGGCTCTTTTTTTAATTTAAAAAAAAGGAAAAAAATTTTAAAAAAAAATTTTAAAAGGGCCCTTTTCCCCAAAAGGGGGGTTTTGGGGGGGGGGGGGGGGGGGGGGGGGGGGGGGAAGGGGGGGGGGGGGGGGGGGGGGGGGGGGGGGAAAAAGGGGGGGGGGGGGGGGGGGGGGGGGGTTTTTGGGGGGGGGGGGGGGGGGGGGGGGGGGGGGGGGGGGGGGGGGGGGGGGGAAGGGGGGGGGGGGGGGGGGGGGGGGGGGGGGGGGGGGGGGGGGGGGGGGGGGGGGGGGGGGGGGGGGGGCGGGGGGGGGGGGGGGGGGGGGGGGGGGGGGGGGGGGGGGGGGGGAAAAAGGGGGGGGGGGGGGGGGGGGGGGGGGGGGGGGGGGAAAAAAAAGGGGGGGGGGGAAAAAAGGGGGGGGGGGGGGGGGGGGGGGGGGGGGGGGGGGGGGGGGGGGGGGGGGGGGGGCCCCAAAAAAAATTTTTCCCCCTTTGGGGGCCCCTTTTTAAAACCCCCCAAAAAAATTTTTTTAAAAGTTAAACCCTTTCCCCCCCGGGAAAAATTTTGGGAAAAAAAAAAAAGGGGGGGGGGGGGGGGGGGGGGGGGGGGGGGGGCCCCCCCCCAAAAAAATTTTCCCCAAAAGGGGGGTTTTGGTTTAAAAAGTGGGGGGGCCCCCCCCCCCCCAAAAAAGAAAAAAAAAAAAAGGGGGGCCCCCAAGGAAAAATTTTAAAAAAACCCCCCGTTTTCAAAAGGTTTTTTTCCCGTTTTTTTTTTGGGCCCCCCCTTTTTTTTTTTTTTTTTTCCCCCCAAAACCCCCCCCAAAAAAAAAAAAAAAATTTTTTTTTTTTTTCCCCCCCCCCCCCCCCCCGGGGGGGGGGGGCCCCCCCCCTTTTTTTTAAAAAAAAGGGGGGGAAAAAAAAAAAACCCCCTTTAAAAATTTTTAAAAAAAAAAAAAAAAAGGAAAAAAAAAAGGGAAGTAAAAAAAAGAAAAAAAAAAAAAAAAAACCCAAAAAAAAAAAAAAAAAAAAAAAAAAAAAAGGGGGAAAAAAAAAAAAAAAAAAAATTTAAAAAAAAAAAAAAAAAAAAAAAAAAAAAAAAAAAAAAAAAAAAAAAAAAAAAAAAAAAAAACCCAAAAAAAACCCAAAAAAAAAAAAAAACCCCTTTTTTCAAAAAAAAAAAAAAAATTTTTTTAAAAAAAAAAAAACCCAAAAAATAAAAAAACCCCCCAAAAAAAAAAATAAAAAAAAAAAAAAAAAAAAAAAGGGGAAAAAATTTTTTTTAAAAAAAAAAAAAAACCCCCCCCCAAAAATTAAAAAAACCCAAAAAAAAAAAAAAACCCCCAAACACACAAACAAAAAAAAACCCCAAAAAAACCCAAAAAAAAAAAAAACCCGGGGGGAACTTAAAAAAAAAAAAAAAACCCCAAAAACCACACACCCCCCAAAAAAAAAACCCCCCCCCAAACAAAAAAAAAAACCCCCCCCCCCCCCCCCCAAAAAAAAAAAACCCCCCCAAAACCCCTTTAAAACACCCCCCCCAAAAAAAAAACACCAAAAAACCCCACACCCCCCCCCCCCAAAAAAAAAAACCAAAAAAACCCCACAACACAAACACACACCCCCCAAAACACCCCCCACAACAAAAAACCAAAACCACAAAAAAAAAAACCCCCCCAAAAAAAAAAAACCCCCCCCCCCCCCCCCCCAAAAAAACCCCAAAAACCCCCCAAAAATCAAAAAAAACCCCCAAAAAAACCCCCCCCCCCAAAACACCCCCCCCAACAAACCCCCCAAAAAAAAACCCCCCCCCTTCACAAAAAAAAAAAAACCCCCCAAAAAAAAATAAACACCCCCCAAAACCACACACAAAAAAACACACCCCCCCCCTTTCCCAAAAAAAAAAAAACCCCCCCCAAAAAAAAAAAAAAAAAAAAAACCCCCCAAGACAGAGAGAGACAGAGACAGAAGCGAGGGGAAAAAAAAAAAAAACCAATTAAACCCAAAAACCCAAAACCCTCGTCTACAGGGAAAAACAAAAGGAAAGGATAACTCTAACCATGATTTTCCCCCCCTTTTTCAACAGACACAGGCAAAATTTAAATTTTTTAGAAAAGCGAAAAAAAATTTCCCTTTTTGGGGGTCCCGAAAAACCCCAAAAAGAAAAAAATCCAAAATCCTGCTTTTCTTTTTTTTGAAAAAGGTTTTCCCCAATTTTAAATTTCGAGTGTCGTTTTTTCCAAAAAACTCTTTCGTCTGGGAGTTTTTTGACAGGACAGAAATGGTGTAAATTTAGAAGGCGTTTGGGGTTTTGGGTTGGGGGTTTTTTTTGTTTGTTTTTTTGGTGTGTTTTTGTTGTGTTGTGTGTGTGTGTTTTTGTGTGGGGTGTGTGTTGTGTGGATGTGTGTGTGTGTGCTTTTGAGAGTGTTTTTGTGTTTGCTTGCGTGTGTTTGTGTGCGGGGGCGGGTGTGTGTGTGTGTGTTGGGGGTTGTGTGGGTGGGTTTTGTAGATTTGTGTTTGTGGGGTTTTGTGTGTGTGCGTGTGTGTGTGTGTGTTTCCTCCAAAAGTAAAAAACCCGGGGGGTTTTGGGTTCGATTCCCACTCGCCCTTTCTTTTTCCCTTTTTGACCAAAAAAAAAAACGAACGGAAAGTCAAAGCCTTTGGATGGACTAAAAACCGAGGCCCCCTGTGCAAAAAGCAACAGAACAACTTGCGCACATGTTAAAAACCGTTTCCCCTTTTAAAAGATTGGCCAATTTTGGGGCCGTGGGAAAAAATGACAAAATTTTTCAAAAAACCCGCATACACACGGGGGCAGATGTAAAAAGGGACAAGAGTGCTTATTCCATCATCCTTCCCATTTAAAAAAAAAAAAAAAAGGCCGGGGTTTTATATTGTTGGCCTTTTTTTTTTCCCAAATTTACCGCAAAATTTAAAATTTCCCTACATTATTTTTATTAAAAAGCCAGATAAAAAAGAAAGTGTGTTGATACTTATTTTTTTAAAACCCTTTGGAAAAAAATAAAAAAAAAGAAGATGATTTAAGCTTTTTGTTGCTTAAAATGATGTGCTTTACAATTTTCTTTTGAGGGTTTAAAAAAAAAAAAAAAAATCTTAAAGCAAAAAAAAAACAAAAAAACAAACAAACAAACAAAAAAGACCCTTTACCCCTAAAGGAAAAGGAGAAAAGACTGCAATGCCATTGGGAAGTTACCAATACATTGTTTTCTTTTGTGTTGACAGGGGTCTGGAATGAAATAAATACTTGGGGAAAAGAAATTCAGACTTTTGGCCCTCCCCGACCAAAACCCCAAAAAGCAAAAATTTTAAAACCCAAACAAAAAAAAGTTTAAAACATCAATCAAAATACCCACATTATCATTCAATTAAAATGAAAAAACCCGCCCAACAATACAAATTGACTAATTAAACCCATCTTAATTTCCCAAACAAAAAAATTTTCCCCCCACCATAAGGAAAAATTCACACTACCCCAAAACCCTCCACACTCGTTTCACCAAAAAAATTTTTAACGACCGAACAAAAACAATCAACACAAAAAAATTTTTTTTTTTTTTTTAAGGGCAGAACAAAAAAGGAAACGAACCCTTAATTTTTTCATCAGTTTTTGCAATGAAAGAAAAAAGATAAAACAAATTCTATTTCCCTAGTCATCAGTTTTTGAACCAACCCCAAAACACACACAAAACCCACACCCCAAAAACCCCACAAAAAACACACCCCAACACACACCCCCATGCAGGGACAAACAAACCACACAAGCACAAGAACAAAACCATACCTTTTTCAAATAAATACATCATCCAACATGACTCTACCCCCACAAAACCCAAAAATTTTTTTTTTAAAAATTTTAAAGAACCAAAAACCCCAAACGGGAGCCAAAACACCAAAATCAATTTCCATAAAAAAAAACAACAAAAAACATAGTTCAAGATAAACAAAATATCCACACTCCAAAAATTAAACGCACGTGGGGCACGCACGAACGCACACACGCACCAAAACAAAATTTTTTTTTTTAAAAATTTAAAATTTTTTTAAAACCAAAATTTAAAATTTCAGATTTTTTCCCGCGTGAAATTCGGGGCCTTTTTCTTCCCCGGGGGACCGTCGCCACAAGAGCACGCCCTTTTTGGGGGGGGTCTGCAAATGTAATTTTTTTTTCCCTATCAGAGTGGTCTAAGAATTTTTCCAGGACAACTCTCTTGTTGCCCTGGGGTTTTTTTTTAAAGTGCGCTGGGAAAAATTAAAATTGGGAACACACGGGGCCCGGTTTAAAACGTCAATCCGAAAAACAGCGCCCAACCACCACTCATGGTCTAATGGATGGGGGGAAAAATTTTTGGGCCCAAAAAGGGATGCGAACCACCGCCAAAACCCCTTTCCACCCGGGTTAAAAAAAATGTTTTAAATTCTTTTAAAAACGAGGGTAAAGGAAAACACTCCAAAGGCTTTTTTCAAAATCCAAATCCCCGTGTGTATGCGGGTTTGTCAAATTTTGTCCCTCTGTTCCCCCCCCGCGCCCAATGGCCTACTCTTTCGAAAAACGGAACAGGGCTTTTAAGGGGCGCAAGAGTTCCCGTTCGCACACGGGGCCCCCGGTTTACAGTCCTCATCCCAAATTTTTTTTGGGGAGAGTGGAGTCGGCACTGATGTTAAACCCCAGGGGAAAAAAACCCCTTAAAACCCGGGGAAACGAACCCGGGGCCCTCAGATTTCAGCGCAAAGTTCTAAACCACTAGGCTGCAAACCCCGTCTTCCCCTTTTTTTTTTTTTTTTTTTTTTTTTTAAAAAAAAGGCCGTTTTCCTCTAACCACCGATCTTTATCATAATAATTCCCATATAAAAAAATAAACCATCCAAGGGGGCATTCTAAACACAAAAACCAAAAACATTTGTAACAGAACAAAAGGCCCCCCCCGCACCATTTCATAACATAAAAAGAGCAACACAAAAAAAAAACCCCAAACTACAGGAACGACAATTAAGGAAAGGATAACTCTAACCATGATTGTCCCCCCTTCTTCAAGCAGACGACAGGCAAAGAGTTTATTGTGTAGACGCGAAAAAAATACCGTTTTGGGAGTCTGACAAGCCAAAACGACAGTCAGTCTGTCTGCGTGTCTGTTTGTTTGAATGGTTTCCAATTAAGTGTCGAGTGTCGTTTTCACTACTCTTTCGTCTGGGAGTTTTCGACAGTGACAGTAGTGGTGTACTTGAGAAGGCGTTTGGGTTGTGTGTGTGTTTGTTTTGTTTGTTTGTTTGGTGTGTTGTGTTGTGTTGTGTTGGTTGTGTTGTTTGTGTTGGTGTTGTGTTGTGTTGTGTGTGTGTGATGTGTGTTGTGCTGTGTGTGTGTGTGTGGTGTGTGTGTGTGATGTGTTGTTGTAGATGTGTTTGTGTGTGTTAGTGTGATGTGCGTGAGTGCAGTTATGTGTGGCGGTGTGTGTGCGTGTGTGCGTGCGTGGTGTGTGTGTTGTGTGTCGTGTGTGTGTGTGTGATGTGTGTGTGCCTTGCGTGTGCGCGCTGTGCTTTCTCTCTTCTTGCCTTATCATTCATTTGCTCATGTTTGTGGTGTTTGTGTGATATGTGTGTGTGTGTGTGTTGCGTGGCGCGCGCAGTCGTGTGTGTGTGCGTGTGTGTGTTGTGTGTGTGTGGTGTGCGTGCGTGCATGTGCGCGCTTGCTTGCTGCTTTGCTTGCTTTCTTGCCTTATCATTCTCATTTGCTAATGTTTTGTTTTAGTTTGTTTGTGTTTTGTGTTTTAAGACTTTGATTTCTGATCTCTTTTTATGTTGATGTGCTTTATTTGGCGCGATTGTTTGATACCTAATGGTATGGTACCAGGTTTCATTTAAGTTAGATTTTTGCTGTCATAATTAACATATCATTTTATTCTCTATTTTGAGTATCTGCGTGGTTGTTGTTGATATGTCATTCTGATTGCGATATTGTCAAGTACTGATGATATTTCAGTACTTCATTTTTGGATTTGCTCTTTTGGAAAATGGTCACGTTTTTCATAAACTTTTGTCGTTGCATTCGTTTGTTTAAAATGTTTCCATTAGACTAAGAATGATTACTATAAACTCTTAAGAGCCAGATAAAAAAAGAAAGTGTGTTGATACTTATTTGTTACCCTTGGAAATAATACCAAAAAAAAAGAAGATGATTTAAGCTTGTTGTTGCTTAAAATGATGGGCTGTACGATTTTCTTATGATGCTTTTTAAAAACTAAACATGCTTAAAACAAACAAAAAAGACCCCCCCCCCCCTTCCAAAAAAAAGGAGAAAAGATTGCAATGCCATTGCTATGTTACCAATACATTTTGCTTCTTTTGTGTTGAGCAGGGGTTCTGGAATGAAATAATTCCTTCAGTGACAGACTGCAGACTTGGCCATCCAGACCATACCCAATAAAGCTAACAGTAAACCTAATCATTTACTTAAACATGCAATCAACTACCCACGTTATCATTCAATTATATGATAAACCAGCCAATCAATACAAATTGACTAAGTACCTATCTATACACATCAAAATTTCCCTCACACATAAGGATACATTCACACTACCACCATCATCCACATTCGTACACCCATGCATTTCAACAACCAAACGAAGCAATCAGCACAAAAATGGAAACTACTTATTTTACATCAGTTATTGCAATGAAAGTAAATGATGTAACAACTCTCTTTCCACAGTCATCAGTTTATGAATGCAGCACACCACACACACACACACACACACACACACACACACACACACACACACACACACACACACAGCAGGCACAAACAAACTCACACAATGCACATGAATCAAATCAATACCTATTCAAATAAATATATCATCCAACATGACACTACCTCACAAATCCAAATTTTTCTACATTAACAGAACAAAACCCAAGCGCAGCCATACACCATGTCAATGTCATAAAGAGCAACAAAAATCATAGTTCAAGATAATCAAAATATCCACACTCAGATACGCACGTGCGCACGCACGAACGCACACACGCACACACACATTTTTTTTAATTTTAAATTTATTTATACCACTTTAAGTTACGAGATTTCTCTGCGTGAAATTCGGGCTTCTCTCCCCGGGGAGAGCGCGTCGCCACAAGAGCAGCGCCACTTTTTGGGGGGCGTCTGCAACTGTATTTGTTTCCCTATCAGAGTGGTCTAAGAATTTTGCCAGGGACAACTCTCTTGTTGCCGTGGGTTCTTTTACGTGCGCTGAATAATTATGTGTAACACACGGGACCTCGGTTTATCGTCTCATCCGAAAGACTAGCGCCCAGACCACCACTCATGGTCTAATGGATGGGGGGAAAGTTTCGGGCCCAAACGGGATGCGAACCACCGCACACTTCCGACCCGGACTTAAAAAAAATGTTTTAAATTCTTTTATATCGAGGATAATGGAATAAGCACTCATGTGCTTTTTTCACATCCAGTCCCCGTGTGTATGCGGGTTTGTCAATTTTGTCATCTGTTCCCACCGGCGCACAATGGCCTACTCTTACGAAAAGCGGAACAGGGCTTTAACGTGGGCGCAAGATGTTCTGCGTGCGTTCGCACACGGGGCCTCGGTTTACAGTCTCATCCGAAAGCTTTTGGGGAGAGTGGAGTCGGCACTGATGTTAACTCCAGGGGAAAATATCTCCCTTGAACGGGAATCGAACCCGGGTCGTCAGATTGCCAGCGCAATGTTCTAACCACTAGGCTATCCCGTCCTCCTTATTCGCTTTTCTAGACAGGCGCGTTACCTCTAGACCACCGATCTCATTCATATGAATGCCCATATAAATAAATAAACCATCCAAGGGGACATTCTAATCACAAATCCAAATCATTCGTAACAGAACAAAATGCACCCCATGCACCATTTCATAACATAAAGAGCAACACAAAAAAACCCAATAAAAGAGAGACAGAGACAGAGAGACCTGGGAACAAGACAACAAGCAAGAGTCCAGTCGTACCGTCTCATTCATTCAAAACCATCCCCATGACATCTTTTTTTGTGTGTGCGGTATATTTTTTTCCTTTTTTTTTCTCTTTTGTTTCTTGTTTTTGGTTGGGTTTTTTTTTTTCTTCTTCCTTTTGTTGGGGTGGCGGTGACGAAGAAGGATAAGTTTATGGAGGATTGCTGTCAAGATGATTATCGCCCTTGCAATGGCTCTTTGGGCCAAGGAGACAAGATGGCTGCCGACTTCATTGCTTTGTATCATCACCAATGCGACGTCCCGGAATCCATTATCTCCTTTTCGTCATCATCGTTATGGTATGGTAAAATACCACGCTGCTGTATTCTTTATATCGTCTGGT
>CM054155.1:50548157-50563157 GCA_028751875.1 Rapana venosa
AATTTTTTGTTGCTTCATTTTTTTGTTGTTGTCTATTCTGTTCTTTCTTTATTGATTTCTGTTATGTTCTTTCTTCTTTTTCTTTTGTTGTCTATTTCGTTCTTTTCTTTATTGATTTCTGTCTGTTCTTTTTTTTTGTTTTTCTATTCTGTTCTTTCTTTTTTGTTGTTGTCTATTCTGTTCTTTCTTTTTGTTTTGTTATTCTGTTCTTTTCTTTATTGAAATTTTGTTCTGTTCTTTTTCTTTTTTTTTTTTTTTGGTTGTCTATTCTGTTCTTTCTTTACTGAATTCTTGTTCTGTTCTTTCTTTATTGAATTCTGTTCTGTTCTTTTTTTCGGGGGGGTGGGGGTGGGGGAGGGGGTCTATCTCCGTCTTTTCTTTATTAATCTGTTCTGTTCTCTATTTTGGTCTATTTTTTCTTTCTTTTTGAATTATGTTCTGGGTTTTGTTTGTTTGCTTGTCTTCTGTTCTTTTTTTATAATTGAATTCTGTTCTTTCTTCTTTTGATTTTTGTTGTCTATCTGTTCTTTCTTTATTGATCCTTTTCTTTCTTTTTTTGATTTTTGTTGTCTATTCTGTTCTTTCTTTACTGAATTCAGTTCTCTTCTTTCTTTTTTGTTTTTCTGTTGTCTATTCTGTTCTTTCTTTATTGATTATTTCTGTTCTTTTTTATTTGTTTGTCTATTCTGTTCTTTCTTTACTGAATTCAGTTTCTTCTTTCTTTTTTGTTTTTTCTGTTGTCTATTCTGTTCTTTCTTTATTGAATTCTGTTCTGTTCTTTTTATTTGTTGTCTTTCGTTCTTTTTTATTGATTTCGTTCTTTCTTTTTTAATTTGCTTGTTTTCTGTTCTTTTTATTGAATTTGTTCTGTTCTTGTTTTTTTGCTTGTCTATCTGTTCTTTCTTTATTGAATTCTGTTCTGTTCTTTTTTATTTGCTTGTCTATTCTGTTCTTTCTTTATTGATTCTGTTCTTTTCTTTTTTTATTTGCTTGTCTATTCTGTTCTTTCTTTAAATTTATTTCGTTCTTTCTTTTTTTATTTTGCTTGTCTATTCTGTTCTTTCTTTATTGATTTATGTTCTGTTCTTTTTTATTTGCTTGTCTATTCTGTTCTTTCTTTATTGATTTTTGTTCTGTTCTTTTTTTTTTTGCTTGTCTATTCTGTTCTTTCTTTATTGATTCTGTTCTGTTCTTTTTTTATTTGCTTGTCTATTCTGTTCTTTCTTTATTGATTCTGTTCTGGTTCTTTTTTTTTTTGCTTGTCTATTCTGTTCTTTCCTTATTGAATTTCTGTTCTGTTCTTTTTTTATTTGCTTGTCTATTCTGTTCTTCTTTATTGATTTCTGTTCTGTTCTTTTTTTTTTGCTTGTCTATTCTGTTCTTTCTTTATTGATTTCTGTTCTGTTTCTTTTTTATTTGCTTGTCTATTCTGTTCTTTCTTTATTGATTTCTGTTCTGTTCTTTTTTATTTGCTTGTCTATTCTGTTCTTTCTTTATTGATTTCTGTTCTGTTCTTTTTTATTTGCTTGTCTATTCTGTTCTTTCTTTATTGATTTCTGTTCTGTTCTTTTTTATTTGCTTGTCTATTCTGTTCTTTCTTTATTGATTTCTGTTCTGTTCTTTTTTTATTTGCTTGTCTATTCTGTTCTTTCTTTATTGATTTCTGTTCTGTTCTTTTTTTATTTGCTGTCTATTCTGTTCTTTCCTTATTGATTTCTGTTCTGTTCTTTTTTTATTTGCTTGTCTATTCTGTTCTTTCTTTATTGATTTCTGTTCTGTTCTTTTTTATTTGCTTGTCTATTCTGTTCTTTCTTTATTGATTTCTGTTCTGTTCTTTTTTTATTTGCTTGTCTATTCTGTTCTTTCTTTATTGATTTCTGTTCTGTTCTTTTTTTATTTGCTTGTCTATTCTGTTCTTTCTTTATTGATTTCTGTTCTGTTCTTTTTTATTTGCTTGTCTATTCTGTTCTTTCTTTATTGATTTCTGTTCTGTTCTTTTTTATTTGCTTGTCTATTCTGTTCTTTCTTTATTGATTTCTGTTCTGTTTTTTTTTATTTGCTTGTCTATTCTGTTCTTTCTTTATTGATTTCTGTTCTGTTCTTTTTTTATTTGCTTGTCTATTCTGTTCTTTCTTTATTGATTTCTGTTTCTGTTCTTTTTTTTTTGCTTGTCTATTCTGTTCTTTCTTTATTGATTTCTGTTCTGTTCTTTTTTTATTTGCTTGTCTATTCTGTTCTTTCTTTATTGATTTCTGTTCTGTTCTTTTTTTATTTTCTTGTCTATTCTGTTCTTTCTTTATTGATTTCTGTTCTGTTCTTTTTTTATTTGCTTGTCTATTCTGTTCTTTCTTTATTGATTTCTGTTTCTGTTCTTTTTTATTTGCTTGTCTATTCTGTTCTTTCTTTATTGATTTTGTTCTGTTTTTTTTATTTGCTTGTCTATTCTGTTCTTTCTTTATTGATTTCTGTTCTGTTCTTTTTTATTTGCTTGTCTATTCTGTTCTTTCTTTATTGATTTCTGTTCTGTTTCTTTTTTTATTTGCTTGTCTATTCTGTTCTTTCTTTATTGATTTCTGTTCTGTTCTTTTTTTATTTGCTTGTCTATTCTGTTCTTTCTTTATTGATTTCTGTTCTGTTCTTTTTATTTGCTTGTCTATTCTGTTCTTTCTTTATTGATTTCTGTTCTGTTCTTTTTCATTTGCTTGTCTATTCTGTTCTTTCTTTATTGATTTCTGTTCTGTTCTTTTTATTTGCTTGTCTATTCTGTTCTTTCTTTATTGATTTCTGTTCTGTTCTTGTTCATTTGCTTGTCTATTCTGTTCTTTCTTTATTGAATTTCTGTTCTGTTCTTTTTTATTTGCTTGTCTATTCTGTTCGTTTCTTTATTGAATTTTTGTTCTGTTCTTTTTTATTGCTTGTCTATTCTGTTCGTTCTTTATTGAATTCTGTTCTGTTCTTTTTTATTTGCTTGTCTATTCTGTTCGTTTTTTTATTGATTTCTGTTCTGTTCTTTTTTTATTTGCTTGTCTATTCTGTTCGTTCTTTATTGATTTCTGTTCTGTTCTTTTTATTTGCTTGTCTATTCTGTTCGTTCTTTATTGAATTCTGTTCTGTTCTTTTTTATTTGCTTGTCTATTCTGTTCGTTCTTTATTGATTTCTGTTCTGTTCTTTTTTATTTGCTTGTCTATTCTGTTCTTTCTTTATTGATTTCTGTTCTGTTTTTTTTTATTTGCTTGTCTTTCTGTTCTTTCTTTAATTGATTTCTGTTCTGTTCTCTTTTTTTGGTCTATTCTGTTCTTTCTTTATTGATTTCTGTTCTGTTCTCTTTTTTTGGTCTATTCTGTTCTTTCTTTATTGATTTCGTTCTGTTCTCTTTTTTTGGTCTATTCTGTTCTTTCTTTATTGATTTCTGTTCTGTTCTCTTTTTTTGGTCTATTCTGTTCTTTCTTTATTGATTTTCTGTTCTTTTCTCTTTTTTTGGTCTATTCTGTTCTTTCTTTATTGATTTCTGTTCTGTTCTCTTTTTTTGGTCTATTCTGTTCTTTCTTTATTGATTTCTGTTCTGTTCTATTTTTCTTTCTTTTCTGTGTTTTTTCCCCATTCATACAACCCCCCCCCCCCCCCCCCCCCCTTTCTTTCATTCATTCTTTCATTTTCCTTTTTCTCTTCCTGTCTGTTTTTTCTTTCAAAAGGGTGTTCTATCTCCCCTCTCTCTCTCTCTCTTCTCTCTCTCTCTCTCTTCTCTCTCCTCTTCTCTCTCTCTATTGTCTATATATAAATTTGTGTGAATGCACAAGACGTGTTTTATATATATATATATATCCGTTTTTTCTTTCAAAAGGGTGTTTTCTCTCTCTCTCATCTATATATAAATTTGTGAACGCACAAGAACGTGTTTATATATATATATATATTATATTTTATATATATATATATTATATATATATAATATATATATATATATATTATATATATATATATACATATATATATATATAAATTTGTGAACGCACAAGACGTGTTTATATATATATATATATATATATAATTGTGCGTTCACAAATTAAAATATAAATGAGAAGAGGAGCGAGAGAGAGAGAGAGAGAGAGGAGAGAGAGAGAGAGAGAGAGAGAGAGAGAGAGAGAGCACCCTTTTGAAAGAAAAAACAGACAGAAAGATAAAAAGGAAAATGAAAGAATAAATGAGGTTCTTTCCCCTTTTCTTTAAAAGAAAAAAAAAGATTGCTTAAAAAAGCAAAAAACCCAGAAGATAACAGAAAGAAAATGGAAAGAAAGAACGCAAGTGTGCTGATGTTGGGCTGCACGCTGATGTATACCTGTCTTGATACAACTGGCACCTCCTTTGCTTCTTCTTGTTGTTGTTGTTGTTTCTGTTCTTATTGTTGTTGTTGTTCTTGTTGTAAAGTAGATTCTCCTGACAAAATGATAACTCTCTGTATTAAAACAGCCGCCGCCTTATCGTTTTGTTTGACGACATGCACATAAAAATAATGATAATGATAATGATAATAATAATGATAATGATGATGATGATGATGATGATGATGATGATATGATGATGATGATGATGACAATGATAATGATAATAATAATAATAATAATAATAATAATAATAATAATAATAATAATAATAATAATAATAATAATATAATAATAATAAATAAATATAATGATAATAATAATAATAATAAGGTGATAAAAAATAATAATAATAATAATAAATAATAATAATAATAAAAAATAAATAATAATAGGAATTTATATAGCGCTGTGTCTTTGGGGTGGGGGGAGAGGGGGGAAGGTGGGGGGGGGGGGGGGGGGTGGGCGGGGTAGGGGGAGAAAGGAATTTTGGGGGGAAAGAGAGTAGACAGATAATGGGGAAAAGGGGGGATGGGAGCCCCCCCCAGTCCGTAAATCACCGAGAAAAAAAAGTTGGCGTGTCAAAAATAGGTTTCCACAAGGCGCCACGCTTTGCCCCCTTTCAAATTGACAGCCAAAAGAGGGCCGGGGTGGGTCCCCGCTGTTCAGCGGGAGAAACAAGCCTTTTGTGACGACTCCCGCCGACGAAACAATTTAAAATCTTGTCACTCTCTTCTTCTCCTTCTTTGGGGGTTTGGAGTGTGTGTGTGTTGTGTGTGTGGGTGTGTGTGTGTTGTGTGTGAAAACTTCTTTTAAATTTATTCACATATAGTTTTTTTTGACGGAAAAATGTGGGTGGGTGTTGGGGAGGGGGGGGGGGGGGGTTTTTTTTATTTTGTTATTTTAAAATCTTAATATTGTTTGTAGGTGTATTTTGGTTTTGGGGTTTTTAAATCTAATTTCTATGAGGTGGTATGTTGGGGTTTTTTTGTTAAGTTAAAATCTTAAGTGGTGTGTGTTTATTTTTTTGTGGTGTGGTCAAAATCAAAAATTTCGCATGTGTGGTTGAGGGGGGGGGGGGGGGGGGGGGGGGGGGGGGGGGGGGGGGATATTATTTTTTGGGGAAAAAATTTTAAGGTGTTTGTGTACGTATTTTTTTTCACGATTAAAATGTTAATGGGATTTTTTTTTGGGTTAAAATTTTAAATGTTTGGTGAAAATTGTTTTATTTTTATCTCGGGATATGGAAAAAAGCACCGTGTGCTTTTTTTTGCACCCAGCCCCCTTTGGGTATCAGTTTTGTAAATTTTGTCATCTTACCTACCGGCACAAAGGGCCTCCCCTTTTTAAAAAAGGGGAACAGGTTTAACGGTGTGCAAGATGTTTGCCTACGTTCGCATTCGATTTATATCTCCGAAGGATTTTTTTTTGTGGGGGGGAGGGGGGGGGGGGAGTGGGGTCTGCATGAGTTAACCCCGGGAAAAAAATACCCCCAAAAAACGGAATCAAACCCCGGGGCGCCAGATTGCGATCGCAATTTTTTTAACCATAGAGTTTTTTTGATTTCTGTTCCTTTTTTTTTTTTCTCTAGCTAAACTTTTTCATTCTTGAATCCGTCCCCCTTTTCCCTCATAATCCCCCTTCTATTACATCACCCCTTTCTTCCCTTTCTCTCTCTCTTCTTATCCTGTCTCCTCTTTTCTCTGTCTCTCTCCCTCTCTGTCCCCCTTTTCGTTGCTGTCTCCCCTCTGCCCCCCCCCCCCCCCCCGTCCCTGCCCCCCTCTCTCTCTGTGCCCCCCCCCCCCCCCCCCCCCCTCCTCTATCTCTCTCTGCCCCCTTTGTGTCTATTTCTTTTTTTATCTATCTATCTACTATCTATCTTATCATCTACTATCTATCTCTCTATCTCCTCCTCTCTCCTCTCTCTCTCTCTTCCCCCTTCCCCTCTCTCTCTCTCTCTCTCCTCTCTCCCCTCTCTCTCTCTCTTGTTAGTTTGTACAGAAAGAAATGTTTTTTTTCTGGGTATATCCCACCTAAGGTCTCCTTTTTTTAAACTGTTTGAAATATAAGGGAAATTTGCTTTGTTAGAAGAATGTTTAGTAAATTGTGTGGTGACACTGGATGAAGTAGATTAAAAACTATTGGAGACTTAAACAGCAGGACCTAAAACTTTTCTTGTCAGCATGTAGAAAATGACTTTAGTTCAGAGCCCCAAATAAAAGTATGTCTCCGGCATCTAATTTTCTAAATTGGTTTTTTATCAACAATTATGGAAATTACTTTGAATATGTCACGCCTTAGTTTACAAATTCCAAAATGGCGTTTTAAAGGGTGCCCAAACAAGACGCTATACATACTCCTGATGGAGGATGTAGTTTTTAATGATTATTTTTTGTGTCAATGTTTTGTTTTCTCAGATTTTGATCATGTCGTATGTTTTTTTGCCGAGCGTTCTGTTTCCCGATCACCTTCCTTTTTTAAATTTAAAAATTTAATCCAGATAAATCAGGTGTGGAAACTGTAAGCCATCTTTATAAAAAGTTTGTAGGGTTGAAAACAAACTCCAGTTTTAAAGAAAATCTCCAGGATTAAATGTGGTAAAATTTTTTTAAGCCTTTCAGATGATTGATGGAACAAAATGAAGTTTAGATTTGTTTAATTTTTTTCATAAAAGCCATGCGAATGTATGAAGAAACAGTCAATCAAAAAAGGGCCCATAAAATGATACGGGTTTGATAATAATGTAAAAGTATGAAATATAAGGTCAGAAAACTTCTGAAGACTTTCCGAAAACTTAAGAAATGAGGACAAAACTGTACTGTGTCACAGAAGGAATAAAAATGCAGCTTGACGAAAAAAGAAACATCAAAGCCCTTTACTTGCAATATGTTTTGTCATCTATCTCTTCTCAAACCCATTTCTGGAAAAGTGTTAAGAAGGCGTCATTTAGAAAAAGTCAGCCAAAAAATGCATATCAGTTGACAGAGGGTTTCAACTTTTCAAAACCCTTTGGAGAAAGACTATTACCAACCCGATACTCATGTTGACATGATGGAACTGGGACGATTTTGATCGCCCCTATATCAAAATGAAATTTAGGGGGCATTTAAAAATTTTTAAAGAGTGAAAAGCACCCGGGTCCTGATCAAATCTTTGGGTGATTGCAAAAAATTGGGGGTGAAAATATTGTGCTTTTTCTAAAACTTTTCAAAAAAATTTTTGATGATGGTCTTTTTCCAGAAACGGCTGAATCTATAATACTAACATTGCAAAAAAGGGGAGTTGAAACCCTAAAAACCCCTGGGAATTTCTCTTACTGACATAAGTAGTAATTATATAGTACTATTATTAACAATAGGTTACAGAATGGGTTATAAAAGAATAATTTACGGGACACCAAGCGGTTTTAAAGGGGTACCCATATAGATCATATTTTATCGTTTGCTTTTTGACAGAACATTTTGCTCATAACCGTAAGCTCTATGTAGCATTTATTGACTTTGAAAAAGAATTTGATTCTGTTAACAGGAACTTTTTTGTGGCCTATTCCCTAAAAAATGGTGTGAAGGTAAACATTACGATTTTGAGAGCCATGTATCAGAATGTCAAAGCAGAATAAGATGTGGAACAAAGGACTGACAAATATACGTACACGGTGTTAAAAGGGGATGTATGTACCCCTTATTGTTTTCTTTTTTAAAAATGAGTTAGCCAAGACACATCAATAATGGTAAACAGGTGCCACGTTCCCCCAAGATTTCCAGTTTTGTTTTTCTTCTCTTGCTAGATGTTACCCGCATCTAAAACAGTCTAGGTTTACAAAAGCATTTAAAACAGTTTAAAACAGTGCTAAACAGCACGGGATTTTAAGGGTTTAAATCGAGAAAGTAATATCGTTTATTCAAAAAGGGGATTTTAGCGCTCATAAAAGGTTGTACAATGAAATATCATCCTGTGTTTAATGATATAAATATTTAGAATTTTTTTTTCTACTAAGCTAGTTTCACAATGCATGAAAGATCTCAAGTCGAGGTAAACGAAGCTTTTTATTTGTGTTGAAAAAACTACGAATATTGAATAATAACTTTTTTTGATTTTTATTAAGAATTTGATGCACAAATCCCACCCCCCTGTGTTATATGGGGCGAAATAGGGGGTTTGGATGCACTGTAACACTTTTGTGAATCATACCCTCTTTGTTTAAAAAATTTTTAGGTTTAGAAGACGTAACCAAATACTTGTTTATAGTGAAACTAATAATCCCCTCTCTCTGTTAATCGCTGTAAGACTTTAGAATTGGTTTTAAAGATTTGCAAAAATGAAGCAGCACCTTTTAAACCCTAAAAGATGTTTTAATCTAATGTCAAAGGGAAAAAACAATGGGCAACACAAATACGTACCTTTTTGTGTGAACTGGGGTTTGGATTTTTTTGGCTAAATAAAGGGAGGGGAAATTGAGGAGTTTTTAAAGCTTTCGGGCAAAGATTGAGGGACCCGAGGGCAGCAATGGATAATCATAACAAAACGGGAAAAGATTTCAAATGTACAGACAATTTAAAAGTTCGCATGTGTCAAACCTTTTTAAAAAACTTGTTGTATACATTTGAAAAGAATAAGTCAAAGTTTAGACTTGGTGAATCAGATATAAAGTTATAAATTCAGATACGAGAACTGATTTTGACGATGTCGCGTTTAGCCCTTTATGTAAGCAACCCGGAGGTGAATCATTTTTCTTGTGCGTCCTTTTTTGGGGATGTTAGGCGAACTAAAAATCCCGTTTAAATTAGAGCAGCAATTTATTTAGACTCTTTTTACTCCTGGCATCAAGTCATCCGAGTTGTGCCAGCCCCCCTTTATTTTTGTGTAAAGCCTCAGAATAAAAATAATGTTATCCTAAGTGATATTTTTGTAGCTGACTTGTTTATACATAACATTTGTTTTGTGTGTGTGTGTGGTTTTGGGGTGTGTGTGTGTTTTGTGTGTGTGTGTGTGTGGTGTGTGGTGTTGTTGTGTGTGTTGTGTGTTTTGTGTGTGCGTAGGGTTTTAAAACCAAAATACTAACATTCGGCAACCCCCTTCATTTAGGGGCCCAAAATGGCCTTTTGTAATAAATCTTTCGAGTTCGAGTTCGAGTTCTCTCTCTTGTTATTAATTTGCTTTCACTTTTTTTGTTAATTGCTGGTTTTTAAAAAAAAAAAAAAAAGCAACTGTCGTGTTATTCCTTCACCTTCTAAAAATAAAATTAAAATCATCAATAAATCTCTCTCTCCCCCTCTCTCCCCTCTCTCTCCTCTCCTCTCTCCTCTCTCTCTCTCCCCCCCTCCCTCTCCCCTCTCTCTCCTCCCTTCCTCCCTCCCTCTCTCCCCCCCCCCCCCTCTCTCTCCTCTCTCTTCTCTCTCTCTCTCTCTCTCTCTCTCTTCGATCAAACAAAAACCGCGATGCCCAAACTTTTTTTTAAGACCCCAAAGGGCACCTGCTACCCAGGAGCGGGGCCGGGCCCTGTGGCCTGTGCATGGGGGGCCTGTGGCCGGGGGGCGGGGCCCTGGGGCCTGTCCTGGGGCCCCTTGGGGCCCTGTGGGCCTGTGGCCTGGGGCCTTTGGGCCCTGTGGGGGCCTGTGGCCTGTGGCCTTGTGGCCTGGGGCCTTGGCCTGGTGGGCTGTGGGGGCTGTGGGTGTGGCCTGTGGCCTTGGGCCTTGGGGCTGTGGCCTGGGCCTTGTGGCCTGTGGGGCCCTGGGGCCCTTTGGTGGCCTGGGGCCTGTGGGCTGGGCCTTTGGGCTGGGGGCCTGGTGGCCTGTGGCCTTGGGCCGGGGGCCTGTGTCCCCTGGGGCCCCTGTGGGCTGGCCTGTGGCCGTGGGCGGGCTGTGGCCTGGGGGCTGTAGGCGTGCCTGTGGGCTGTGGCCGGTCGGCCTGGGGCCCCGGGCCTGTGGCCGGGCCCTTGGCCTGGCCTGGGGCCTGGGGCCCTGGCCACCTTCCTTCCCCAAAAGCAGGGGGTGGAGCCCCCACCACCCCCCTGGCCCGGCAAGGTGACAGGGGGTTACAAGGGGGTTTTTTTTTCAAAGTGGGGGTTTAAAGAAAACAAATTTTTTTTTGATGGTTTTGTTGTGGTGTGTGGTGTTGTGTGTTGTGTTGTGTGTGGTGTGGTGGGTGTGTGTGTGTGTTTGTGCGTGCTGTGTGGGCGTGCGTGGTGGTATGTTGTGTGTGAGTATGTTGTAATGTGTTGATGGGGTTGGGGAAGTGTTGTGTGTAAGTGGTGGGGGTTTTCGTGTTTGGGGAAGTGGGGTGTGTGGTGTTTTGTGTTGTGTGGGTTGTGTTGTGGTGGGGGTGTAAGTGTGTGTGAAAGTGG
This sequence comes from Rapana venosa, assembly GCA_028751875.1. Lineage (NCBI taxonomy): Eukaryota > Metazoa > Mollusca > Gastropoda > Neogastropoda > Muricidae > Rapana > Rapana venosa. The sequence goes on from CM054155.1 coordinate 50,558,881, forward strand.
TGGGTGTAAGTGTGTGTGGTGAGTGTTGTGTGTGTGAATTTTGGTGTGTGTGAAAGGGGTTTTTGTGTGTTGTGTTGGTGTGTGTGGGGTGTGTGTTGGGGAGTTTTGGACTTTGATTTTTTTTCTTGTGTGTTTTGGGGTTGTTTTGGTGTTGTTTGGTGTGTGTGTGTGCGTGTGGCGCGCCCGTGTGTGTGTGTGCGCGCGTGCGGCGTGTGTGTGAGTTGTAAGATGTATGTGATTGTGGTTTTTGTCATCCGGGTACAAAAAACTTTTTCAAATTTTTCCCCCCTCCACAGTTTCGGTTTTCACAGTCATCTAAACGCACGTACCATACACTTTTTGATTTTGGTTTTGTTTTCTCTTTTAATTTTTCTCCATCTATAACCCATGCGTGAAAATCCATCGCCGCGCGCGCGTGTGGTGCACCCCGGGTTAGACCTGCTTTAATTCTGCGATAAATCTTCCATTTTTGGGAGTCTTAGAATATCTGGGCCGAGAGAGCGATGGGGCTGTGAATTATTGAGAGAGACGAGAGACAGAAGAGAGACAGAAAGAGAAAAGAGAAGAAGAGAGAAGAGAGAGAGAAGAGAGAGAGAGAGAAGAGAGAGAGAGAGGAGAGAGAGGAGAGGTGGCGTTCACATTTCCCTGAGCTCAGTTGCCTGGGATAACACGTGATACCTGTAAGATGAACGGCACTTTTCCTCTGCGAATCTTTTTTTTTTTTTGGGGGGGGGGGTGGGGGGTGCCCCCCCCCCCCCCCCCCCCCCCCCTTGTTTTTTTTTTGGGTTTTTTTTGGGGGGGGTTTCTGGGGTGGTTTGGGGGTTTTTTTTTTAGGGGTGGGGGGGGGTGGGGGGGGGGGGATGTGTTGGTGGGGTTTGGTTTGGGTTTTTTTTTCCCTTTTTTTTTTTCTTTTTTCCCCCCCCCTCCCTGTGTTTGGTGTGGTGTGTGTGGTTTGGGGTTTTGGTGGGGTTTTGGGGTGTGGTGTGGTTGGTTGGTGGTGTTGTTATAGTTGGGTTTTGGTTGTTTTTTTTTGTTTTGTGTGTAGCTTTTTTGTTTAATTTTTTTGGGTAGATGGGTTTTTTATGGACGGCATCGTGTCTGTGCGAGCGGCGTGGTGTTGTGTGTGGGGGGGGGGGGGATAACGGCTCATGCATAAACTGATAAAAGATTAAAACTTCATTATTGGTTTATTGACAGCGATTGATTGATTGATATTGATTGGGTTTATTATTGCTGATTTGTTCACAAAAAGCCACCGCGTACTTAAGCTTTAAGGAAAAATCACATTTTTAACAACTCAACCTTTAGTCCTACGAATCCCCCGATAGTTCACAAAGTCCCATTTACCTTGAGTTTACAAAGTGCCAGCCGATTTTTACAAAATCCCCCTGACCTTGAGTTCTCAAAGCCACTGACCTTAGTTCACAAAGTCCCCTGACCTTGATTCTACAAAATCCCCCCTACCTTGAGTTTTACAAAAAATCCCCCCTGACCTTGGTCCTACGAACTTTAAGCCTGCAACCAGAGTCCTACAAACCAGAGCCTACAAAGCCTACAAAATTAAGTCCCCACAAAATCCACAAAACCCAGAGTCCTACAAAAATCCACAAACTTAGAGTCCTACAAAATCCACAAACCAGAGTTCTACAAAGTCCCACGAACCTTTCAGCCCTTGAACCTAAGTCCTAACCCACATTTCCACGAAATTTGAGTCCTAAAGAATATACAACCCCCAACCCTTTAGTCCCACAAACCTACAGTCCCAATACGAGCCTAGATCCTACAAACCACGAGTCCCACAAAACCTGGTCTTAAGAGGGCCCACGAACCAGAGTCCCCACTGGGGAACCTTGAGTCCTACTGCAACCTTGATCCTACTGCGAACCTTGGTCCTACGAACCAGATGAAGGAATTCTTTTGAAAATTTCAGCCTTTGCTTCCTTCAGATTTTTGTTCTTTTCATGGGAAATTTAAATTTTTTTAGAAGGAGGAGGGAGAAAAAAAAGAAGAAGATGATGGATGAGGAAAAGAAATAATGACTTGAAAAGTATTTGTTTTTAAAACCAAAAACACGAACACTAATTCAAAACAAAAAAACAAAAACAAAAAACAAAAAAGGGGGGGGGGGGGGGGATTTCAAAAAAAAAAAAAGGGGGGGTGGAAAGGGAAAGGGGGTGGGGGTTTGGGGGCCGGGGGCAGCGAGAATAAGGTCAATATTCACTTCCCTTATCAAAAAATTGAAAAAATAACAACAGCGCAGCAGCAGAAAATAGCAAAAACAAAAACAGCCGGCACAGCAACAACAATCAACAACAACAGCACGCAGCAACAAAAGCAACAACAACAGACAGCAGCAACAAAAGCAACGACAAAACAAAAACAGCAGCGACAACAAAACAACAGCAAACAACAACAACAAAAACAACAACAACAAGGAAACGTCTTCATTTTTTCTACACGGGACATCACCACTTTTCCGCATGTACCCTTTAAAAAAGGAAATATTCAGAAAAACAGGGATAGAGAATGGGGAAAAAAACATGCGCTAGCAGAAGAGGGTCTGAAAACATCTAATCAAGAAGGAGGGGAAAAAAGAAGGAAGGGGAAAGAAGGAAGGGGAGAAGGGAAAAAAGGAAGGGAAAAGAGAAGGAAGGGAAAGGGGAGAAGGGGAGAGAAGGAAGAAAGGGGAAAAGGAAAGGAGAGAAAGGGAAGGGGAGAAGGGGAGAGAAGGAAGGGGAGAAGGGGAAGGGAGAAGGAAGAGGGAAGGGAAAGGGGGGAAAAAAGGGGGGAAGGAAGGGAAAGGGAAAGGGGAGAAGGGAAGGAAAAGGGAAAGGGGAGAAGGAAAAAGGAAGGGAAGGGAAAGGGAAGGGAAAGGGGAGAAAAGGAAAAAAGGGAAAGGAAGGAAGGAGGAAGGGAAAGGGGAAAAAGGAAGAAAGGGGAAAAAAGGAAGGAGGGAAGGAAAAAGGGGGGAAGGAAAAGGAAAAAGGGGAAGGGGAGAAGGAAAGGGGAGAAGGGAAAAAGGGGGAAGGAAGGAGGGGAAGGAAAAGGGGGAAAAAGGGAAAAAGAAGGAAGGAAAAAAGGGGAAAGGGGAGAAGGAAGGAAGAGGAAAGGGGGAAGGAAAGGAGAGAAGAAAAAAGGGGGAAGGGAAGAAGGGAAAGGAAAAGAGAAGGAAGGGAAAAAGGGGGGGAAGGAAGGAAAGGGAAAAGAGAAGGAAGGGGGAAGGAAGGAAGAAGGAGGGGAAAGGAAAAAAGGGGAAGGGAAAAAGGAGGGGAAAAAAAGGAGGAAGGAGAGGAAGGAAGGAAAGGAAGGAAAAGGGAAAAGGAAGGGGGAAGAAAGGAAAGGGAAAAGGAAGGAGGGAAAAAGGAAGGGGAAAAGGAAGGAAAAAAGGGGGAAAGGAAAGGAAGGAAGGGGAAGGGGGGAAAAAAGAAAAGGAAAAAAAAAAAAAAACAAAAAACCCACATAAACCCCCACGCAAACACCACCAAAAAACGCCCCCGCACACACACACACACACACACCCGCAAGTACACACAATACCAAAATCAGATTTTTAAATACAAAAAAATGCAACCCTCTCTATTAATATTTTTAAACCCCAAAAAAACAAAACACACCACACACATTAAGATTTTAACCACAAAAATAAAACAACACACAAAAAACACACAAAAAAACCCCCACCCCCTCCCCCCCCCCCCCCCCCCCCCCCCCCCCCCCCCCCCCCCCCCCCCCCCCCCCCCCCCCCCCCCCCCCCCCCCTCCCCCCCCGGGCCCCCCCCTCCCCCCCCCCCCCCCCCCCCCCCACAAAACCAAAGAAAATAATTATCAAAAAGTTTAAACCCCCAACCCCCCCCCCCCCCCCAAAAAAAATTAAAAACCAAAAAAAAAAAACAAAAAAAATTTTAAATTTTTTCCCCCCAAAAAAAAAAGCTTTCAATTAAACGAAAAAAAAAAATTTAATTTAAAAAAAAAAAAAACCCCCCCCCCCCCCCCTAAAAACCCCCCTTTTTTTTAAATAAAACCCAAAAAAACCAAATCATTTCCCCCAAATCCCCCTCCCCCAAAAACCATATTTAAATTTTTAAATTTTTTTTTTTTAAAAACCCTTTTAAAAAAATAAAAATAAAAAAAAAAAAATAAAAAAAAAAAAAAAAAAAAAAAAACCCAACTTTTACCCCTGTTTCCCCCCCTCCCCAAAAAAAAAATTTTCCCCCAAATTAAAAAATTTTGGGGGGGAAAAAAATTTTTTTAAAAAATTTTCCCCTTTAAAAAAAAAAA
>CM054155.1:50568157-50573157 GCA_028751875.1 Rapana venosa
CAAACAACCAAGCAAGCTGCAAGAAGAAACCGCTAGTGACCAAAACAACCACACGAAGGCTACACTCCACCTATAGCTTCTTTCCGGGTCATCTGGTATAATAAATGCTGGAGAGAGCTAGTCAGGAAACATTTCTGCTAATTTTCACAATTTCTTTTTAAAGTATGAAAAAAGTGCACTTGGGAAATTTTCTGCTAATTTTCACAAATCATATAAAAGTATGAAATATAAATGCTCTTGGAAATTTTTCTGCTCATTTTCACTTTTTTTTTTAAAGTATGAAAAAAAAGTGCACTTGGGAAATTTTTCTGCTAATTTTCACACATTTTTTTTAAAGTATGGAAAAAATGCACTGTATACTTGTTTTCAGGGATTGGGGACATAGAGCAATAAATACCAGGGAGTCACGAGAAAGTTGGAAATGATAATCAACATGAGGATCGCTTGTGTTCCTACAGTGTTGACCCCGTGCATGCATAATATTGTGGTTACGAAGCTAGCAGACGCCAAAGGAGTGAGGCCGTACAGTGTTTGCTACACACACAAAATCAAAACAAAAATTCAAACCTACCAAAATTTCTGCAAATATCACAAGAGTTTTGAGTCTACAGAAAAAGTGTAGTGTGTGTGTGAGCGTGCGTGCGTGCGTGCGTGTGTGCGTGCGTACGTGTGTGCGTGCGTGCGTGCTTGCGCGGGCGGGTGCGTGTGTGCGTTTATTTCTGTGGATGACTTAGCTCCTGCAGTGTGAAAACCCACGAATGATAATCATAGGAAAACAGAAGAAAAAAATGACAAAAATTAAAACCCAGAGTGTAGCCCATCCAAGACTTATATACGCAGCAGCAGCAGCAGCGTATAGTAGCCTCCTAGCACAGGGAGAAGGAGAAAATGAGGGCTTGTCGTGTAAGTAACTGGCAACTGCTGCTCTAGCTTGACATGTAGCGGAAACTATTACCACTGTAATATAGAGAGCAGGCCAGGGGGAGCTAAAAATAGCCCTGTGCCACACACGGCACAGTGAGCAGATGGGAGATGCAGCAGCGCAGGTAGCAATCTGTGAAGGAATGTCAAAACACCCTGGGGGGTCAGCCCCCCCTTTCGTCCCCCTCCCTCTCCCCCTTCCCTCCCCTTCCCTTCCCCTCCCTTCTCTTCTACCCTTCCCATACCCTTCCTTCCCAAGGTAGAGTAGGTACCCGGAGTAGGCACGTTTTTCTGCTAATTTTCACACCTTTTTTTTTTTTTAAAGTATGGGGGAAAAAAATGCACTGTATACTTGTTTGGGAAAATGCACTGTATACTTGTTTGGGGGGATTGAGGACATAGAGCAATGAACACCAGGCAGTCACGAGAAAGTTGGAAATGATCATCAACATGATAATAATATCTCTTTTTCTTCTTCGTCGTCGTCGTAGTCGTCGTCGAACGCTCAGCTCAGACAGCAAACTATTGTTGTCTGTCATCATGATTATTATGAGCCAAAAAATGCGTTTTGCTGCGCTGCCGTTAAGCCCCTGACAAGTCAAGCCCAATGCAGGACATGCGACTTCGGTCATGGGAGAGACTTGTCATCTTTTTTTCCCAAGTCCATGGGAGAACTTATCTTTTTAAGTCATTCTCGGAAAAAAAAATTTTAAGGCAGGAGAAAGGACCAAGAAGACAGAAGGTAGTTGACAAGAAAGGAGGTGACAGGATAGAAAAGGAACAAAGGTATTTATTTTATTATTTTTTTACTTTTATATCGAGGATAATGGAATAAGCACTCATGTGCTTTTTTACATCCAGTCCCCGTGTGTATGCGGTTTTGTGAATTTTGTCATCTGTTCCCACCGGCACACGATGGCCTACTCTTTCGAAAAGCGGAACAGGATTTAACGTGTGCGCAAGATGTTCTGCGTGCGTTCGCACTCGGGGCCTTGGTTTACAGTCTCATCCGAAGAACTTCTACCTCTAAGGTAGAAACAAAGAGAGGGATAGAAAAGAGGGAATTCTTAGCACACAGTTTCCAGAAGGTGGGTATGCTGTTTATACTGACAGGCTCCTAGCATCTCCACGGAGGAGGAGGACTGTAGGTAGATCGGTGGTCTAGAGGTCACGCGCCTGTCTAGAAAAGCGAAAAGTTCGGGTCGGAAGTGTGCGGTGGTTCGAATCCCGTTGGGATCCGAAATCTTTGCCCCCATCCATTAGATCATGAGTGGTGGTCTGGGCGCTAGTCTTTCGGAAAAGACGATAAAGACGATGTGTGTTACACATAATTATTTAGCGCACGTAAAAGAACCCACGGCAACAAGAGAGTTGTCCCTGGCAAAATTATGTAGAGGAAAAAAAAGCCACTACTGATAGGGAAACAAATACAGCTGCAGACAGGAAAAGGAAAACAAAACAAAACGGTGGCGCTGCTCTTGTGGCGACGCGCTCTCCCTGAGGAGAGCAGCCCGATTTTCACGCAGAGAAATCTGCCGTGACTGAAAGTGGTATAAATAGAAAAATAAATAAATAAATAAATAAATAAATAATAGTAGAATTGAGCCAGCCTGGAGATGTGGGAACATACGAATGGAAGTTCTGTGGAGAGGGAGACAATAATTATTCTGAAAGATGACGCTATAGTTTATTTCCTTGAAGGACACAGGCAGACAGACCCATACACACACTACGGACAAGCAGACAGACAGACAGACAGACAGACGCACGCATGCATACACACACCACGGGTCTGTAGAGGCACCGAGAGACAGAGAGCCACACAGACACAGACAGACAGACAGACAGACAGACAGATTCAGACACACATATATACACACCACACACATTTATATACACCCGCGCGTGCGCAAACACACACACACACACATACAACACACCCTACAACACACACGCGCGCGCAAACACACACACATACACACACAAACACACACACATATACACGCGCATATGTATGCACGCACAGACACATACACACATACGCATGTACACACGATGCGAGAGAGAGAGAGAGAGAGAGAGAGAGAGAAGGAGAGAAGGAAAAGAGAGAGAGAGAGAGAGAGAGGAGAGAGAGAGAGAGAGAGAGAGAGAGGGAGAGAACTCAAGACACAATGGCACCAAAAACGAATAGTATAAAAAGACACATTCATGCTATACAGTCATAATAATAAATAATAATAATAATAATAATAATAATAATGTATTCTTTTATTCTTGAAAAAATGAAAAAAACACACACTAATTTTTTTTTTCTAAAAACAAAATCAGAGAGAGAGAAGAGAGAGAGAGAGAGAGAGAGAGAGAGAGAGAGAGAGAGAGAGAGAGAGAGAGAGGAGAGAGAGAGAGAGAGAGAGAGAGAGAGAGGAACATGAACGAAAACTCAAGACACAATGGCACCAAAAATGAATGTATTATAAAAAGACATTCATATTATACAGTATAGTAATAACAATGTATTCTTTTATTCTATAAAAAAAAAAAAAAGAAGAAACAAAGAACAAAACAGAATAAAGGGAAACACACACACTAGTTCTTGTTAGAGAGACAGACAGACAGACAGACTGACAAAGAGTTAGAAACAGACAGACAGACAACCCCCAAACAGACAGACACACATACAGACACACACACAGACAGACAGCCCCCAAAACAGACACACACACACACAGACAGACAGACAGGCACACACACAGACAACCCCCAAACAGACAGACAGACACAACACACACACACACAGACAGACACACAGACAGACACGCAGACGCACACACAGACAGACACACAGACAGCCAACCCCCCCAAAACAGACAGAGACAGAAAAGACAAACACTAACAGACGGGGAATCGGCGCCATCTCCGCATTTCTTGTTGCATGCCAACAGGGGAGACAAGCAGGGAGCGCAGAAAACAAAAGGGGCGGGTAATGAAGATCGAAGACGCGTCTGCACCCGTAACCAGCCTGTCGGTGTCAGGTCAGGGTGGTACCCCCTGAAAAAGGGGATTTCTTGATACCCCCTGACAAAAAGGGGATTTCTTGATACCCCCTGACAAAAAGGGGATTTCTTGATACCCCCTGACAAAAAGGGGATTTCTTGATACCCCCTGAAAAAGGGGATTTCTTGATTCCCCCTGAAAAAGGGATTTCTTGGCTCCCCCTGAAAAGGGGGATTTCTTGATACCCCCTGAAAAAAGGGGATTTCTTGATTCCTCCATAAAACATGGATTTATTGATATCCCCAAAGTGATTTCTTGATACCTCAAAGGGATTTCTTGATACCACCTGAACAAAGGGATTTCTTGATTCCCCCTGAAAAAGGGATTTCTTGATACCCACCGTGAAAAGGGATTTCTTGATACCCCCTTGAAAAAAGGGATTTCTTGAGACCCCCTGAAAAAGGGATTTCTTGATACCCCCTGAAAAAGGGGGATTTCTTGATACCCCCGAAAAAAGGGGATTTCTTGATACCCCCTGAAAAAGCGGATTTCTTGATACCCCCTGAAAAAAGGGGATTTCTTGATTCCCCCTGAAAAAAGGGGATTTCTTGATTCCCCCATAAACATGGATTTATTGATATCCCCAAAGTGATTTCTTGATACCCCTGAAAAGGGGATTTCTTGATTCCACCGTAAAAAAAGGGGGGGGGAGATTTCTTGATACCCCAAAGGGATTTCTTGATATCCCAAAGGGATTTCTTTGATACCCCTGAAAAAAGGGGATTTCTTGATTCCACCTTAAAATAACGGGGGGAGGGGGGGGGGGGGTTCTTGATACCCCAAAGGGATTTCTTGATACCCCAAAGGGATTTCTTGATACCCTTAAGGGATTTCTTGATACCCCCTGGAAAAAGGGATTTCTTGATATCTCCTGAAAAGGGGGATTTCTTGATTCCCCCTGAAAAAAGGGATTTCTTGATACCCCCTGAAAAAAGGGGAATTTCTTGATACCCCCCGAAAAAGAGATTTCTTGATACCCCCTAAAAAAGGGGGATTTCTTGATACCCCCTGAAAAAAGGGGATTT
>CM054155.1:50588157-50593157 GCA_028751875.1 Rapana venosa
AACTGGTAACCACGCTGGACGCTGCTTAACTTGACTGGGGGAAAGCGAGTGCTCCGACCACTGAGCTATCCCCTCCCCACTCAATGTGGACAGAGAAATTCTATCTTCTTAATTCTTTTATTTCCAGGATAATGGAAGAAACACTTGTGTGCTTCTTTTTACATCTAGTCCCCGTGTGCATGCAATTTTGTAACTTTTGCCATCCGTTCCCAGAGAGAGAGAGAGACAGACAGACAGAGAGACAGAGACACATAGAGAGACAGAGTCAGAGACAGACAGAAACAGACAGAGACAGTCAGATAGAGACAGACAGACAGACAAACAGGCAGACAGACAGAACAACCAGACAGACCAACCAGACAAGAGATGGAATGGAGATAGAGACAGAGACTAAAGAAAACGGTCAAACCACCCCCCACCCCCCACCACCACCACCACCACCAACACCACCACCACCATAAACCACAACCACCCTATTTAGCTAGCATAGCAGACCCATCTCCAACAGCTCAACGAAAAAATAGCACCACTAGGCTACTAGGCTTACGATGCTACTTGTGTATAGGTTAACTTACTACTACACAATACTTTAGGGCTGCTGCCGGCGCGGCGCCACAGTCATCATGGCGGCGTTAAACCGGAAAATCCTTTACATCACTTCCTGAAAGGGAGATAAGACGCTTGGGGGAAGCTGCTGCTGCAGCCAGGGTGAGTGAGTGAATGGAGGAGTCCTGGATAATAGGCCTGGGGAGGGTGGGACCCAACCGACCCCGGAACCGATCTTCACACAACCCTCGCCGCCGCCCCGCGCCACTTTTAATTGAGCTCCGAGACAGATGTAGGACTGGAGGAAGATTCCGGTACTTGGGTAAGGGGGAAATAATTATTAGAGGGAGATAATTGCCGCATTGGCTGACTTCACTGCCTTGTCTCAGATCCCTACTATAACCGGTTTGTACCTCTGCAAGGTAAGGCTAGCAGTCCAAATTTTCTGTGCTTGTAAGAAGAGGGAGAGGGGGTGGGGGGTGGGATAAGGGTATGTGTGTGTGGGGGGGGGGGGGGGAGGGAGGGGTGGTGGTGGATGGGTGGGTGGGGGTTGGGTGGGGGATGGGGGGGGGGGGGTTGCAAGAATGAGAGGCTAGTAGAAGGATGGGTGGGTTAAGGCTAGTGGTGGATGATGAGGAGGAGGAGGATAAACTGCACAGAAGGAGAAGGGGTTGGGGGTGGGTAGGGGTGGGCAAGGGAGGGAGGGAGGGAGAGAGAGTTTTCGTCTCATTAGTAACGTTCAGAGTTGGCATCTTGAGGAAAGAGAGCTGATTTTTGAAGTACTTGTTACTGGTTTGATGTTATACTAGGCTTGTATAGCTCTAGAGACTGTGAGCTTTTTCCAAGACCATGATCGCTGCAAGCTGCATCTTGATGTTTGTTGTTTTTGGTCTGGTTGTTTGTTGTTGTTGCTATTATTATTATATTATTATTTTTATTATTATTATATTATATTTTTATTATTATTATTATTATTATCATTATCATTATTATTATTATTGTTGTTGTTGTTGTTGTTGTTATTATTATTATTATTATTATTATTATATGTTAGTGATTATTATTATTATTATTATTGTCGTCGTCGTCGTCGCCGTCTGACTTAAACACTTTTTTCTTTTCTCTTTTTTACAGACGAGTGACCACACATTAATACTTTTTCCAATACCACACAGCACACACACACACACACACACACACACCACACACACACACCAAACACACACACACACACACACACACGCACGCACGCGGCACGCACGCGCACACGCACGCACGCTCACAGAGGCGGGATAGCCTGGTGGTTAGAGTGATGTATTCGTGATCTGCTGACCCGGGTTCGAATCTCGTTCAAGAGGATTGTTTCCTCTGGAGTTAACATCAGTGTCGACTCTACTCTTCCCAAAAGTCCTTCGGATGAGACTATAAATCGAGGGAGGTCCCGTGTTCGAACGCACGCAGAACATCTTGCGCACACGTTAAAACCCGTTCCGCTTTTCGGACGAGTAGGCCATTATGTGCCAGTGGGAACGGGTGACAAAATTTACAAAAACTGCATACACACAGAGACTGGATGGGGAAAAAAAGCACATTAGTGCTTATTCCATTATCCTCGAAATAAAAGAATAGAATAAAAGAATAGAATAGACTAACCACACACACACAATCACTTCCACCCCCAGCCACCAACCCCTCCCCCCCACTCCCACCCACCCTATCATCCTCACCCCCCTACACACACACACATCACCCCATCCCTCCTCACCCCTCCCCCCACTCCCCACACTCCCCCCCCCCTACCACTTCCCCACCCTACCACCACCCACCACCCTTGCAATAAAAAAAACCGAAGCAAACAACAACAACAAACCCCCCGAAACAATTGAAAGTTGCGTATAGTACCAACCACCTCCCCCCCCCCCCCCCCCCCCCCCCCCCACCACAGCCACCCCACCCAACCCCACCCACCACAGCAGTGTTGGCCCACGAAAAGCAGCTAGCCTAAGCAGGAGGGGCGACAGACAACAACAACAGCAACAACAAACAACAACAACAACAACAACAACAACAACAACACAGCAGCAGCAGCAGCAGTAACAACAACACCACAGGCAACTTAACGAGAGGAGAGAGACAGACCTCGCTAGCCCAGCCCAGCCTAGTAGGCTACACTACACTACACTACACTACGCTACACTACACTACACTACGCTACACTACACTACGCTACGCTACACTGCACTACATTACACTACGCTACGCTACGCTACACTACACTACGCTACACTACACTACACTACACTACGCTACGCTACGCTACACTACACTACACTACACTACGCTACACTACACTACGCTACGCTACACTGCACTACATTACACTACGCTACGCTACGCTACACTACACTACGCTACACTACACTACACTACAGTACGCTACACTACACTACACTACGCAAACGCTACATTGCACTACAGTACACTACGCTACGCTACGCTACACTACGCTACCTAACACTACGCTACACTACACTACGCTACACTACACTACGCTACTCTACACTACACTACATTACACTACACTACGCTACACTACACTACACTACGCTACGCTACACTACACTACACTACGCTACACTACGCTACACTACACTACACGCTACGCTACGCTAAACTACACTACGCTACGCTACACTACGCTACGCTACACTACACTACACTACGCTACGCTACGCTACACTACGCTACGCTACACTACACTACACTACGCTACGCTACGCTACACTATACTACACTACGCTACACTACACTACGCTACGCTACACTACACTACACTACGCTACACTACACGCTACGCTACGCTACGCTACGCTACACTACACTACGCTACGCTACACTACGCTACGCTACACTACACTACACTACGCTACGCTACACTACACTATACTACACTACGCTACACTACACTACGCTACGCTACGCTACACTACGCTACGCTACACTACACTACACTACGCTACACTGCACTACATTACACAACGCTACGCTACGCTACACTACACTACGCAGTGTACACTACACCACGCTACACTACGCTACACTACGCTACTCTACACTACACTACATTACACTACACTACACTACGCTACGCTACGCTACACTACGCTACGCTACACTACGCTACGCTACACTACGCTACACTACACTACACTACACTACGCTACACTACGCTACGCTACACTACACTACGCTACACTACGCTACGCTACGCTACGCTACACTACGCTACGCTACACTACACTACGCTACGCTACACTACGCTACACTACGCTACGCTACGCTACACCACGCTACGCTACACTACGCTACGCTACGCTACGCTACACTACACTACGCTACACTACACTACGCAGTGTACACTACACTACGCTACACTACGCTACACTACACTACGCTGCACAACGCTACACTACACTACACTACGCTACACTACGCTACGCTACACTACACTACACTACACTACGCTACACTACACTACGCTACGCCATACTACACTACACAAACGCTACGCTACGATACGATACGATACGATACGCTACACTACGCTACGCTACGCTACACTACACTACACCACGCTACACTACACTACGCTACACTACACCACACTACACTACACCCCACTGCGCTAACACTACACTACACAAACACTACACTACACCATGCTACACTACACTACCCTACGCTACGCTACACTACACTGCGCTACGCTATACTACACTGCGCTACGCTACACTACACTGCACTACACTACACAACGCTACGCTACACTACATTACACTACACTACGCAGTGTACACTACACTACGCTACACTACGCTACACTACACTACGCTGCACAACGCTACACTACACTACACTACGCTACACTACGCTACGCTACACTACACTACACTACACTACGCTACACTACACTACGCTACGCCATACTACACTACACTACGCTACGCTACGATACGATACGATACGCTACACTACGCTACGCTACGCTACACTACACTACACTACACCACGCTACACTACACTACGCTACACTACACCACACTACACTACACCCCACTGCGCTACACTACACTACACTACACTACACTACACCATGCTACACTACACTACCCTACGCTACGCTACACTACACTGCGCTACGCTACACTACACTGCGCTACGCTACACTACACTGCACTACACTACACAACGCTACGCTACACTACACTACACTACACTACACTACGCTACGCTACGCTACACTATACTACGCTACACTACGCTACACTACCCTACGCTACGCTACACTACTCTACACTGTACTACACTATACTACATTACGCTACACTACACTACACTACACTACACTACACTACGCTACGCTACACTACACTACACTACACTATTTATTTTAT
>CM054155.1:50600657-50608157 GCA_028751875.1 Rapana venosa
CTGAGTAGTGGTCATCTTTTTCCCTTGGAAGAAGGGGAAAAAATGTGACGTCACATCTGCTCAACTTTAGGAGGCTTAAACATACATCACACTAAAAAAAAAAAGAAACGTGTAAAGTTAAGCTAAGTCACCCCCACCCTCCAATCCATCCCCGTCGGGAAATGGAGAGGGGGGGGGGGGGGGGGGGGGGCTGTCAGTATAAATAGCATCCTCACCTTCTGGAAATTCTGTGCTAGGATTTCCCTCTTTTCTGTCCCTCTCTTTGTTTCTGCCTTGTTCCTTTTCTTCCTTCTTGATTATTTTCTGCCTTCTTGGTCCATTCTCCTGACTTTTTCCCCCCTAGAAAGACTTAAAAGAGAACAATTCTCTCCCACGCTGAAGTCTGATGCGCTGGGTCTGACTTGTCAGGCGCTTAACGGCGGCGTGACGCATTTTCGCTCATATGACAGACAATAGTTGCTGTCTGAGCGTTCGACGAGCAAAAGAAGAATGTTTTTCTATTGATGTGAAAAACTAGACATACAGAAGAGACCTCAATTTGCGTCATTTTTACACATAATGTTTCTTTCAGGCTGGAACGCTCATTGAAATCAAAAGAGGGGGCAGGGTAGCCTAGTGGTTAGAGCGTTGAGCTCATGATCTGACGGCCCGGATTTGAGCCACCACCTGTTCAATCGGACTTTTTGTCCCCCCCCCCCCCCCCCCCCCCCCCCCCCCCCCCCCCCCTATCTCCCTCTCTCTCTCTCTCTCTCTCTCTCTCTCTCTATATATATATATATATATATATATATATATATATATATATATATATATATTGATGACTTTCCGACTACGTCTAAAGAAAATCCACAAGCGGAACAACATCAGGATCAAATTTGACCTTGAGAAGCTGAAGGACCCAGAGGTATTAGAAATTTTTCAAGCAAGGATAGGTGGAAAGTTTGCAGCACTCACTGTGATAGACTCAGACATAGATACACTGACGAATAGTTTCAATACAGCAGTGACTGAAACAGCAAGCGAGCTTCTTGGCAAACACCGACCAGTCAAAAAGCCATGGGTCACACCTAACATCCTACAACTATGCGACAAGCGTAGAGAGTTGAAGAAAAAGAAAAATGAAACAAAAGAAAGAGCACAACAATATAGGGCAGTCAACAAAAGAATCAGGAAGTCCATGACGGAGGCAAAAGAGAAATGGATGGTGAACAGTGCCAAGACATTGAAGAGAACATCAAGAAAAACAATAGCAAGAAAGCATATCAGCTGGTGAAAGACTTGACTAGCACAAAACAGGGAAAAGGTTTAACAATCCAAGACAAAAATGGGAAGTGTCTCACTGACGACCAGGATATTCTGAACAGATGGACAGAATACTGCTCCGACCTGTATAACTATAGAACCGCAGGAGATCCAGAAGTCCTTAATGTACCCACAAGCAAAGACACAGACAGTCACCCTATCCTCCGAGAAGAAGTGGAAACAGCAGTCAGATCGCTGAAAAAGGGAAAGTCAGCAGGGGCTGACAACATTCCAGCTGAGTTGGTTCAAGCTGGAGGGGAAGCCATGATCAGCGCCCTACTAAGAATCTGCAACAAGATCTGGCAAACAGGAAAATGGCCAACACCATGGACACAGTCACTCATCATCACCATCCCCAAGAAAGGAAATCTACAACAATGCCAAAATTACCGCACAATCAGCCTCATGTGCCACCCAAGCAAGGTCATGCTCCAGATAATATTGAATAGACTGAAGCCACAAGCAGAGACCATCATTGCTGAGGAACAAGCAGGTTTCAGAGCAGGGCGCAGCACAACAGAACAGATATTCAACCTCAGAATACTATGTGAGCGGTACCTTCAAAATCAACAAGACCTTTACCACGTATTTATCGATTTTAAGAAGGCATTTGACAGGGTGTGGCATGCAGCTTTGTGGGCAAACCATGAATTTGTACAGCATCAATGCAAACCTGATCAGAGTCATCAAACAGCTGTACAGCGAGGCCACCAGTGCAGTGTACTACAACAACAACATTGGAGAATGGTTTCGAACAACAGTTGGAGTAAGGCAGGGCTGTCTACTCTCACCCACTCTTTTCAACATCTTCCTTGAGAGAATCATGGCTGATGCACTGGAACATCATGAAGGATCAGTCAGCATTGGTGGCAGAACGATCACAAACCTCCGCTTCGCAGATGACATTGATGGAATAGCAGGATCAGAAAAAGAACTTGCCAGCCTAACAGAACACTTGAATAAGGCCTCCAAAACATACGGCATGGAAATCAGTGCAGAGAAGACCAAACTGATGACTAATAACACCAACGGCATTAGCACTGATATCAGGGTTAATGACCAGAAGCTGGAAACAGTTCAAAGCTTCAAGTACCTGGGAGCCATTGTATCAGACCAGGGATCCAAGCCAGAAGTAGTATGCAGGACTGCACAGACAAAAACAGCTTTGTCAAAACTAAACACCATCTGGAGAGATAAAAATATCTCACTTATCTCCAAGATCAGACTAATGCGCTCCTTGTCATATCCATATTTCTGTATGCCTGTGAATCATGGACCCTGACTGCAGATTTGGAGAGAAGAGTACAGGCGGTGGAGATGAGATGCTTTCGGAGACTCCTTGGCATCTCCTACAAAGACCACATAAGCAACGAAAGCGTGCATAACAGAATCCAGCAAACCATTGGACCCTATGAGAACCTTCTAACGATCGTGAAAAAGCGTAAACTTAAATGGTATGGGCATGTCACAAGATCCAAAGGACTTGCAAAGACAGTTTTACAAGGCACTGTCCAAGGAGGAAGAAGAAGAGGCAGACCAAGGAAGAGCTGGGAGGATAACATCAGCGAATGGACAGGCCTAGAATTCAACAAAACCCTGAGAAAGGCAGAACAGAGAGAGGAATGGAGGGAACTGGTTGTTGAGTCTTTGAGGGTGCCCCCACGGTCGTCAGACTACGGGACAGATATATATATATATATATATATATATATATATATATATATAATATATATATATATATATATATATATATATATATATATATATATATATATATATATATAAGCGTTCATGTGGTTTTTACATCCAGTTCCCGTGTGTATCTGGTTTTGTAAATTTTGTCATCTGTTCCCACCGGCACACAATGCCCTACTCTTCCGAAAAGCGGAACAAGATTTAACTTGTGCGCGAGATATTCTGCGTGTGTTCGCACACGGGGCCTCGGTTTATAATCTCATCCGAAGGACTTTTGGGGAGAGTGGAGTCTGCACAGTTATTAACTCCAGGGGAAAATATCTCCCTTGAACGGGATTTGACCCGGGATCGTCAGATTGCGAGCGCAATGTTCTAACCACTAGGCTATCCCATCCCCCGACTTGACTTGACTTCCCATGAGAACTGATTTCAATTCCCGGAAAGCCCTGCAGATGGGACAATAATAATACTAATCATCATAATCATCATCATCATCATCATAATGGAATTTATATAGCGCTATATCTTGCAAAAACAGATCAAAACAAATAAACCGAGGTCACGAGTGCAAACTCACGCAGAACATCTTGCACACACGTTCAAAACCCTTTCCGCCTTCAGGCAGAGTAGGTCATAGCGTACTGGTATGAACAGATAACAGATTTGGTGGGTTTTGTGTTTGTTTTTTTACAAAAAACGCACACACACAGTCATCGTGTTTAGACATACATTCCCTTAGTCTGAATGCGGCTACCTTCATGGTAGGCAAAAACGGTTGCATTACGCAAAATCTCTCCATTGGAGAACCCCGGAGCTCTAAGCCAAGAAACGAACAACCCCCCACCCCCCAAAAAAAAAAGAAAAAAAAAGAAACCAACCCCAAAATCGCAGATCATTTGGGGGGGAGGGGGGGGAGGAGGGGGAGGAGGAGGAAATCATGGGGGGAGGGGAGGAGGGGGGGGAGGGGGTGGGTACCTGACATTTCAATGCATACCTGACACAACAACCTGTCAAGAGGCCACAACAGAAGTGGAATTTTCTTCTGGCGCCACGAAGAATCGAATGCGCCATGTTTCCGAGTCTAGCCGTCACCCTAGGCTCTGTCAAGACGCCAAAGATATTTACCGGTATTATCATTTCTAAAAACTGCATCAGACATTCAAAAATGACGACTTAAAACTTCTTCACATCTTTCATTCGAGGGAATAATTCCTCCATTATGGACAAAGATCTTGTGTGGGTTTAGGGTGGGGGGTTGTTTTTGTGTGCATTTAGTTGCAAAACGATAATGAGAACTTCCACATTCAAAGTGGATCCTTTGGAAACTATCCAGGAAACGAGACCTATGTGTGAAAGTGCCACAGTTTGGGGGTGCTTCGGAGTACGCGAAAGCTTTGGTGAGAAGGAAGGTGGCAGGGCTGTTAAGACGTTTACCTGCTAACAAGTAAACCGTGAGGTTCTGGGTTCCATTCCCAGCCTTGCCCCTTCATCCGAGTTTGACTGGAACATCGAACTATATGTCAGATCCTTCGGAGGAGACTCTAAACCAGTCGGGTCTGTGTGCTTACAGACTTGTGCACGGCAAAAGAACCAGCTACAGTTGAAAACTGAAAAGAGCAAGGACGAACTTTCCTACCGTCCAGGGAAAAATTGTAGGTTCAATTCCCAACTGCATCCCCGAAGTCGGAAAGCGGCTACCTTATAAGTGTGGAGGGTGGGGGGAGAGGAACAGTTGTATACGCAAGAATCTCAGCACTGGTGAACCTCAGAGCTGTAGCCAGGAACGAAACAGATTAATCGGAGTAAAACGTGTTAGTGTTGTCAAAGTCAAGTTTGAATGTTTTAGATGGTAAACGGAAGGGAGCACAACAGAGCAAATGTTCAACCTGAGATCGCTGTCTCAGAAGAACTTGCAACACCAGCAAGGTCTTTACCACGCTTTTGTGGACTTTAAGAAGGCGTTCGACAGAGTCCGGCATGCAGCTCTGTGGGCAACCATGAGGCTGTATAACATCAATGCCAACCTGATCAGAACCACCATAGAATGCCTCTATAACAAGGAAACCAGCACAGTCTACTATGACAGCAATATAGGAGTTTAGTTCCCAATCACAACTGGAGTACGCCAAGGATGTCTTCTCTCTCCCACCCGATTCAACATCTTCTTAGATCTTAATGGCTGACACACTTGAATGCCATGAGGGAACAGTCAGCACTGGAGGAAGGACAATTACAAACTGACATCGACGGCCTGGCTGGAAAAGAGCAAGAGCTAGTCAACGCCTTAAAACACCATTACAAAGCCTCTTCGGCACTCATATCAGTGCATAGAAAACCCAGCTGATGACAAATAGTGCCTATGGCATTAGCACTGACATTATTATAGACCACGTGAAAATTGAGACTACCCATAGCTTTAAATATCTGGGAGCTATAGTATCAGATAAACGATTAAAACCTGAAATTCTCTTTATGATACCCCAGACAGCTGCAATGACCAAACTGAAAGTCCTCTGGAACGACAGAACTTCGCCATCAGCGTCAAGATCAGACTGATGCATTCCCTGGTCATGTCCATATTTGTTTATGCATGTGAAACATAGACCATAACAGCAAGACATTGAAAATAGGATGCAGGCAATGGAGATGAGATGCTTTCGCAAACTTCTTGTTATCTCATATAGAAATCATATCACTAACAAGAAAGGGAAAACCAGAATTGAAAACGCCATCGGGCCATATGGAGAGCTCCTGACTTCAGTGAAAAGACGCAAACTAAAGTGGTATTGGGCATGTCATATGAACATCTTGACTGACCAAGACTGTCCTACAGGGAACAGTACAAGGAAGGAGACGAAAAGGCAGACGACGGGAAGACAACATCAGAGAATGGACTAGCCTGGAGCGGAACGACTTCCTACGGAGAGCTGAGGACCGCGAGGATGGAGGAAGTTGGTTGCAAAATCTTCAGTAGTGCCTCAGCGATCTACAAGGATAGGTGAAGGTGAAGAAGGTGAAGGTAAAAATAGATTTTTGTTCTTTTTCCCCCCATTCCTCTGCTCTACAAACAACAGGATTGGATAGGATTGGCATTCCTCGGCTAGAACTCCGAGGTCCACTAATGGTGCGATTTTTGCGTATGCAACCGTGTATACCCACTATAAAGGTAGCCGTTTACCGACTTCGGGGAGAAAGAATAGGTGATATAAAGAAGGTATTTCATGATTCCATCACATGACATTTGGATTTTTAACAATTGCTGTCATTGTTTTGTGCTTAATGTTTTAAAAAAACAACACTCAGATTTTTGAAAGGAAAGATAAATATTGTTTTTATTGAGTTTCTGCTCAAAGTATGGTACTATGCATTTTTGTTGTTTTTTTTCTGTGAAACTGCCAAAAAAACCACCTTAGGCACTGGGGAGTTCACTCACATAATTATCTTGTTTCATTTTGCCTCCGAAAGGTTTGAATATTTTCAACAACATTTATTCTTGTAGACTGAACGCAATATATATATATTGTAAATACAAGTGACCAGAGTTGTGAGTGACCACAACTGATCTGAATGTATTGTGCCGTATTGTATTGTGTTGTATTGTACTGTGTTGTATTGTATACCACTTTAAGTCACGGCAGACTTCTCTGCGTGAAATTCGGACTGCTCTCCCCGGGGAGAGCGCATCGCCACAAGAGCAGCGCCACCCTTTATTTTTTCTTCTTTTCCTGTCAGCAACTGTATTTGTTTGTTTTGTTTTTCTGTTCTTTTTTTCTTTTTTTTATCAGAGAGGGTTTTCTCTACAGAATGTTGAAGGGACAGTTCTCTTGTTGCCGTGGGTTATTTTACGTGCGTTAAATATGTGTGACACACGAGAACTAGGTTTATCGTATCATCCAAAATACTAGCACCCAGACCACCGCCCATGATTTAATGGATTGGGGAAGGGGGGGGGGGGGGGGGGGGGGTTTCGGGCCCAAACACTGATCGAACCACCACACACTTTGAACCCGGACTTTTCGCTTTCTAGACAGGTGCGTTACCTCTAGACCACCGATCCATTAATAAAGAAATCCAAAAGGACACACACACACACATTAAATCACCATGTAGTGAATAGACATTAAACAAAACAAACACACACAAACACACGCACGCACGCACGCACGCACGCACACACACACACACACACACACACACACACAGAGTACATTGTTCTCATCTCGACGCTAACACAATCAAACTGTTTCACTTTTTGGAAGAGTAGGCCATTATGTAACTGTGGGGACGGATGACAAAATTGACAAACGCCATACACTAGATGTAAAAAACAACAACAACAAAACCAAACCCCACATGAAAGTTTATTCCATTATCCTCGAAATAATAATGATAGTAATAATCATCATCATCATCATCATCATCATCACATCATCATCATCATCATCATCATCATCATCATAACAATGATGATGGCGATGATGGTGATGGTGATGATGATAATAA
>CM054155.1:50613157-50618157 GCA_028751875.1 Rapana venosa
AACAACAAAAGCTAATACTATATAACTTCAACTCAATTCACAGCCAGGAAATAATAATAAAATAATAATAATAATAATAATAATAATAATAACAATTATAATAATAAAAATAATAATCATCATCATAATCATAATCATCATCATCATCATAAAAATCATATTAATGGGTTTGAAGATAATAATTACGAAAGAAACTGGCTAAACCCGGTTTTTTGTGTTTTTTCAACAACAACAACAACAAAAAGACCAGATTAACCGTTAACATCAGCGACGTCGTCAGTGTTCAAGTTAAAACCAAAACCCTTCTTCACCCCCCTCCCCCCCCCCCTCACCTCCGCCCCCCTCCCCTCAACAACAAAAAAAGAAGAAAAGAAAAGCTAGTAGGGGCTGGCTACAAAGACTAGACAGTGAGAACAGACGAAAGGAGACGAAGAGACTGAAGAAGAGAATGGGATGAGGCAGCCCCTAGCCTGTGTGGTGTGCCCGCCCTCTCCTACACTTTTGACTGATCCAGGCACAGGAGACGCAGGGGAAGACAAGACGCCTAGCTAGGCTAGCTAGCCTACAGGGAAAAAAGCGAAGGTAAACCACTAGTCTGGCTGACTGGCTCCTCTTCTCTCTCTCTCTCTCTCTCTCTCTCTTCCTCTCTCTCTCCTCTCTCTCTCTCTCTCTCTCCCCCTCTCTCTCTCTCTCTCTTTCTTTCTCTCTCCGCCATGGCCGCGCCGGGTTGTTCCCCTTGGAAGAGAGAGAGAGAGAGAGAGAGAGGGGGTGGGGGTGGTGGGGGGGTAGGTGGTGGTGGTGGTGGTGGGGGGGGGGGGGCTGTTTGTTCGATCTGGGAGACTGGAAACTTCAGAGTGTTTTGTAAGGATCTGTGTGTGTGTTGTGTGTGTGTGTGTGGTGTGTGTGTGTGTGTGTGTGTGTGTGTGTGTGCTGGGCCGTGTGTGTGTGTTGTAGGTGTGTGTGTGTGTGTGTGGTGTGTTTTTGGATGTGTGTGTGTGTGTGAGTTGTGGTGTGTGGAGTGTGTGTGTGTGTGGTGTGTGTGTGTGTGTGTGTGTGTGTGAGTGTGTGTGTGTGTGTTGTTTTGTGGTGTGTGTGTTGTTAGTGTGTGTGTTGTGGTGTGTGTGTGTGTTGTGTGTGTGTGTGTGTGGTGTGTGTGTGTGTGTGTGTGTGTGTTGTGTGTGTGTGTGTGTGTGTGTGTGTGGTGTGTGTGTGTTGTGTGTGGTTGTGTTTTGTGTGGTGTGTGTGTGGTTGTAGGTGTGTGTGTGTGTTGTGTTTGTAGGTGTGTGTGTGTGTGTAGGGGTCTGTGTGTGTGCGTGATTGTGTGTGTGTGTGTTGTTGTGGGTCTGTGTGTGTGTGTTGTAGAGGTGTGTGGTGTTGTAGGTTGTGTGTTTATTTATTTTATTCTATTTTAATTTTATTCTTTTATTTCGATGATAATGTGCGTGCGTGCGCGTGTGTGTGCTATAGGTGTGTGTGTGTGCGCGCGCGTGCGCGCGAGCGCGCGACTGACATAGTCTGCCTGTAGCCTAGCGTAGACTGTACACATTCTGGGCGGTGTCTAGCGGGGGTCATGTGGGCGCCTTCTCTGTAGCTTGAAAGACAGTTCTTTCTAACTAACCGTCCGCCTCTCTCTGTCTGTCTCTGTCTGTCGTTTCTGCCTCCTCTCTATCCGTCTCCGTATCTGCGCCTGTGTGTCTGCCT
Source organism: Rapana venosa (assembly GCA_028751875.1). Taxonomy (NCBI): domain Eukaryota; kingdom Metazoa; phylum Mollusca; class Gastropoda; order Neogastropoda; family Muricidae; genus Rapana; species Rapana venosa. The sequence goes on from CM054155.1 coordinate 50,614,859, forward strand.
GTGTGTCTGCCTGTCTGCCTGTGTGTCTGCCTGTGTGTCTGTTCTCTCCCTTTCAAACCTACACACACACACACACACACATCACCACACACACACACCACACACACTCATACACGCACACACACACACACAACACATACACACACACACACACACACTCATACACGCACACACACACACAACACACACACACACCCCACACACACACACACTCACACACACATACACGCGCACACCACACACACACACACACACACACACACACACACACACACACACACACACACACACACACACACGGGAGAAGGGGAGAGGTGGTAGGAGGGGAGAGATAGCCTGGTGGTTAGAGCGTTGCGCATTGCGCTCGCGAAGTGACGGGCCCGGATTCGAACCCCTACCAAGTTCAATGGGGATTATATCCTGGTAGAGTGACCACCGTGGGTCAGTACTGACTGACTCCTCTCCCCTGAAAGTCCTTCGGGTAATACTGTAAACCGAGGTCCCGTGTACGAACATAATTATGCAGAGATGTTTGCGCACACGTTGAAACCTGTTCTGCCTCTTTGGAAGAGTAGGCCATTTGTGCCGGTTCTTAAGAACAGACGACAAAAGATCTCTTTAAAAACAAACAAACAACAAAACAACCAACCAACAGTATGCACACTGATGCCGTGTTAAGACATAATCCCCGAAGTCGGAGTGTAGCAACCTTACATGGTAGGCAGTAAAGATCGCAAACGCAAAAAAAATCTCACAAATGGTAAACCTCGGTCAGAGCTCTTATCGAGAACACCTCCCCCCTCCCCCCCCCCCAAAAAAAAAAAGAAAAAAAAGATGATCAACTCATTCATATCTCAAGGTCGTTTTCCACCTATCCACAGTCCGGTAACGTCCCCCCCCCCCCCCCCCCCCCCCCCCCCCCCCCGCCCCCCCAAGCTCTATTTTGTCCAGGCTGTGTTTTGTGTGTTTTTTCCTCTTTCTGATCTCTCCTTCAGACTGGTTACCTATTGGCTGGGTGACCGTTCGTGCACCTTGGCTTCAGTACAGTTCCCCAGTTCACCCAGCTGTACATGGGTACCTGCCCTTTTTTTAGGGGTCATGGAGGGTAAAGCAGCGAAGGAGAGGAGATGGGCTCCGCCCTCAATATGCTGGCCCCTTAGAGAAGCTGAGGTTTCTGACACCTCGCTCCCCAACGACCGCATAGGTTATGGGAATACATGAACCATACCTTTTGACCTCTTCAGGCCAATTAGTGATGAAGATACACAATTACTGATGCACATACACAGTTAGTGATGCACATACCCAATTAGTGATGCACATACCCAATTAGTGATGCACATACACATTGAGTAATGTACATACACAATTAATAATGCATAATTATACACAATTAATGATGCACATATACAATGAGTAATGCACACACGATGGGGAACACACATACACAATGAGTAATGCACATACACAATGAGTAATATACATACACAATTAATAATGCATATACACAATTAATGATGCACATATACAATGAGTAATGCACACACGATGGGGAACACACATACACAATGAGTAATGCACATACACAATGAGTAATGCACACACAATGAGGAATGCACATACACATTGAGTAATGCACATACACATTGATTAATGCATATAGACAATGAGTAATGCACATACACAATAAGTGATGCACACAGACATCAGTTTACAAAGGTTCCAGTACCACCCCTAGCCTGTGAACCAGGATAGGAATGATGACAGTAAAGGGAAAGGTGTCCCATAACCTATGTGGTCATAGTGGAGCGAGGCGTCAGAGACCTCAACTTCTCTAGGGGCCAGCATGTTGAGGGCGGTGTCCATCTCCTCTCCCTCGCTGCTTACCTTCCCAGACCCTAAAGAGGCAGGTACCCATTTACAGCTAGGTGAACTGGGGGACTGTACTTAAGCCAAGGTGCGCAAACGGTCACCCATCCAAGTGGTAACCACGCTCGATGCTGCTTAATCTTGGCTGGGGGAAAGCGAGTGCTCTAACCACTGAGCTATCCCGTCACCTTAAGAATCATTACAGCTAGAAAAAATATATAATTATAGCGACGACAATGACAACGCAGTCGATATGTTGATGATGATGATGATGATATCGATGACGACGATGACAATGATGGTGATGGTGACGATGATGTTGATGATAATGATGATGATGATGATGACATCAATGATGATGATGACGACGATGATGATGATGACGACGCCGACAACGACGACGATGATGATGACACAGAACCAAGGCTGAAGAGACAGGGGACACAGCTGAATAGGACAGGGGGACACAGCTGAAGAGACAGGGGACACAGCTGAATAGGACAAGGGGACACAGCTGAACAGGACAAGGGGACACAGCTGAATAGGACAGGGGGACACAGCTAAGTAGGACAAGGGGACACAGCTAAATAGGACAAGAGGACACAGCTGAATAGGACATGGGGACACAGCTGAATAGGACATGAGGACACATCTGAAGAGACAGGGGGACACAGCTAGATAGGACAGGGGGACACAGCCGAATAGGACAAGGGGACACAGCCGAATAGGACAAGGGGACACAGCCGAATAGGACAAGGGGACACAGCTGAATAGGACAAGGGGACACAGTTGAATAGGACATTGGGACACAGCTAAATAGGACAAGGGGACACAGCTAAATAGGACATGGGGACACAGCTAAATAGGACAAGGGGACACAGCTGAATAGGACATGAGGACACAGCTAAATAGGACAAGGGGACACAGCTGAATAGGACATGGGGACACAGCTGAAGATACAGGGGGACACAGCTAAATAGGACAGGGGGACACAGCTAAATAGGACAGGGGGACACAGCTGAATAAGACAGGGGAACACATCTGAAGAGTACAGGGGGACACAGCTGAATAGGACAGGGGGACACAGCTGAAGAGACAGGGGGACACAGCTCAAGAGACAGGGGGACACAGCTGAAGAGACAGGGGGACACAACCGAGGAGACAGGGGGGGCACAGCTAAATAGGACAAGGGGACACAGCTAAATAGGACAAGGGGACACAGCTAAATAGGACAAGGGGACACAGCTAAATAGGACAAGGGGACACAGCTAAATAGGACAGGGGGACCCAGCTGAATAGGACAGGGGGGCACAGCTGGATAGGACACGGGGACACAGCTGAATAGGACACGGAAACACAGCTGAAGAGACAGGGGGACACAGCTGAAGAGAGAGGGGGGGACACAGCTGAAGAGAGAGGGGGGGGGGACA
>CM054155.1:50620657-50625657 GCA_028751875.1 Rapana venosa
TCTCTCTCTCTCTTTCTCTCCTCTCTCTCCCTCCTCTCTCTCTCCCTCTCTCTCCTCTCTCTCTCTCTCTCTCTCTCTCTCTCTCTCTCCCCTCTCTCGATCCTCTCGATCCTCTATCTTCTCTCGCCCCTCTCTTCTCTCTCCCCTCTCTCTCCCTCTCTCTCTCTCTCTTTCTCCCTCTCTCTCCCTCCTCTCTCTCCCTCTCTCTCTCCCTCTCTCTCTCTTTCTCTCTCTCTCTGTTGTTGTTATTTTTGTTGTTGTCGCTGTTGCTGTTGTAGTTGTTGTGTTTTGTTCTGATTAGTTTGCAAGCAAGGTTTTTTCTCTGTTGTTGTTGCTGATGTTGTTGTTCGGTGGTGGTGGTGTTGTTGGGTTTCGCTACTGACAAGTTTGCCAGCATGTCTTCTCTCTGTTGGTGTTATTGCTGATGATTTTGTTGTTGTTATTGTTGTTGTTGTGTTTTGCTGCTGACAAGTTATCCGGCATATTTTCTCTCTGTTGTTGTTGTTGTTGTTATTGTTGTTGGTGGTGTATTTTTGCTGCGACAAGTTGCACAGTTTCTCTTGTTTGTGTTGTTCTGCGACAAGTTGCAAGCATGTTTTTTCTCTCTCTTGTTGTTGTTATTGTTGTTTCTGTTGCTGTTATTGCTGTTGTGGTTATTGTTGTAGTTAAAAATAGAAACGGCTTTTGTCATAGACTCGACATAGAGCCCGGATAGATGAATATGTAAACAGCTTTACTTTTTTTCTTTTTTTCTTTTAGGGTTTGGGGTGGGTGGGGGGAGGAGAGAAAAGGGGAGGTGGTCATTGGACGGGGAACGTCATCTGTTCAGGTCGGTGGGTGGTTGGATGGGTGGGTAGGTAGGTAGGCGGGTTGGTGGGTGGTGGTGGTTGGGTAGACAGATGGATAAGTTGGTGGGTGGACAGATGGATGGATGGATGATGGATGGATGGATGGATGGACGAAAGGGTGATTGGTGGTGATGGACGGATGAACGGATGATGAATGGATTGGGTGGATGGTTGGGTAGGTTTATGGGTGTGTGGGTGTGTGGATGGATTTTTATTATTATTTTTAAATATTTTTCTTTTATTATTTTATCTGGATGGATGGGTGAGTAGGTTGATGGGTGGGTGGGTAAGTTGATGGGTGAGTGAATGGATGGATGGATGGATGGATGGATGAGTGGGTAGGTGGCAGATGGATGGATGGGTGGATGGAAGGACCAACAGACGGATGAGCAGACGGATGGATGGGCTCACAGACAAACAGAAAGACGGACGGACAGAAAGATATACATAAACATTTGCTATATAAATGGGTGAGAGACAATTTTTTAACTCCGACTTAGGATTGCTTGATGTAGCCAATCAATACATGAACATATTTGATATACGTTTTCGGAGTTGGAAAGTCTTTTTTCTGAAGGGGAAGATCAAGTAGTACTACCTAGATTTCTTTTTTTAATCAAAAAATCTTTTTCATTGTTTCTTTATTACATTGCTGTTTTCTGATAGCACAGTGTTTCAAGTTTCATGTGCAATTCAAATTATGTGGATATGTGGTATAGTTTGTAAGCTATGGTCCTTCAAAGTATATGGGGTATGCCTCTTTATGAGCAAAAGATGGCGACTTTGGGGCAAAAATTAGTATTTTAGCACACACACACACACACACATACACACACGCCGAGTTGTCTGCAACGAAAAATAACATCTGCTCCCGGCGCCTATGAACAAGAACAGTAACTCGGCCTCATTGCAAATGGCTGCTTCCATAATTATGTGAGCGATTATTGACAGTTTTTGAATGAAGTGATTTCTTTAGTGAATGGACACAGGGGACTGTTTCCCTTCGTCAGTATGTCTTGTGACAAGAAAATGAGAGGTAAACGTCGAAAGAAGAGGAGATTGTGTGGAAAGAAGTACAGTAAAGAGCGAAATGTTGGTCGAGAATGTGAACTGTTCTGCTGTTTAAGACCGTTTAAAACTGCAATGAAGAAGAAGCAGTTTATTATTAATCTGAAGTTCTTTAAAACAACGTCGTTCCATCGGGTGGTCTACAACCTTTAAAGTGCAACGTGCACTCAATCTCGGGTGAAAATGGAGAATTTGTATGACGTTATAAAAGATTGTAGTGATAGTTCTAATGATTCTTGGAGTGGTGATTGTGGAGGCGAAGAAAGAGGCGGAGGAGGCATGGGATACTCATACAGGAATCTTGAACAAGCAGCGAGGGAGAGCAAGCCTGACCTGCCTGGTGCTCATTGAGGCAGACTGTAAGTAGGCCTATTATTCATTCCTGTGTCCGGTTTTGTCTGAAAACCACATATTTGGAGACATTTAACACCGAAGTTTTTAACATCTTTATTATTATTATTATTATTATTATTATATCATCATTGTTATTATTATTCAAGATAAATGTTTCAAATTTGGCATACTGAATGCTAGAATCCACCACTTGGTCATGAAGTAAAATATACTCAGTGTATGAATTAGAACTGCAATGGCATAATTTCTATTAAGGGTAAAACATGTGTGAATCTAGTGTTTTTGGTGGTGGCTCTCAAGTTATTATTAAGGATAAGTACATGATTTCACTTCGTGACCATGGTAAGCTAACTGCAGTACTTGACTTGGAACAAAATGCAAGAAATAAAGATGCTTCGCTTTTATTCTAGGGTGGAAAAATTAAGCCACTATTGCAAAAAACTACATTTTTAATCATTGATTTTTGGGGAGGCAAGTTGCAATAAAAAGTCAGATTAAATTCTATTAGTTTGTAACAGCCGAGTTGCAAGGGTGAAGGCAGGATAGGAACAGTGCAACAGAAGACTCAGGAGAAGATGGTGGGTCAGTCTGTCTTTATTCAGCTCTCAGCATGACACTGGTGGCGAAGGGGATGGAGGGTACTGTACTGACCAGCAACTCTGACCATCTCTTTATGTATACACATTGGGCTGGCTGCAAAGACAACACAATGAAAAGTGGCTGAATCACAGTCTATCGGGTCCCTAATGGGGTAAAGTTTGAGTTTTCTCACGCAGCTTCAATTGTGATTATCTGGCTACCCTCATAAAAAAACCTAGACTCTATATATCAAAATAAATTGGAAAACAAAAGCATTAGGGTGTATTACTGCATTTTCGACCACAATTTTCTGGCTGCAAACTGAGGGCCTCTGACTAGACACACTTTTAACAGTCTCACGCAACTTTCGGCAATATAGGCAAAAGCATTAAAAATCCAACAAGACAAAATACTTAAGTGAAAAATAAAGAAATATGATCCACAGTTTGTATGAATATACATATTAACTAAAGGTGCCCATGAGGTGAGATAATTTTAATTAAACTGTGACGCGGAAAACACGCTGCACATTCATGTCTGTGTGCTGGAAAGTATGAACGATGTGTAATAATATAAGTTATCTATACTAACATCTTCCAATCTTTTACTCACTCACATCGAAACCTAAACTATACTGTTGATTTGTACTTTTGTGTCAACATTAATTTTTATCAATTTCAGTTCGATTGATTTCAAACTTGTTTACAACAAAGAACGGCGGTCTTCGCCTTGTTTCAAACGGCGCCGTAAGCCTTACGATCTAGATTTTAGACCTGTTAGATCTATCACTTAAATTGACCAATGTTTCATGCATTTAAATAGCGATCAAGATCTAGACCTGTTAGAACTGTCACTTAAATTGACCGGTGTTTTATGCATTGAAATGAAATTGATTCCGCGTGATTTTCAGTCGTACAATACGATTTATTGGAAAAGATGTGTTACGTTGGAATTTGAAATGCTCAGCCGGTGGTGAGATCAAGATACCCTACGCCGACATGATGGGACAGGGGGAGAATATTCATTTACAAAAGGAATGGGGAAGTTTCACTGTTGTTGACATGAATCGAGTAAAGATCAGACTTTCAACAATGGTATCCATGAATATGAGCAAATAATGTGACTTTTTAAAGTTGCTGTTAACGATTGTGTTACAAGGGAAATAACTCAAACTTAAAGAGTATATTGTTGAATTAGTATAATGAAACACTCCCTATAAACAACAGTAGAAGTCATTTAAACAAAATAGAACAAATGCAATATAAGTTACATTATAATTACGAAAAACAAAAGAGTTTAGGTACTATACTGATGCAAAAATACAAATATATACTGTGCATAAAACAATGTATTTTAATTGTGAAACTAGCAAATGCATATATTTTTGACCGCTCATACGACCGTTTTCCTCATTGTAACCTGCAAGCAGCGCGGTCCAGTTTACCCCAGAGCATCATCCAAAAATGTCCCACATGGGGAAACCCAGGAGGATGTAAAGCCCAACCGACGTCCAGCTTACACACACGCGCGCGCGCTAATGTGCCCGGCTACAACTTGTGAGCCATTGCTCTTGCATTATGCAAAAGTTGAAGAAAATATTTTAATTAACAAAGATGTAGCAACTATGTATGTTTAATACCACCTCGATAAGTAGTACTACCATCTTGAACTATCCGCATTTTATGATTGTTTGCTTGTCATACAGTACTCCATCTCTGTCTCCCTCCCTCCCTCCTACTCTCTCTCTCTCTCTCTCCCCCAACTCGCTGTCTGGTCTGTCTTCTCGTCTCTCTCTCCCAACTCGTGTCTGTCTGTCTGTCTGTCTCTCTCTCTCTCTCTCTAGATATATATATATATATATATATATATATATATATTATATTATACTATACACCGATACAGGTCTGCATCCACACACACACACACATGCAGAAGATCAAATATGCACGTTAAAGATCTCGACATCGCTCGGTGGGTACAGAAAACCGATAATACCCAGCATGCGTCCTGTACAAAAAATGAACTGCTCTGACGTCGGAATATGTCAGCCAGAGCCGGCGGGCAGACCCCATGCAGGAGAAGACCAGGTACTGTGCACCTCACTCTACATGAAGAAGATGATGGCATTCTGTCCAAGAATCCAGTTCTTCC
>CM054155.1:50628157-50643157 GCA_028751875.1 Rapana venosa
ATTCTCTCTCTTGTCTTCTCTGTTTTCTATCTCTCTCTTATCTATTATCTTCTGTCTGTCTGCCTTTGCCTGTCTGTCTGTCTCTTCTCTGCTCTGTCTGTCTGTCTCTCTCTCTCTTCCTCTCTCTCTCTCTCTCTCTCTCTCTCTCCTCTCTCTCTCTCCTCTCTCCTTCCCTCCTCTCTCTTTTCTATCTTCTCTCTCTGCCTGTCTGCTGTCTCTTACTCTGTCTCTGTCTGTCTGTCTGTCTCTCTCTCTTCCTCTCTCTCTCTCTCTGTCCTCTCTCTCTCTCTCTCTCTCCTCTTTCCCCTCCCTCTTCTTTCTCTTTTTCTCTCTCTCCCCTCCCTCCCTCCACTCGCTTTTTTTCTGAGTGCGCGCCTCCGCACAGAGAGGAGATGAGAGACTTGATGAGAGAGAGAGAGAGAGAGAAGAGAGGAGAGAGAAAGATGCGAGAGAGAGAGAAGAGAGAAGAGGAGAGAGAGAGAGAAGAGAGAGAGAGAGAGAGAGAGAGAGAGAGAGAGAGAGAGAGGTGGTAAGAGATTTTAAGATGTGTGTTTGTGGGAACGGTAGCCTACAAGGAGGGAGACGAAGAGGCAGACAGAGAAAACAATGGGGAAGACAACACCAGAGAGTAGGCTTGCCTTAAGTGGAACGAATTGCTACGAAAAGCAGAGGACCGCGGGGAGTGGAGGAAGCTGGTTGCAAAATCTTCATTAGTGCCCCCACGGCCCAAGGGATAGGTAACATGTAACAGGCTTGTGTATGTTACACTGTACTTTTTTTTTTTTAGGGGGGGAAGGGGGGGGGGGGGGGGGGGGGGGGGCTGGGATTCAAACCCTCGACTCCTGCCGTTCATTCGCTCGGATATGACAAACCACACCGGCAGATCCACCAAGTAATAATAATAATAAAAATAAATGGAATTATATATAGCGCTATATCTTGCAGAGACAGATCAAAGTGCTTGCACTCAACTCATCCTTACACACAGTCATACAACCGGTAACAATTAATACAATCATCCTAAACACCCGGTTCGGTAGTACTCTACATCAACACCCCCCCCCCCCCCCCCCCCCCCCACTCCTCCCCCTCCCCCTCCCTCTCACCCTGTCAACACTCCGAAAAATACTCCGAATCAGGGACTGTTTCGTTACAGCTCTGCCGTCAACCACCTGTACGCCTAGCCGGCAACACACCTGGAGACTGGTCGGGCAGATAAGAGAGATCAGACCGCCGATCAACTACCTTCCCCCTTCTCCCCCCTTCTTCCCCCTTCATCCTCCGCCCCTGCTCCCCCAACCCTCCCTCCACATCCTTAACCTCCCACTCCTCTCCTTTTCCTCCTGTCTCTCCTCCCACCACCGTCCACCCACCCACCCCCTTACCTCCATCCACTCACCACCACCACCACCACCACCGAACTCGCATGCGCTCGCCTCGCGAGCGGATTAGGCGTGTAAAAAGAAGAGAGAGAGAGAGAGAGAGAGAGAGAGAGAGAGAGAGAGAGAGAGAGAGAGAGAGAGGATTTGGGTATAAAGTCGTGAAGGCTTAGCCGGTGTGGGTTTTATCCTCCTGTGTGTACAGAAGGGTTGGTGCTTGACATCCATCGTCGTGGTCGTGGTCTGTGGAGGTTGGTGTCTTCCTGGGAGAAATTTTGTCTTCTTGACTTGCAGAGTCTCGTTGACAGGTGGGTCGGAGCATCGAGCATCATCGTCTTCTTCTTCTTCTTCTTCACAGCATCAGCCCAGCCTCTGCAGCCCCGTCGCCGCAGTACAGCGCACCTAGGGTACAAGCTTGGGTGGTGGTACATCAGTGGTCAAGAGGTAAAAGCTATAGATACCCATGTAGTAATAATAATAATAAATGGAACTTATATAGCGCTATATCTTGCATATACAAATCAGTAGTAGAAGTGGTAGTGGTAGTAGTAGTGGTAGTAGTAGTGGGAGTAGTAGTAGAAAGCAAGAAGTTTGTGGGTTCGTATCCCTGTTTGAGGCTGAACTAACTTTTTTTCTTCAAAACCCATATCCACTCTTAAGACTCTTAAGTATCTCTGAAGTCGGAATGCGGCTACCTTCATGTTGGGCAAAAATCCGTTTGTTCGCATGTATACCGCAAAATCTCACCATTGATGAACCTCGGAGCTCTAGCCGAAGAACGTGGGGGAAAAAAAGATTGTGAGTGGTGGTCTGTGTACTAGTCTTTTTTGTTTATTTTTTTCTGTGATGAGAGATTGAGGTCGTTGTGTTTAAGGCATATTTAGCGCACGTAAAAGAACCCACGGCAAATATCGAGTTGTCTCTGGCTGAAGAACCCACGGCATCAATGGAGTTGTCCCTCCCTGACAAAATTCTGTAGAAAGGCTCATCTTAGGAGAAATCTAAACTACACATACAGGCAGGAATTTAAAAGGAAAAAAAATGATAATGGGTGGCGCTGTTCTTGTGGCGACGCGCTCTCCACTGGGAGAGCAGCCCGAATTTGGCAGTGAATGAAAAACTGTACACAGTGCAACACAATCCAGTATAATACTGCAGGTGGTTTGAAGTGGAGATAGGCACGTCCATGTATACAGCTTATAGTCTGCGCTGACTAGTTTTTGGCCCGTGATATGGCCAGTGTGTGTGTGTGTGTGTGTGTGTGTGTGTGTGTGTGTGTGTGTGTGTGTGTGTGTGATTATTCATTTCGAAGGTAAGAGAATAAGCACTCATGTGGTTTCTTTTTTTACATCCAGCCCCCGTGTGCATGCAGTTTTGTAAAAAAAAAAAAAAAATTGTCATCCGTTCCCACCGGCACACACAAGGGCCTACTCTTCCCAAAAAGCGGACCAGGTTTTAACGTGTGCGCGAGAGATGTTTTGCGTACGTTCGCACTCGGAACCTCAGTTTATAGTCTCTTCCAAAGGCTTTTGTGGGGAGTGGAGTTGGCACTGGTGTTAGCTCCAGCGTGTGTGTGTGTGTGTGTGTGTGTGTGTGTGTGTGTGTGTGTGTGTGTGTGTGTGTGTGTGTGTGTGTGTACACGTAGGCATGCAGGTGTAAGTTGGTGTGTTTTTTTTCATTTAGAAACAAAAATACACAATTTGAGCATGTTCGATGTTTAGGAAAGATTAAAAAATCTTTTCGAATTTTTTGTTGTTTGTTTGTTTGTTCATCTAGATCAGGTTGTGTTATGAGACTGGAGCAAAAAGTTAATAAATTAAGAATAAGTACAAAATAAGAGAGAGAGAGAGAGAGAGAAGAGAGAGAGAGAGAGAGAGAGAGAGAGAGAGAGAGAGAGAGAGAGAGAGGAAAAGAAACTTCCCTGCCAAGCAACACTATGCCCCCACCCCCACCCCACCCCCACCCCCAAAAAGAAAATAAAAGCAAAGGGATGGAAATAGATTCCCCCCCCCCCTTCCCTCCCGAAACTGCTATAAAAGAAATAGATAAATATTCATAGATACCTCTTCCTCCTAGTGGAAAAAAATGCCATCCAATCGTGGCAACATTTTTCAAAATACATGTCTGCTCATTTCCATGCCGTTTTTTACACTTTAAAATAGAATAGACAGAGAGCGAGACAGGAAAAAAGCTGAAAGAAAAGGGTAAAAAAGGGGGAGAATAATATGAAAGGAACCATGTTGGTGACATAACATTGCCATTTGAAAGATTTTTTTTTTTAAAGCGCCGCTGATTGGCTCCAAACACCATCAGACCATAATTGCGAGAAACTCCTGACTTCAATGGAAAAAAACGCGAATTAAAGTGGTTCAGGCACGTCACTCGAACATCAGGCCTGGCCAAGACTGTCCTACAGTACAAGAAGGGAGACGAAGCAGGACAGAGAAAATGGAAAAAAACCGCGAATTAAAGTGGTTCAGGCACGTCACTCGAACATCAGGCCTGGCCAAGACTGTCCTACAGTACAAGAAGGGAGACGAAGAGGCAGGACAGAGAAAATGGAAAAAAACCGCGAATTAAAGTGGTTCAGGCACGTCACTCGAACATCAGGCCTGGCCAAGACTGTCCTACAGTACAAGAAGGGAGACGAAGAGGCAGGACAGAGAAAACGATGGGAAGACACAACATGAGAGAGTGGACTGGCCATGAGTGGAACGATTTGCTACGGAAAGTAGAGGATTGCGGGGAGTGGAGGAGGAAGCTGGTTGCAAACTCTTCAGTGGTGCCCCTACGGTCTACAGGACTACGGGATGGGTGAAGGTGAGGTGGTGGATTGGCTTCAATAGCTTGCGATGCCATTACACCCCTTCTTGAGGGAATGCGTATTGGGTTTTTTCTGTCTGAGATGAGTGAAGATGTCATTGGTAGTGGCTAAGAACAAAGTTGGTTGTAAGGAATCTGGGTTTTGGTTTTATTTCATCTTATGTGTCAGTTGATGTGGTTTTTCTCACAAAGCGGTGACCGTCCTGGGTTGACCCTATGGTTGACCAGGGCGTTGATACAAGGAACGACAGTAGAGTTAGTTTTAAAACCTTTTTTCGTTTTTTCCCCGTCGGGGGAGGGGAGGAGAGGAGGGGGGGGGGGTGGCTGTCAGTATGAATTTAGTATTCTACCCTAGGAACTCCCTCTTTTCTATCCCTCTCTTTATTTCTGTCTTGTTCCTTTTCTTCCTGTCACGGCTTTCTTGTCTTATTTTCTGCCTTCTTTGGTACATTCTCCTGCCTTTTTTCCCCTTCTTCTTCCAGAAAATCTTAAAAGAACAGTTGTCTCTCATGCCAAAGTCAAAAGTCGGATGTGCTGGGCCTGACATGTCAGGGGCTTAAAGGCGAGGGCAATGCATTTTCGCTCATGTGACAAACACCAATAGCTGCAGCAGTCTGAGTGTTCGACGACAACGACGGAGAAGAAGAAGGAGTAGGGGGAGGAGAAGAAGAACAAGAAGAAGAAGGGGGAGAAGAAGAAGGAGGAGGAAGAAAAGAAGGAGGAGGAGGAAGAAGAAGGAGGAGGAGGAGAAGGAGGAGGAGGAGGAGAAGAAGAAGAAGAAATAGAACTAGATTGGACCGCCTTCCTCAGTTTCTCCCTCAGCCACGTTTCCTATTCACTGTCCAAGTCGGCACGAACTGTCCTCTTGAGTTTTGACGGGAAATCGCTTTCTTTCGCTTCTGTGTGTGTGTGTGTGTGTGTGTGTGTGTGTGTGTGTGTGTGTGTGTGTGTGTGTGTGTGTGTGTGTGTGTGTGTGTGTGTGTGTGTGTGTTTGGTCTAGAGGTAACGCACCGACGTACAAAGCGAGAGGTCTGGGTTCAAAGTGTGTGGTGGTTCGATTCCCCCGTTTGTGATCGAACCCCCACCACCCTCCCCTTTACTAGACCGTGAGTGGTGGTCTGGATGCTCGTCTTTTCGATATTGACAATAAACCGAGCTCCCGTGTGCGACACGCATTTAGCGCACGTAAAAGAACCCACGGCAGCATGAGTGGTGTCCCTGGCAAAATTATGTTGAAAAAGCCTCTTTGATAGGGAAACAAATAAATACACATGCAGACAGGAAAGGAAAGAAAACCAGGAATGGGTGGTGTTGGTCTTGTGGCGAAGCGCTCTCCCCGAGGAGAGCAACCTGAATTTCACACAGAATAATGTCGTTAGTTTTAAGTGGTATACGATATATATATCTACTGATGTATATCATATCATACCATACTGATATATATATATAGTATGAGTATGAGTTTGTCCATCACGTATAGATTTTCCTTCTATCAAAATAATTGAAATAGTGATATCAAACAAAATCAGTTGTTTAAAAGTTTGGTTTTTTTCGTTCCTCAGCTAGAGCTCCGAGGTTTACCAGTGGTGAGATTTTGCGAATGCGACCGGTTTTCCGCTGCATTCCAGCTTCGGGAATACTGTTTTAATATCTTGTACTCGTGTTTGTGGACAGCAGCAGCAGCAGCAGCAGGGGGAAAGGCGCCTACACCCAGGATTCTTGCCGACGTCGCCCCGCCACGGTGACGACATCACCGATACTGACGTCATCATCATCGGCTGCACGGCTTGTATAAAGACGGCTGGGAAGGTGTCGAGGGGAGGGAGAGAACTGGTAGTTCTTCAGAACGTGTCTGCCTGCCTGCCTGCCTGCCTGCCTGCCTGCCTGTCTACGAGGCGAAGTTTTATGGGCAGGCTGCAGACAGGAAAGCCATAGAACGAGAGCGAGCCAGAAAGGGGTTACATCAAGCCAAATCAAAGACTATACAGCATGTACCCCGTCCCTCTGATGTTGGCCCGGGTGTAGGGTGGCGGCCTGTGAAGACGGGAGCCATAAAAATAAAAGAACAACTCTCTTCTTCCCATTCACTCCGCGACTGTCTCTCTCTCTCTCCTCTGTGTCTCTCTTGCTAGGCTAGGACCCTCACCTCACCTCACCTCACCTGTAGCCTACCCCACCCCGCACAGCCTGACTTGACTGCCTGCCGCAGACGACGCCCGCCCAGACGGACCCGCAGTGTAGCCGCCCACTGTGGCGACGAGGATGAGTTCAGTGAGCAGGACAAAAATGGGGTTTGATGGGCCTGATCTGAGAACACACGCAGACAGAGACAACATCAACAGACTTTAATATATAAAAAAATCTTTTCATTTTTTTTTTTTTAATTGTAAGGGGCAAAGTGTGACTCTATAGCTAAGCTACCACTGTTTGCTGGAGACTGTGAATAAAAGGGTAGAGTTGCAATAAAACAGACAACAACAAAAACACACCCAAACCCCCCCCCCCCCCCCCCCAAAAAAAAAGCAAGCAAACAAACCCCTCCCCTTATCCCCCCAAACAAACATATCCAACAAAAAACAATAAACCAAACCAAACCAAACCAAACAAAAAAACGGAAAGAACTCGAAGCGGTATTTGATCGATGAAGGGTACCAAACAAACTGCCAAGTGAGAACTCAGATACCTTTTCCTGTCATTCACGTTTGCTGCCTAGTATGCCACATGCGCAACTCTTAAACTCGAAAAGCGGAAAACAGATGTAAGATTTGAACGCTGTTTTTAACGTAGATCAGACAGCGGAACAGAGAGACCAATTCTAGAAAGAAAACACCCCAGAAGAATTCATTCTTATGATGCTAACTCCAACTAGCTGCTGTCTGCACTGGGGAAAGGCACGTCACACTCGTGAAGCGTTCAGGGATGGAGGACAATATTCTTTCTGCCACCAACACACACAGACAGGGATTTGAACCCAGGACCCGCAGCAGTTGACCACAGAGGTCCGTCCACGTCTTGACGTCGGTGTGTGAAGCACGCGCGTGTGCCATCGCTGAAAGGATTTCCTGAGAACGTCTTCAGAATCAAGGTCAGTTGGTGGTGGTGATGGTTGTTTGTTTATTTTATTTTTTATTGTATTGTAATCCACTTTTAAGTCACGGCAGGTTTCTTTGAGTGAAATTCGGGCTGCTCTCCCCTGGGAGAGCCCTTTGCCACAAGAACAGCGCCACCCATTGTTTTTTTTTTCTTTTCTTGTCTGCAACTGTATTTGTTTCCCTATCAGAGTGGCTTTTTTCCTACAGAATTTTGCCAGGGACAACTCTCTTGTTGCCATGGGTAAATAATTATGTGTAACACACGTGATATCGGTTGATCGCCTCATCCGAAAGACTAGCACCCACACCATCACTCGCGGTCTAGTGGATGGGGGGAAAGTTTCTGGCCCAAACGGGGATCGAACCACCACACACTTCGAACCCGGACTCATGGCTTTCTAGGCAGGTGCGTTACCTCTAGATCACCGATCCACTAACCACTTAAACTCTGGTCTGCTATGTTTGTCAGGTTGGCCATAATCCACATACCTGCTTGTGTATGATTGTTGCTGTGTCGCTTGTTGGTTGATTTGTTGGTTGGCGAGTTAGTTGATTGGCTGGTTGACGGGTTGGTTGGATGGCTGATTGGTTGGTTGGTTGGCAGGTTGATTGGCTGGTTAGTTGGTTCGTTGGCTGTTTGGTTGGTTGGCTGGTTAGATGGCTGGTTGGTAGGTCAGTTACTTGGAGGGTTTTTTGTTGTTGTTGGTCATGCTGTCAACCAAATTCTCTATGGCAATCTGTTGCTGCTTGGTAATTGTCTCCCCTGTGTGCATGTTTTTACTGAGGTAAATTTCTTCTTCGTCGAACGTCCAGATAGCAAATATTATTGTATGTCATATGAGCGAAAATGACTTGTGCTGCCGCTAAGCGCCTGACAAGTTAGGCCCAGCACATCCGACTTTGGCATGGGAGAGAATCGCTACCTTTTTGAGACTTTCTGGGAGAAAAAAAGGCAGGAGAAGGGACCAAGAAGGCAGACAATAAGACAAGAAGGAGGTGACAAGAAGAAAGGGAACAAGGCAGAAACAAAGGGAGGGATAGAAAAGAGGGAATTCCTAGCACAGAATTCGCAGATAGTGGAGATGCAAATTTACACCCCCCCCCCCCCCCCCCCCCCCCCCCACAAATCCCAACAGGGAACTGAGGTAAATAAGTTGACTGTCATGGCGATTCTGCATCCGTCCTTCGGACTATATGTCATCCTTCTCTCTCTCTCTCTCTCTCTCCCTCTCTCCTCTCTCTCTCTCTCTCTCTCTCTCTCTCTCTCGCTTCTCTCTTTTCCCCTCTCCTCTCTCTCTCCTCTCTCCTCCTCCTCACTCTCTCTCTCTACTCTCTCTCTCTCTCTCTCTCTCTCCTCTCTCTCTCTCTCTCGCTCTCTCTCGTTTCTTTTTGATTTACGTTTTCGTTGTCGATTTTAAAATTTAAAAAAAATGTTACCCCCTTTGACTGCATTTGCCTGAGAATCTGAAGGGAACTTGTGGACGTTTTTTGCTTCTTTTATTCTTGTACGGGGACGGGATAGCTCAGTGGTCGGAGCACTCGCTTTCCCCCAGCCAAGTTAAGCAGCGTCGAGCGTGGTTACCAGTTGGATGGGTGACCGTTTGCGCGCCTTGGCTTCAGTACAGTTCCCCCAGTTCACCCAGCTGTAAATGGGTACCTGCCCTCTTTAGGGTCAGGGAAGGTAAAGCAGCGAGGGAGAGGAGATGGGCGCCGCCCTCAATATGCTGGCCCTAGAGAAGTGAGGTCCCCTGACGCCTCCTCCCCTACGACTTATAGGTTATGGACTCCTTTACCTTTACCCTTATTCTTGTACCTTTCTTTTGAATCTTTTCTTTCTTTTTTCATTCTTTCATTCACTCTGTCTTTCTATCCTCTTTTTCTTTCTTCTTTTTTCTCTCTGTCTCTGCCTCTGTCTCTATCTCTCTGTCTGTGGATGTCAGTTTTTTCTTGTCTGTAAGGCTCTCTGTCTCTCTGTATCTGCCTGTCTGTCTGGGCTCTGTCTCATCTCACTGCTCTCACTGTTTCGCTCTCTCTCTCCCCTCTTTCCCCTCTTCCCCCCCTACCTCCCTCTCTCTCCTCTTCTCTCTCTGTCTGTCTCTGTTCGTCTCTCTCTCTGTGCCTCGTCTGTCTTTTGTCCTGTCCTGTTTGCTGTCCTGCCCCCCCCCCCCCCCCTCTCTCTCTCTCTCTCTCACTCATCCTCTCTCTCACTCACCCTCCCTCCTCCCCTCCCCTCCCTTCCCCTCTCCCCCAAATCTCTCTCATCTTACCTTTCTTGTTTTCCTCCTCCAGTCTAACAAACTATGCTGACTGCCATTACCGCAGAAGTGGCACGAACAGTGTCTTGTGCCAAAAAAAGGTGGCACACCGCTAAGCAAGGGAGATAATTACTTCCGACTCGGGTAGGGGGTCCGCTGTACAGTTCATTGAAGACCCAAGATGTTTCTGGGCTGTATGTGTATACATACATACATACGTACATTTGTCTTTTACTCTCGTTCTCCAGTGTGTGTGTGTGTGTGTGTGTGGTGAGTGTGTGTGTGTTGTGTGTGTGTGTGTGAGTGTGGTGTGTGGGAGGGGGGGGTGTGAGAGAGAGGTGGGGGGGGGGGGGAGTGTGTGTGTGAGAAAGAGTTTGTGTGTGTGAGTGTGTGTGTAGAGAGAGAGAGAGAGAGAGAGGGGGGGGGGGGGAGTGTGTTGTGGTGTGGGTGTTTGGGTGTGTGTGTTCGTGAGAAGGGGGAGGGGAGTGGTGTGTGTGTGTGTGTGTGTGTGTGTGTGTGTGTGTGTGTGTGTGTGTGTGTGTGTGTTTGTATTGTGGTGTTGAGTGTGTGTTGTGCTGTGTGTGTGCGTGTGCGTGCGCGCTCGCACCTGTGCGTATTTTAAACATATGAGGCAGACAGACAGACCAGGCCAGGGAAAAAAAGAACAAAAACGATAATTTCATTTCACGAAGGTAACAGATGAAGTAACAGAGACTTCTTTTATCCAGCCATAAAAAAAGAAAAAGACAGAATAATGGGCAGACAGACCGACAGGACAAGACAGAGAGAAAGACAAAGAGACAGAGAGACAAGACAAGAGGGAGGAAAGGAATGGGGGAGGGGGATGGGGGTGAGAGACGCTACAAAAGAATAGGCACAGATCAGACAGAATGAGAGTTGTGGAACAAACAAAACAACAACTGCAATAGCAACAAAGCAACAGACACTCTCTCACACTCTGACTAAGCTGTTCATTGCGGCTCTATACAGGACTTCGGAAAGTTGCTGAGGGGGTAGACAGGACTTCAAAAAGTTGGCTGAGAGGGTAGACATGACTTCGGAAAGTTGGCTGAGAGGGTAGACAGGACTTCGGAAAGTTGGCTGAGAGGGTAGACATGACTTCAGAAAGTTGGCTGAGAGGGTAGACAGGACTTCGGAAAGTTGGCTGAGAGGGTAGACAGGACTTCGGAAAGTTGGCTGAGAGGGTAGACAGGACTTCAAAAGTTGGCTGAGAGGGTAGACAGGACTTCGGAAAGTTGGCTGAGAGGGTAGACAGGATTTTGGAAAGTTGGCTGAGAGGGTAGACAGGATCTTGGAAAGTTGGCTGAGAGGGTAGACAGGACTTAAGAAAGTTGGCTTGAGGAAAATGGTAAGGAAAATGACTTCAAAAAGTTGGCTGAGAGGGTAGACAGGACTTCGGAAAGTTGGCTGAGAGGGTAGACAGGACTTAAGAAAGTTGGCTGAGAGGGTAGACAGGACTTCGAAAAGTTGGCTGAGAGGGTAGACAGGACTTAAGAAAGTTGGCTGAGAGGGTAGACATGACTTCGGAAAGTTGGCTGAGAGGGTAGACATGACTTCAAAAAGTTGGATGAGAGGGTAGACAGGACTTCGGAAAGTTGGCTGAGAGGGTAGACAGGACTTCGGAAAGTTGGCTGAGAGGGTAGACAGGATTTTGGAAAGTTGGCTGAGAGGGTAGACAGGACTTCAAAAAGTTGGCTGAGAGGGTAGACAGGACTTCAGAAAGTTGGCTGAGAGGGTAGACAGGACCTACACTAAGAAAGGACTTCAGAAAGTTGACTGGGAGGGTAGACATGATTTTGGAAAGTTGACTGAGAGAGTAGACACGACTTCAGAAAGTTGCTGAGAGGGGAGACAAAAGTGAATTATAGGACAAAGTTGGCTGAGAGGGTAGACAGGACTTCAGAAAGTTGGCTGAGAGGGTAGACAGGACTTAAGAAAGTTGGCTGAGAGGGGAGACAGGACTTAAGAAAGTTGCTGAGAGGGTAGACAGGACTTCGGAAAGTTGGATGAGAGGGTAGACAGGACTTCGGAAAGTTGGCTGGGAGGGTAGACAGGACTTTGGAAAGTTGGCTGAGAGGGTAGACACTAAGACAGGACTTCAGAAAGTTGGCTGGGAGGGTAGACAGGACTTCAGAAAGTTGGCTGAGAGGGTAGACAGGACTTTGGAAAGTTGGCTGAGAGGGTAGATACTAAGACAGGACTTCAGAAAGTTGGCTGAGAGAGTAGACATGACTTCGGAAAGTTGGCTGAGAGGGTAGACAGGACTTCGGAAAGTTGGCTGAGAGGGTAGACAGGACTTCAGAAAGTTGGCTGAGAGGGTAGACAGGACTTCAGAAAGTTGGCTGAGAGGGTAGACAGGACTTCAGAAAGTTGGCTGAGAGGGTAGACAGGACCTCAGAGAGTTGGCTGAGAGGGTAGACAGGACCTCAGAGAGTTGGCTGAGAGGGTAGACTGGACCTTAGAAAGTTGGCTGAGAGGGTAGACATGACTTTGGAAAGTTGGCTGAGAGGGTAAACAGGACTTTGGAAAGTTGGCTGAGAGGGTAGACAGGACTTCAGAAAGTTGGCTGAGAGAGTAGACAGGATTTTGGAAAGTTGGCTGAGAGGGTAGACAGGACTTTGGAAAGTGGGCTGAGAGGGTAGACAGGACCTACACTAAGAAAGGACTTCAGAAAGTTGGCTGGGAGGGTAGACATGATTTTGGAAAGTTGACTGAGAGAGTAGACACGACTTCAGAAAGTTGGCTGAGAGGGTAGACAGGATTTTGGAAAGTTGGCTGAGAGGGTAGACAGGACTTAGAGAGTTGGCTGAGAGGGTAGACAGGACTTAAGAAAGTTGGCTTGAGGAAATCGATAGACAGGACTTCGAAAGTGGCTGAGAGGGTAGACAGGACTTAAGAAAGTGGGTATGGGAGACAGGACTACAGACCGAAAGTTGTTGGGCTGAAAAGGTAGACAGGACTTCGAAAAGTTGGCTGAGAGGGTAGACAGGACTTCGAAAGTGGTGGGCTAGAGGGTAGACAGGACTTCAGAAAGTTGGCTGAGAGTGGATAGACAGACTTCAGAAAGTTGGCTGAGAGGGTAGACAGGATTTTGGAAAGTTGGGTGAGAGGGATAGAAGTCAAAGGTAAATTTTGGAAAGTTGGCTGAGAGGGTAGACATGACTTCAGAAAGTTGGCTGAGAGGATAGACAGGACTTTCAGCATTCTGAGAGGTAGACAATTTGAAGTTGCTTGAGGCTACCGATCTTTAAATTGCTGGGGCTCTTCTTCTCTCGACTTTCAAGTTTTGAGGTCTGTCTTCCCGAAAGTTGGCTGAGTGTATCTCTTGTCCCCGTTGCTCGGTAGGCAGCCCCCTCTCTCTTCTCTCCCCTTCCCTCTCTCTCTCCTCTCTCTCTCTCTGTCATCTCATCTCTCTCTCCTCTCTCTCTCTCTCTCTCTCTCTCTCTTTCTTTCTTCTGCCCCTTTCCTGTCTGTCTCTGTGTTTCCTCTGTCCCCTCCTCTTGCTCTTTGCCCCCTCCCCTGTCTGTCTGCCTGCCTCCTCTGTCTGTCTCTCTGTCCCCCTCTCTCTCTCACTCCTCTCTCCCTATCTGTCTCCCCCTCTACTGTCTGTCTCTGTCTCTCGTCACTCTTCCCTGTCTCCTCTTCCCTGCTCTCTCTTCCTGTCCTCTCTCTCTCCCTCCTCTCTCTTCCCCTCGCCCCCCTCTCCTCCCCACCCCCCCCTCCTCCTCTGTCATCTCGCCCCCCTCTCCTCCACGCCCTCATCCCCTATACCCGTCTGCCCCCCTCAATCTGCGCCTTCTGCGCGCCCCACCTGCTCTGACTTCCCTGTTCTCCAGGCTTTTCGCCCTCGCCTCCCTCCCTTCCGCGCCATCCCGCCGCCCCACCCCTCACTGTAATGGGGCCGTATTTTGGGAATGTTAGGGAAGGGAGAAAGAAGGGAAACGAGAGAATACAGAAAAAGGGAATGGCCAGAGGAAGGACGTGGGTGGTTTGTTTGTTTTTTTCGGTAGTCTTTACGTGATAGAGTTGTGTAGTGGGTCTTTGTTTGGAGAGGGAAGAGGGGTGTGTGTGTGTGGAGAATGGGCGAAAAGGAGATTGTGTGTGTGGGGGGGGGGGGGGGTGGGGGGGGGGGAGGCGGGGTGGGGGGGTTGTGTGTTGTTGTGTGGGGGGGGGGTAGAGTGTGTGTTGTGGGGTGTTTGTGTGGTGAGAGAGAGGGGGAGGGAGGAAAGAGAGGGAGGAGAGAAGAGAGGAGGGGAGAGAGAAAGAAAGACAAGAAAAAGAGAGAGAAGAGAGAGAAGAGGATCAAGGGGAAGAAAGAGAGACAGACAGCTGACAGACAGAGAGAGACATAAGGGGGGTGGGGGATAAAGAGAGAGATTTATCAGCATTTTTAAAAACTGTTACATCACAAATCTGTCATCTTTATGGAATGGCCCAGACTGCTATGAAAAAGATTCCACAGATTTAAAAAAAAACAACTCCTTGTCACTTTATTTCTTAAACAAAACGCTTCCAGCTGCCCTTTTATAAATAAATGAACCCATCCATCCATCCATCCATCCATCAGATAATCAATCAAATAATTATTACAACTGTTCTTATCGTTTGAAGGAATCAAATTCTGTCTTACTCTGCCACTCTCTGTTTCTGTACTGTTTTCTTATCTTTCAATGTCTCAGTCAGTCAATCCGTCAATCCATCCATCCATCCATCCATCCATCCATCCATCCATCCATCCATCCATCCATCCATCAATCAAGCAACCAGCCAATCAATCAGTAAACACATAAGTCAATCAAATAATAAATAAGCCAATCAAACAACCCATCATCAATTATTACCAATGTGATCCTATTGAAAATCAAATTCTGTCTGTCTTTTGTCTCACTCTCTGTTCTGTCTTTCTCTTCTCTGTCTCTCTCTCTCTCTCATCCTCTCTCTCTCTCCTCCTTCTCTTTCTCTCTCCTCTCTCTCTCTCGCCTGTCTCTCTGTATGTCCATCTATCTCTCTATCTCTCTGTTGTTCCTGCCTATCTGTCTGTATCTGTCTGTCTCTTTGTCTCTATCTCTCTCCTCTGTTTCTCTGTCTCTCCCTCTCTCTCTATAATAATAATGTATGGATTTTTTTCGCTGATTTTTAAACAACACTAAGCTCTCTCTCTCTCCCCTCAGTCTTCTTCTCTCTCTCTCTCTGTCTTCTCTCCTATCTTCTTCATCTTCTTCTGTCTTCTCTCTCTCTCACTCTTTCTCTTCTCTCCTCTCTTTTGGTTTTTCTCTTGTCTGTCTGTCCAGGTTGTCTGTCTCTCTTTCATTGTCTCTCTGTCTTCCTCTCTCCCATTCTCTCTGTCTTCTTCCGTCTGTCTTCTCGGTCTCTGTCTCTATCTCGTCTCTCTCCTCGTCTCTCTGTTCTCCTACTCTCTCTCGTCTCCTC
>CM054155.1:50665657-50668157 GCA_028751875.1 Rapana venosa
TTCAATTCTTTATCCACCAGCATTTGTCTGTATATTCATCCATTCATTCATTCATTCATCCACCAGTATATGTCTGTCCATCCATTCGTCCATCCCATCCATCCATCCTCTATCAGTCTATCCACCCATCTATTCCTTCAATTTATCCTTCCATGTATCCACCATCCTTCCATCTACCCATCCATCCGCCATTAATCCACCAGCATCCATCCATCCATCCATCCATCCATCCACTCGTCCTCCAGTATCTGTGTGTCCGTATATCCATCCACCCATCCATCCACCTATCTGTCCATCCATCCACCCATCCATCCACATATCTATCACCCATCCATCCACCCATCCATCCGTCCATCCATCCATCCACCACCCACCCACCCCCACCCATCCATCCATCCATCCACCACCGGCATCGATCCATCCATCACCACCCATCATCCATCCACCCATCCTCGGCATCCATCCATCCATCCACCGGCATCGATCCATCCACCATCACATCCCCCCGGCATCGATCGATCCACCCATCATCACCCCCCATCCATCTATCTCATCACGCATCGATCATCTCACCATCCATCATCCACGCATCCATCATCCATCACTCATCATCCATCTCATCACACCCGGCATCGATCCATCATCCACGCTTTGTTAGTCATGGCTTGTTGTTGGTCAGTTTATGCTGAAAAATCACTCCATCTTATGATTGATCATTGTTGTTACAACGTTTGACTATTTATTATTGTCATCATTTTTATCATGTCACTGTAGTGTTCAACGGTTAAGAGGAAAAAAATCTTGAGAAGTCGGAGTATGGCTGCCTGTATGGCGAGGTACTTGACAAAAGAGTCATACAGGCAAACTTCTCATCCTGTGTGTGCTTTTTAATTTTAGTCCCATAGCAGTTCTCGGGTGGGGGTGAGTGAGACTAGAGTGAATATTTTGACAATCGGCATACACAGAAACATGGTCTCTGTGATTTTTTTTTTAAATGTGAAGAAAGGACTGAAGATGGAGTGTGTGTGTGGTGTGTGTGTGTGTTGTGTGTGTGTGTGTGTGTGTGTGTGTGTGTGTGTGTGTGTCTGTCTTGTGTGTGGGTGTGTGTGTGTGTGTGTGTGGTGTGTGTGACGACGTTGGGATCGGTGCTGTGCCAGCTCAAGACGTGTCTGCCCACCAAGTGCAACAAGTTCAAGAGTGTCCCCGATGACTGTTGTCCTCAGTGCGCAGGTCAGTCATGACGTCACTTCCTGTCTTTGGACGGAAAACCCGTGTGTGTATGCGTGCGTGCGTGCGTGTCTATGTTTAAAGAAAAGAGGGTGGTTTAAGAATTATTTGTTTATTTATTTATTCAGTTTAAGTTCGGATAGAGTTGTCACGTCATCACGGTTTTTTCTCTCTTTTTGCGTCACTTCTTTTCATGACTGAAATGTGTTGGGTTTGGGGGTTGTTGTTTTTATATACTTTTGAAGAGATGCATATGATTTAAAATGTAGTCATTTTCTCAGCTGGTTTATATCTTGTTTTCGTTGTTCTTCCTAAATGTGTCTAAACACCAGCCTGCCGTGGCGCTGTGGTTAGCGCCTTGTGTTAGCTTAGGTTAGGAAAGGGTTAGGGGGAGTTTGGGTTAGGATTAGTTGAGGTTAGGATTGCATGAAGTTGGGGGATTAGGATTAAAGTTTGTTTGTCCATTTATTCCAGAAAAGTAGCAGGAAAACAACTTGGGGATGAAATGATTAAATCACGACTTAATGGACTTGTGAGAAGGGAAATATATGTCTTCGCTTGCTAATGTCGCTACAGGAGTGTTGATTTGATCGCCTGTTACTGTAGGGATCGTCGTCGTCGTCGAACGCTTAGACAGCAACCACCGTTGTCTATTATACGAGCGAAAATGCGTTGCACTGCCGTTAAGCGCCTGACAAGTCAGGCCCAGCGCATCCGACTTCGGCGTGGGAGAGATTTACCATCTTTTAAGTCCTTTCTGGGGGTGGGGGGTGGGAAGCAGGGGTATGGACCAAGAAAACTGAAAATAGAGAAGGTGACAGGAAGAAAAGGAACAAGGCAGAAACAAAGAGAGGGATAGAAAAGAGGGAATTTTAACCATAGAACTTCCAGAAGGTGGGGGATGGCTATTTATACTGACAGGTCCCCGGTATCCCCTCGTGGGGAGGCTGTAGAGAGGTTACTTTGATTATTTTTATTGCATACAAACTGAAAACGTTGTAATGACATGAACGAATACGTATCCTTCATTTCTGAAGGAAAACATGAAAGGAATGTGATTTTGTTTGGTAGGCATGTATCCTCCACCCCCCAAACCGGCCCATTCCTCAGCTAGATCTCCGAGGTTCACCAACGGTGAGATGTTTTGCGTATTCGACCGATATTGCCTACCATTAAGATAGCCGCATTCCGACTTCGGGGATGATTGTCTAAACACGGCACCAGTGTGCTTGCAGGTCTTTTTGTGGGGTTTTGTGGATTGTTTTGTTTATTT
>CM054155.1:50673157-50688157 GCA_028751875.1 Rapana venosa
TGTATGTCCTTTCCAGCTCAACCTTGGTAACCACGCTCAGTGCTGCTTAACGTTGCTGGAGTTAACATCAGTGCAGACTCCACTCTCCCCAAAGTCCTTCGGATGAGACTATAAACCGAGGTCCTGTGTGCGAACGCACGCAGAACATCTTGCGCACGCGTCAAATCCTGTTCCGCTTTTTGTAAGAAAAGGCCATTGTATGCCGGTGGGAACAGATGACAGAATTCACAAATCCGCATACACACGGGGACTGGATGTTAAAAAGCACATGAGTGCTTATTCCATTATCCTCGATGTAAAAGAATAAAATAAAAAATAAAATAACCTTAGCTGGGGGAAAGCCAGTACTCTGACCACTGAGGGAAGAAGGTAAAGGTGTCCCATAACCTATGAGGTAGGGGAGCGAGGCGTCAGAGACCTCAGCTTCTCTAGGGCCAGCGTATTGAAGGCGGCGCCCATCTCCTCTCCCTCGCTGCTTTACCTTCCCTGACCCTAAAGAGGGCAGGTACCCATTTACAGCTGGGTGAACTGGGGGACTGTACTGAAGCCAAGGCAGCGTGAACGGTCACCCATCCACTTGGTAATCACGCCTCAATGCTGCTTAACCTTAGCTTGGGGAAAGGGAGTGCTCTGACCACTGAAGGAAGAAATAACGTCATGTCAGTGCTAAAACCAGACTGGGTGTGTGTGTGTGTGTGTGTGTGTGTGTGTGTGTGTGTGTGTGTTGTGTGTGTGTGTGAAGTGGTCTCATGTGCGTGCTGTGCTGTGTGTGTGCAGGGAAGTCGCAGGCTGTCAGTCGGACCATCCTTGAGGCCCGAGAGTTCAGATCTACCATCACCTGCCACCACATCATCGGGGCCACCAATAAACGTGAGTCTGATTTGGCTGACCGAAAGAAAGAAAGAATGAATGAATGAATGAAAGAGAGAATGAATGAATGAATAAAAGAAGGGAGGGAAGGAAGGAATGACTGAAAGAAAGAGAGAATGAATGAATGAATGAAGAGAATGAATGAATGAAAGAATGAATGAATGAAAGAATGAATGAATGACTGAAAGAATGAATGAAAAGAAGGGAGGTGGAGGGAGGAAAGGAAGGAGGGAAGAGGAAAAGAAAGAAGAAGAGGGGAAAAGGAGAAGGAAAGCAGGAAAGAAAGAAAGAAGGACGGAAGGAAGGAAGAGGAAAAGAAAGAAAGAGAAAGAAAGGAAATGAAAGAGAAAGAGGGAGGATGAAAGAAAGAAAGAAAAAAGAAAGGATGAAGATTTTAAAAATGGGAATGAAGAATTAAAGAAAAGAAGGAAACAAAGGGGAAAGGAAATATATACAAGCAAAAGATGAAAAAAGAAAGGAAGGAATGGAAAATAGTAAGAACGAAAGAAAGAGCCGATAAAAAAAAAATCAATATTGATAATGGGGAAAACAAACACGAAAAATTACAATCCAACGTAAAAAAATTTTAAAAGCGGGGTGGGGGGGGGGGGAGAGAAGATACAGTAAGACAGGAGAGAGAGAGTTCTTCTGATTGATATTATTAATCATCGTTTTCATCATCATTATATCATCACCATCATTAACTTAAGACCTCCTCTATGGAGAATTTGTGAAGGGAAAACGTCCCACAGGCAGACCACAGCTGCGATTCAAAAACGTGTGGCAAGAGGGACTTTAAAGCCCTGAATGAACATCGACCAGAACAACTGGGAAGCAATAGCCCTCGAACGGTCAGTCAGCCTGGAGACAGACTGTGCAGAAAGGTCTCTCCATGTTCGAAGAAACACTTGCTCAGCAGCACGAGGCAAAGAGAAGGAGAAGAAAGGCTGCAGCCCAGGCAGACAGACAGACCAGCATTGTCAGACTTCATCTGTGCCTTCTCTGCCATAGGGACTGTCTGTCATTCCCGTGTGGGACTGGCCAGCCACAACCGAGGCTGTACCAGAATTAAGACACCTAGAGCGCAACTCCATAGTCTTACGAGACTGAAGGCTGCCTGGTATCATCATCATCATCATCATCATCATCATCATTTCTCTCTATGGAATAGATTCTTATCTTTCTCTCTCTTTCTCTCTCTGTGTCCGTGTTGTGGAACAGGGGGGTTCAAGAAGCTGCTGAAGAAAGTGGAATCCAAGACTCGCCGGTGTGCCTCCAAGAAGCGCCGCTGCGTCACTAAGGCTTGGACAAGGTCCTCAAACGGGAGCGGCGTCTGAAGCCGCTCCCCACCCAGAAAGTGTGCGGACAGTGAGCACCATCCGTGACGTCACCACGGACTGGATGACGTCATGCGGGGGGTGCGATGACGTCGCTGTGAACTTGGTGATGATGTCGCGGTGCACCTTTGATGATGCAAGAACTTTTTTTTTTTTTTTTTTTTTTTTGGGGGGGGGGGGGGGGGTCGGGCTTGTGTTGTGTACATGTTGGTTCATTAAACAAGGAGAAAAAAAAATCTTGCAAATGACATGATGATCAACACAGCTTTTGACGCTATAGCTTGCTTTTTTTTTGTTTTTGTTTTTTGGTGTCCGGTTGACTGGTGACGTCATTGCAGCGGCGACGACGACCTATGTGGAGATTACACGTCAGAGATGAGATGAGATGTAGATATATATATGATATGTATGTGATATTTTGAAAGCTTCTACATAGAGCATGTAATTTATTTTTTGCGGACAAAAACTGCTTTGTCTTCAGCTATGGTTGTGATTTCACTTTTTTTTTATTTAAACGAAGAGGTAGATGTTCCACGACGAAGGTTTTGAACGATGGTTGTGCGGGTTTGTTTGAGGGTGTGTGGTTTTTTTTTGTTGGTGCTTTTTTTTCGTGGATGGCATGAGGCTGGTGAAACAAGACTTGTTCTTCAAGGCTGATCTTGAGTAACGCTTGTTGTGGGATGTGAAATGGGTTGAACAGGCAAAGACAGTGAGCGTGGGGGACTGTAACCAACGAAGGAAAGGGGTTTTGGGGTTTGTTTGGTTTTTTCAAGTCTAATGTGGACAAAATAATCACATCGATGACCTAAATACTCGTTATGACAGAAGTGATGTGCGTGTTTTACTATGCAGAAATTGTATGCGGTGGAAAGGGGGGGAGGGGGGGTGTTAGTATGCTTTGCATGTGAAGAAGGAGGAGGAGAACGCCGTGCCGTCAGTGAGGGTGCAAGACATCATCAGAGGATAAAAGTGACGTCAGAGTGGAGACGGAAGTGATGAAGCATGTGTTAGAAAGAAAGACGAAGATGAAAAGTTAGAGAGAAAATCATGAATCGTACTGAGGAGGATTAAAAAAACAAATCTTTCTTGTGTATTCCTTCTACCGAAGGCATCTACAACGCATTGGTGAACGAATACAAAAAATGGAAAGGAAGTTAATGCCTATTTCCCTCGAAGAAACATCCTTCTCCAGAAAGTTTAATTCATATTTCATGAAACAGTTTGCAAACCTCAACAGTTCATTCAAAAGGACAATCCAGATTTAACGCTTTCGAGTTTCAGACAAAACTAAAAAATCCACGAAAAAAAATTCACGACGGATGGACAGACAAGCCGAAAACTATGGATGCTGAAAATTGGGGTACGGACATTACACCATCTGAAAATATTACAGGAAAGTCTTTTGCAATGCTTTACAAAAGAAAGACGAATAAGTTTTATGGAACCTTTGTCTCCGCAACAGTGGACTTTAAAAATCGGGGTGCTAGATGTTAGGTTAGAGACGAACGGAGTGAGAATCGGTCATGTGTCGTGCGTTCCCTAGCTTAACACCCTGGGAGGGTCACCACCCAGAATATGCACTCTTGTCGTCCCACTCTTCTTCACATCTTGGGTGGGAGTCACTGTGAGAAAATCTGTGAAGTTTGGCCGCCTGAAAATGGATGATACTGACAGATTTATTTTTTTATACTGAAAAGAAAAATCGACTCTGAACGAAACGGTAGAAACAATTATTGTAACCATGTTTCTGTGGTGAGCTGAGCTTAATATAAAACAAAGCATTGTAAACCATGTTTTATCGCCTGAGAACGACTTTGCAAAAAATAAATAAGTAAATAAAAAAACAACGAACGCTATTTCAGCTTTTAATAAAAAGTTTTGAGTTTTTGTTGGCAATGTGAGAAAAACAACAAGAAAACCAACACTGTACAGATGCAAAACCACAACGATATTCTGCTGTTACACTTTTGTGTACCGGATGTAAACCAACTTCCGGTTGTGACTTCCGTTATGGCAGGCTGGCTGGCAGGCTGTGACTTGGGTGTAAGGAGGGGGGAGAGGGTGACAGCGTGAAAAGACAGCGTGAACCCTGCATCACTGACAGTCAGTGTGTTGTACAAATCTGCCGACCGACCACGCAGGCTTCCGAACAAACGTTGTCATCGGCAAAAACGGAAAGATACTACTTACTTACTCTTTTGTTGTCTGAAACAAACAACAACAACATAATGTGACTTTTTGGTTTCGTTTGGCTTGGCTTAGCTTTGTGCTTGGCTTGGCTTTGTTTTGGTTCGAATTGAACAAAAAGTTTTGGCTTGTTTGTTTGTTTGTGTGTGTTCTATAAAACAAAAAAAGAAGAAAAATCGGGGAAACTAAGTGCTTCTGTCTCTCAGCTTGTGTGTGTGTGCGTGCGTGCGTGCGCGCGTGCGTGCGCGTATGCCTACGTGTGTACGTGCTGGTTTGCCCTGTGTGTGTGTAAGTGTGGTGTGTGTGTGTGTGTGTGTGTGTGTGTGTGTGTGTTCTGTACGCAGAAATTCTATACAGTCTTTTTTTTTAATTTTTTTACATTTTGAATACACTCTGAAATTGGGAAGCGTTTTAGGAATAGTCGGTGCTTTTGACTCTGGTTGCAATGTTGTTTGTTGTTGTTGTTAATGTTGGGATTTATTATTTTGTACAAGCTAGGAACTGTACGAAAGAAAAAAGAAGAAGAAAGACAGACAGAAAAAATGGTGTGTTCTACACTGTGGTTTCCCTCCCATAGTGTGGTCTAGTAGTTGTATTCGTGTATCACTTTAAACCAGAGGAAATTTCTCTGCGCTAAATTCGGGATACTTTCCCTAGGGGGTGAGCGTGTCGCCACAAGTACAAAACCACCCATTGTTTTTATGATCATTATTATTGTTTTCCTGTCTGCATGTGTAGTCATTCGTTCCCTATCAGAGTGGGGGGGGATCTACCGAAGTAAATTTGCGGGGACAAACAACTCTCTTGCTGAAAGTGTATTGCACACAGGACTTCAGTTTATCGTCTCATCCGAAATTCTAGTACCCAGACCATCACTTACAGAGAGAATTGCTATAAGATGTAGCGCTCTTTGTTTTATTTATGTGTACTTTGTCAATAAACCACATATTGTTTGATAGTAAGTCATTGGCATTGAAAAACCACAATTTTTTTCCCCAGCAACCATATTATTATTATTCTTTTTTTTATTATTGGGTACACAATAACCATGATATATATATTTTTTTTAAAGATAATGTGATTATGCAAAATGTGTAAAATGATAACATTAAGAGAAATTTAAAAAATTGGAAAAGCAACGAAGTATTTGAAAAGAGAAAAAAAAAATCTTGCATATTTGGTGATAGTAAACGGGGGATTTTTTTTTAAGTGTACTTCACCTTGTATGATTTATGAAAAGCTTCAGTTTGCAAAAAAAAACCAAAAACACTCACAAAAACCCCAAAACAAACAAAAACAACCCCCCCCCCCCCCCCCCCACGCACCTATGTTTTAGTTTTTCATTTATGAATACTTTTTCTTAAGCAAGAAAAGACTTTTTAAAAAATTCTCCATTACTGACACCCCAAAAAACTGTAGTTATTTATACGCAAAGGCATCCCCGAAGTCGGAATGCGGCTACCTTCATGGTGGGGCAAAAACGGTCGCATACTCAAAATCTCACCTTTGGTGAAATTGGACCACTATAGCCAAGGAACGAAAAAACAAGATTGCAAAGACAAATATTGTATTCCCGCTCCGCGACAAGAGCATCAAGGTTCACCAATGGTGAGATTTTTTTGCGTATGCGATAGTTGTAGCCGCATTCCGACTTCTGAGACACAGTTGGGAATGGAACCAACCAATTTTGCAAGGACAGTCGAGAGGTACCTCCCGGCTCTTTCCGATTTTCAACTGTCGTGGGTTCTTTTGAAGTGCACAATTCAGTAAGCATACAGGTCTGACTGGTTTAGAGTCTCCTCCGAAAGATTTGACATTCAGTTCAAATTTTACCTGTCAATAACTAGAAAGAAAAGGCAAGGCTGGGAATGGAACCCAGAACCTCACGGTTTACGTGTTAGGCAGGTGAACGTCTTAACCGTCCTGCCACCTTCCTTCTTAAAGATCAGAGTCATTCCCACCAGGTGTCAGGAGTTTCGAGATTGCCCACACATGTTCACAAACACTTAGTTAGGCTGCTGATTTATTGATGGCCTCTCCGAAGTCGGATTGCGGCAGCTACCATAATGGTGGGCAGAAACGGTCGCATACTCAAAAACCCCCAAAAATCTCACCATTGGTGAACCTGGGAGCTTTAGCCAAAGAATGAAGGGGGGAAGTAAGGCTGTAGTTTACATGTGCGTATTTCAACACTTGAAAAAACATTGACCACTACCCCCGAAATATTTCATTTCATTTCTTGTTTTGTTTTGTGAAATTCTGCAGAAACGGATCGCTTTCTAAGTGTAGATGCATTGGTTTTTTGTTGTTTGGTTGTTTTTTTCGGGGGGGGGGGGGGGGGGCGGGGGATGGGTATTTCTTTATCGTGCAAGAAACGGTTAACATTCTGAGAGTAACCACTGCCACTTTTAATGAACTTGTTTCTGATACTTTTACCGTATGGGGGGGGGGGGGGGGGGGGGGGTATACATCTTTATGTATGGAGGTGTATGGTTGTGACTCTTACTAGATGTATTGCATGTTGATAACCTTGCTTTTTGATGTGCTTAGAATAATAATAAGAATGTGATCCATTCTTGAAATTGCTTCTCTCTGGGTAAGATAAACTTGACCACTGTTTACTGGGTGTTTTTTTCAGCGTTTTAGTGTGGTGAACACTACAGATGTCAAGTGTCCTTTTATTCTGTTAAAAATGAAAGTTATGTAAGATGATGGTTTGTTGAGATTCCTCCTTCCTTCCCCTTCACCATTCCCATAGTATGACTGTGGGGTCACCACTGAAAATTTTGCAACCAGCTTCCTCCACTCCCCTCTGTCCTCTGCTTTCCTTAGCAAATCGTTCTACTCAAGGTGGGTTTTTTTTAATCAAAAGGTGAATAATGATGTGTGTTACAGATGTTGTTTTTTTTAAAGTAGACTGGCAATTATCTATCTCCTTTCAAGATTCTTCTTGTGTGTATTCACACACAGGGCCTCGAATTATAGTCTCATCGGAATGAATGTTGCATGCAATTGCTCGAATGCTTATGACTGGTTAGGTTACAGTATGGGGAGATGGGGGGCAGGGGGAGTCTGCCTAAAAACAATGTTATCAGAGTTGGGAGTTGCTGATATTTTCTGTTAAGGTGAATATTACCAGATGGTGCTATTATATTTTTTAAAAGTCGAAAATGATTGGTATTACTGAAACCCACGGCGGGGGTGAAGTGAATGATAGGATATTGTTGGTGGTTCCAGATTTAGCCGCGTATCATTGGTTGGTTCAGATTCATCTTTGTGGTAAACCATTGGCTCTTTCTGACAGAGCTGCATATCATTGGTTGTTCTTGATTTAGCTGAATATCATTGGTTGTTCTTGATTTAGCTGAATATCATTGGTTGTTCTTGATTTAGCTGAATATCATTGGTTGTTCTTGATTTAGCTGAATATCATTGGTTGTTCTTGATTTAGTGAATATCATTGGTTTTCTTGATTTAGCTGAATATCATTGGTTGTTCTTGATTTAGCTGAATATCATTGGTTGTTCTTGATTTAGCTGAATATCATTGGTTGTTCTTGATTTAGCTGAATATCATTGGTCGTTCTTGATTTAGCTGAATATCATTGGTCGTTCTTGATTTAGCTGAATATCATTGGTTGTTCTTGATTTAGCTGAATATCATTGGTTGTTCTTGATTTAGCTGAATATCATTGGTCGTTCTTGATTTAGCTGAATATCATTGGTTGTTCTTGATTTAGCTGAATATCATTGGTTGTTCTTGATTTAGCTGAATATCATTGGTCGTTCTTGATTTAGCTGAATATCATTGGTTGTTCTTGATTTAGCTGAATATCATTGGTTGTTCTTGATTTAGCTGAATATCACTAAAATTTTGTTGTTCCTTATTTAGCTGCAAGTTGCTGATTTCTTTTTTATTTTTGTTGCATATCATTGGTTCTTGATTTAGCTGAATATCACTAAAATTTTGTTGTTCCTGATTTAGCTGCAAAGTTGCAAATTTCTTTTTGAATTTTGCCACATATTTGTTTAGAACAAATATCAATTGCTTTTTAAATTTTTGGGTTCAATTTTTGTAATTTGTCTGTCTGGGTTTGGTTTGGTTTTGGTTCTTTTTTATTTCGGGGAGTGGGGAGGGGGGATGTTGTTGCTGGTTTGTTTCTTCTGTTACTTTTGGTAGTGTTTTTTTCGGGGGTGGGGGGATGTTAGAATTTTTTTGTCATCAGCCTGGTGGTTAAAGCGTTGCCCTTGTGGTTTAATGGCCCAGGTTCAAGCCACTACCGAAGCTGCCTGTTCAAGAAGATTCCACTTCCCCAAAAGGGCTGTGGAGGAGACTGTAACCCCAGGCCCGAGTGCCACAGCAGGAACAACGTCTTGCCCTCACCTTATAACCTTTCCACCTTTCAGAAGAGTAGGCCAATTGTGTGCCGTGGGAACGGTTGACAAAATTGACAAAACCGCATACACATTGATGTAAACAATAAAAAGCACACGAGTGCTTGTTCCACATTATCCTCTCGAAATAGAAGAATAAAATAAGTAAAAAAATAAAATAATTATAGCTGTCGTAACGATATAGAATGGAACGAAGGTAGCGGAGATTTTTGTGTTTAGAATAAAGGGTTGGGTTGTGGGAAGGGTTGGGGATTTTTATTTATTTCTTTTTTTTTTTTTTTTAAAGATCTTCTCTTAAAGGGAAAATCCTTATTGTTGAAGTGAGAGCTCTTGAACCTTATTGAACACCTTTTTTTGTTTTGCCTTGAAAGGGGAGGAGGGGGGTGTAGGAAGGAGGGAGGTTGCTTTGTTGGCTGTGTGGCTGTCAATGCTAGTTATCTCTTCTTCTGTTGGTGCAGTACACTGTGAACCAGTGTTTCCCTTCCTCTTTCTGTCCCCGTGTCCGCTCCTGTCTGTCTGCATGTCAGTCTCTCTCTCTTTTGTCTCTTTTTCTGTCTCTGTCTCTCTCTCTTCACTTTATTGATTTATTTGTGTTTGTTTCGTTATTTTCCCCACGAGGGCCTGGTGTAAAGAAGCCTATGGCTTATCCATTTACCCTCATTAAAATATTCGAGTTCTCTCTCTCTCTCTCTCTCTCTCTCTCTCTCGCTCTCTCTCTCGCTCGTCTCTCTCTTCTCTCTCTCTCGTCTCTTTCTCTCTCTCTCTCCTCTCTCTCTCTCTTCTCTCTCTCTCTCTCTCTCTCTCTCTCTCTCTCTCTATCTCTCTCTCTCTCTCTTCTACAGTGCGCGGCACTGGTTCTCGCGAATGCTGAGTTGGCTTCTAGCGAGACTTTAGATTTGGAACTTCTTTGGTAGAAAGGAAAAGGGACCTTCCCCTCCCTCCACCCCCCCCCCCCCCCAAAAAAAAAAAGTATGAGAGAGAGCAATGAAAGTGCACCTCACACGTAAGAAAACGAAGACAGGGTCGGGAAAATAGTATATGACGCAAATCTACCTTGAAGGGTTTCAACCTTTTTGTTGTTGCTGTTGTGATTATATATATACGTCCTAGCAGGGAGCGATTTCCCATTTACAGACCTGTGAAAAAGCAGGCTTAATGTTGGGGTAGGGGGTAGGTTGTGGGGGGGAGGGGGGGAGCTAGAGAGGTTAGCCTGAGGAGGCAGCCGTACTATGGTCTGCAGGATGGGATTATGCTATCGTTGTATGTAGAGCAGTTTTCTGTAAAGTAAGTGGGAAGAAGTTGCAGGGTAAGGATAAGGTAGAGCTGATACGTACAGTGAAAGGTGACGGGTTAGAGGTAGAGAGAGAGGGGGAAAGATTTCTGTTGGGGGTAGAAGGGGTATAGGCCTACATGTTGGGGGTTAAAGGTAGGCTGCCACAGGAGACAGAGGAGTATACAGTGAGAGCTTGGCGGCCTGGTAGAGAAGACACCGACCGTCCTGAAGACAGACGTGTTGCTCCAGATGTCCGAGAGAGAGATCACCCCCACCCCCACCTAACCCCCACCTTTATTAATTGACCAGACGCCAACGCCGAGAACTGAACCCGGACCCGTGGGATTATTGAAGTCGAACGATCTTAACCACTCGGCTATAGGCCTAGCGCCTGTCATTTATAAAACATGAATGTACGTTTGAGCCTAGGATAGAGAGAGAGAGAGAGAGAGAGAGAGAGGCGTTTATTGCAATAAGCAGGATTCCCATTTACAAGGGGACTGGGCACAAAACACATAATGGCATATTTTGATAACTTAGTTTACCACAGCCCAAACAGTCATCATGGCATGGAATCCATACCATGGTTACAGGAGAGATTCAGATACTTTTTTTTCTTCATAAGCTTTTGGTTAGCCCTTAACTAAAGGAACTGGTAAGATGGAGAGAGAGAGAGAGCAGAAAGGGGAGAGAACTCCTTGCCAGGGCTCTGAATGATTGATGAAGCGTGTTGTCAGTCGGGGAAGGTCCCAGTATTCTCCCCTGTCAATTTTACATGATTTCCTTTTAGCGGCCCTTTTTAAAGACTCCTGGGTTGACTGGCCTAAGGTTCCATTATTTGTGTGGGTCGTTTGCTGGCAACAAAAGATTGGGGTTTGTGTGTGTGTGTGTCTGTGTATGTGAGGGGGATGGGAGGTAGGGTGTGTGTGTGTGTTTATTTGTTTGGGTGTGTGTGTTTGTTTGGGTGTGTTGGTGTGTGTGTGTGTGTAGGGGGGATGTGAAGGGGAAGGGGAGTGGTTGGGGGAGGGGGTCAGGTGTGTGTGTGTGTGTGAGCTTACCTGCGTACCGTGTGTGTGTTTTTTTGGTGGGTTGTTTTTTAGAGAGAGGGTGGTGGTATGTGGGTGTGTATGTGAACATTGTGTGTGTGTGTGTTTTGGGAACTTCATGTCATGAGAAAAGAATAGTTGTCTTTTTTTATCGCTTTTAACATTATAGATTTTTCCACTGCTCTCTCTCTCTCTCTCTCTCTCTCTCTCTCTCTCTCTCTCTCTCTCTCTCTCTCTGAGAAGCGGCGTTAGATGCAATAGAAATTGTAGCAACAACAACAGTAGCAGCAGTAAAGGTAGTTAGTACTGGTTGGAATAATAGCAGCAGCAGCAGCAGTAGTAGTAGTAGAAACAAAAGCAGTAGCAGCAGTAGTGTAAGAGGTAGAAGTGGTGGTAGTATTAGAAGTAACAGCAGCAGCAGAGACAGTAGTAGTGGTAGTATGGCGGTAGTGGAAGTAGTAGTAGTAGTAGTAGTGTTGGTGGTGGTGGGGATAGTAGTAGTGGTAGTTGTAGTATAAGTAGTATAGTAGAAGTAGTCTCTCTCTCTCTCTCTCTCTTCTCTCTCTCTCTCTCTCTCTCTCTTCTCTCTCTCTCTCTTCTCTCTCTCTCTTCTCTCTCTCTCTCTCTCCTACGCCAACCATGTATTATGGCCTAAGGCCGAGATACATTAAATTTCTGAGTTCTGAGTTCTCTCTCCCTCTCTCTCTCCCTCCCTCCCTCTCTCTCCTCCCTCTCTCTCCTCTCCTCTTCTCTCTCTCTCTCTCTCTCTCCCTCCCTCTCTCTCTCCCTCTCTCTCTCTCTCTCTCTCTCTCTCTCTCTCTCTCCCTCCCTCCCTCTCTCTCTCTCTCTCTCTCTCTCTCTCTCTCTCTCTCTCCCTCTCTCTCTCTCTCTCTCTCCCTCCCTCTCTCTCTCTCTCTCTCTCTCTCCCTCCCTCTCTCTCTCTCTCATGTAATCTTGTGTATACTCACCCACCCACCATTTTCAGTAGGGGCTCTGGCCTTTGTTCCGAATCGGATTCCAGTTATCTCTCTCTTCTTTCTTTTGAAAAAGAAGGCTAGCATCTGAATTTTGATCTAGTAAGACATCCTCTGAACAGTTTTTATAATTATCTATTGAATTATTATTGCTTTTCATATTATTGGGAGGGGGGGTGGAGTCTTTTTTTCTTTCTTTTTTTTT
The DNA here is from genome assembly GCA_028751875.1 of Rapana venosa. NCBI lineage: Eukaryota > Metazoa > Mollusca > Gastropoda > Neogastropoda > Muricidae > Rapana > Rapana venosa. The sequence continues at coordinate 50,685,444 of CM054155.1, forward strand.
TTAGCTTGGGAGATGGGGGGGGGGGGGGGGGGCAGGGTTCTTTTGGAGGGAGGGGTGGTGGTGGTGGTGGTGATTGTTTTTTCTCGTTTGTTTGCGTAGACAGCTTTGCCGGGTTATCATTTCGGCAATGTTCTGAATTTTTCTAACAATCTAAGCCATTTTTTGTTCTGGGTTTTGTTGTTGTTGTTGTTGGGTTTTTTTTTCTTTTGCTGTCTTGGTAAATATACTCACCACTTATTGAAAACAAAAAGAGACCACATTACTAAAACAGTATCTGCATCTGTATCTCACGCACGCGCGCGCGCGCCGCACACACACACACAAACACACACACACACACACACACACACACACACACACACACACACACACACTGATGTTTGTTTTTTTGTTGTTGTTGTGTCAAAAGTCTACTTGACTTAAATGGCAATAAAATATTCTGAATCTGAGTCTCACCACACACACACACACACACACACACACACACACACACACACAACACACACACACACACACACACACTGTTTGTTTTGTTTTGTTTGTTTTGTTTGTATTGTTGTGTCAAATAAGTCTACTTGACTTAAATGGCAATAAAATATTCTGAATCTGAGTCACACACACACACACACACACACTGAAACATAAGCTTACGAATACCACCCACACCCCTCCCACCCCCCCCCCCCCACCCCCACCTTTGTTCAATATTCCTGTTGTTGGTAAACACAGCGGGGAAGAAGACGAAGAACAGAGGGGAGGGGAGGGTATAGGTGGAGATGCTGGGGGAACAGTAGGGATACAATCACACACACACACACACACACACACACACACACACACACACACACACACACACACACAACAATGAGAAGTATCCCCACAGAAACAAGAGGGTGAGTGACCCTCCCTCCCTCTCCCTCCCCCTCCTCCCTCCTCCCTCCTCCCTCCCTCCTTGTCTATCCCCCGTACCTTGACACGGTTGTGATTGGTGCTATTGTTGTTATGTGAACAGTATAAACAAGTAATGATAATTTTTTTTTTTAAAAGAGAAGCCACTTCTGAGTGTGTTTGTCCGTAGACAATTTCTTCTTCAACAGCGTTTGTTGAAAATCGAGGATTTTTTGGTTTTGTTTTTGGTTTTGTTTTCTTTCTTTGAAAAATGTGCTGTAAATAAATTTCCTTATAGAATTTGCAGTTTGTGGTTGTGTGTGTGTGTGTGTGTGTGTGTGTGTGTGTGTGTGTGTGTGTGTGTGTGTGTGTGTGTGTGTGTGTGTGTGAGGGGTGGGGGGGGGGGGTAGAGTGAGGTGTGTATGTGTTACCTTCTCTCTCTCTCTCTCTCTCTCTCTCTCTCTCTCTCTCTCTCTCTCTCTCTCTCTCTCTCTCTCTCTCTCTCGTTTATATGGCACGCACAAGCGGGCGCGCCACACACACACACACACACACACACACCACACACACACACACACACACACACCTTTTCATAGGCTTCTCGCAAGCAACAAAGTTCTAGACGATAAAAGTTTATCTACCGTTTCTTCGTCGAACGCTCAGACAGCAACTACTGTTGTATTTTATATGAGCGAAAATGCATCACGCTGCTGTAAAGCCCCTGACAAGTTAGGCCCAGTGCATCCGACTTCGGCATAAGAGAGAATGCTATCTTTGAAGTCTTTCTGAAAAAGAAAAAAAAACAGACGGGAGAATGGACTATGAAGGCAAAAACTAGACAAAGAGGAGGTGACAGGAAGAAAAAGGCAGAAACAAACAGAGGAAATTTCTAGCACAGAATTTCCAGGTGAGGATGCTGTTTATACTGAGAGCCCCCCCTCCCCTCCCAACCCCGGCATCCCACAGTATGTGTGTGTGTGTGTGTGTGTTGTGTTGTGTGTGTGTGTGTATGTGTGCGTGTGTGTATTTGTGTGTGTGTGGTGAAATCTCTGTGGTACTTTCATTTAACACCTCACAAAGCTTGTCTTTTTTTTTTCTTCTTCTTCTTTTCTTCTTCTTTTCCTTCTTCTTTTCTTTCCTTCTTCTTCTTTTCCTTCTTCTCTTCTTATTTTCTTCTTCTTCTTCTGTACTCTCCTCTCCTCCTCTCTCTCCTCCTTCTCTTCCTCCCCCTCTCCTCCTCTCGTCTTCTTCTTCTTCTTCTTCTTCTATTCTTATTCTTCCTCCTCCTCCTCCTCCTTCTTCCTTTTTCGAGCGCTCAGAGAGCAACTGTCGTTGTGTCATATGAGTGAAAAGGCGTTGCGCCGCCGTTAAGCGCCTGGCAAGTCAGGCTCAGCACATCCGACTTCGACATGGGAGAGAATTGATACGTTTTAAGTCTTTCCGGGGGAAAAATGCAGGAGAATGGACCAAGACGGCAGAAAACAGAAGAAAAGGAACAAGGTAGAAACTAAATAGAGGGATGAAAATGAGGGAATTCTTAGCATAGAATTTCCAGAAGGTGGGGATGCTATTTATACTGACAGCCCCCCCCCCCCCCCCCCACCCCACCCTCCGGCATCCCCACGGGGAAGGACAGTCTTATTTCTGGTCCATTGTTCTGGAATGACCTCCCCGCTCTCCTTTCGCCCCCAAACTTATTTTATGACACTTTAAAATCCAAGCCTCACATGATTCATGCATTATTGACGATCAGTCCCAAAGCGAGGCTTGAAAACATGGCGCTGAACAAGGGGAGACAATGGCGGCAGGGGGAGGGTGGAGGAAGG
>CM054155.1:50690657-50693157 GCA_028751875.1 Rapana venosa
CACAAGGCTCCCCCATCCCCCCCCCCCTCCAACGCCCCCCCCCCCTCCCCTCCAACCCCCACTCCCACCCCCCAATAAGGCTGGGGATGGAACCCAGAACCTCAGAGTTTACTTGTTAGGCAGGTGAACGTCTTAACCGTCCTGCCACCTTCCTTCTTATACCTGACATTCCATTCACAGGTTTTAGGATGGCCACCGTGGATATGTCTTTCTGGGTTGTTTGTTATTGAAATCAAAGTATTATTTTTTCAGTATTTACTTTTTATCAGAGTAAAGTCATTGTGGAATCTTTTCTCTCATCTGATGGAGTTTCTATTAATCTTGTCATCCCTGCTGTCGTCTAAAATTGAATAACTGTTGTTTTTATTGGTGTTGGTGCTGGTGTTGCTGGTGTTATTGCTGTTATTATTAGTGTTACTATTGTTATCATCATCATCATTACCATTGTTTTCATTATTACTAACATTTTGTCGTCCTCATCATCATTATTTTCATCATCATTATTACTATCATTATTATTATTATTATTATCATTTACAACACAAGTACAAAAACAACAGCAATACCTGTCTACTGATGCAACATCCAAGCTTGTCACATCTCTCATTTTTTGCGCGTTTAGACTATTGCAATTCTCTTTTAGCTGGTCTACCAGCATCATCCATCCACTCCCTTCAACGTATACAAAACTCTGTAGCTCGACTGGTCCTCAGAAAGAAAAAAATCTGAGCACATGACCCCTCTCTTGCGATCTCTCCACTGACTGCCTGTGCCACAGAGAGTAAACTTTAAGATCAGTACCCTCTGTTATAAATGTCTCCACAGAACAGCACCCTCCTACCTCTGTGAATGTCTTCACCTGTACACTCGTTCCCTTCGCTCTGCTGCAAAGGGTACCCTATGCTTAGGAATGCCTGGATTCAACCAATTCACCGTTGGCCGTCGCTCTTTCTCAAAGTCTGGTCCGTTGGTCTGGAATGACCCCCCTCTCTCCCTTTGCCACTTTCAAGTCCTTCCTCAAGACATACTTTTGTTTCAAACCAGAGATTTTCCCCTCCTGTTTCATCTCATCTGTTCCTGCCTTCAACAGCCCAGATCCCCATCACCTCGCCTAAAATATATAACCTGCGCACGCACGGGTGTGTGTGTGTGTGTGTGTGTGTGTGTGTGTGTGTGTGTGTGTGTGTGTGTGTGTGTGTGTGTGTGAAATGAATTTGTTAAAACTATTTGTTATTGGTTACATGTGTAAGAATAGGTTGAATGCAAGTGCTTTGATTTGTTTTTAGAAGATATAGCGCTACAATTACGGATTCCATATTATTATCATTATTATCATTAATACTGTTATTGCACCTGTATTGTTATTATCATTATTGTCTATTTCATTCTTACTTTGCTTTTTTTATGCAACGGCGTCCAATTTCCTGTACTTAAAAAGAAAGAGAATGTATTCTTCCCATTACAAATAAAACAGAACTATGATAAACTCGTATAGACGGAGCATATCTGACACTTAGAACACCAACCAGCCAAATCATCTTCACCTTCACATATCCCATAGTCTTGTAGACCGTTGGGGCACCACTGAAGATTTTGCAACCACCTTCCTCCATTCCTCACGGTTTTCAGATTTCCGTAGAACGTCGTTCCACTCCAGACCAGACCTCTCTCTTCTTGTCTTCCCGTCGTTTTTTCTGTCTGCCTCTTCGTCTTTTTCCCTGTACTGTTCCATGTAGGACAGTCTTGGCCAGTCCAGATGTTCGTGTGACGTGCCCCTACCACTTTAGTTAACGGTTTTTCACTGAAGTCAGCTCTTCATATGGCCCTGATGGCGTTTTCAATTCTGGCCTTCACTTCCTCGTTAGTAATGTGATCTCTGTATGAGATCCATTGCCTGTATCCTTCTTTCAGTGTCTGCTGTTATGGGCCACGTTTCACACGCGTACAAAAATATGGACATGACCAGGGACACATCAGTCCTCTGGAACGACAAGAACATCACCATCAACTTCCAGAACCAGCCAGATACCTGGCTACTAATCTGCTGGAGAAATACACACACGCGCACACACACACACAAACACACATACACACATCCCAACACAAACACACACACACACACATACACACACACACAGAGAACAGACGGACAGACATCCCAACGATCAAACAGCCAAACAGCAAATGGACAAACACATTCACTGACAGACATACTCGCACACAGACATGCAAACAAACAGCCAGTCAGCCAGCCAGCCAGAGAGAGAGAGGAGAGAGAGAGAGAGAGAGAGAGAGAGAGAGAGAGAGAGAGAGAGAGGAGAGAGAGAGAGAGAGAGAGAGAGAGAGAGAGGAGAGTAACGATAACGAAATTTTATTTTCTGAGGGTAATAGAATAAGTACAAGACTTTTTTACATCCAGCCCTGGGGATGGGAGGGGGTTGGAGAAAACAAATAAACAATCTTCATTTTTTAAAAAGTTCTTTTATTTTATTTTATTCTT
>CM054155.1:50698157-50735657 GCA_028751875.1 Rapana venosa
TTCTTCTTCTTCTTCTTTGCATTCTACTTCTTCGCATTCTTTCTTCGCATTCTTCGCATTCTTCGCATTCTTCTTCTTCTTCTTCTTCTTCTTCTTCTTCTTCTTCGCATTCTTCTTCGCATTCTTCTTCGCATTCTTCTTCGCATTCTTCTTCTTCTTCTTTTTCGCATTCTTCGCATTCTTCATCAAACGCTGAGACAGCAACTATTGTTGTCTGTCGTATGAGCGAAAATGCAATACACCGCTGCCGTCAAGCGCCTGACAAGTCAGGCCCTGCACATCCGACTTCGGCGTGGGAGAGAATTATATTTTTAAGTCTTTCTGGGGAAAAAATCAGGAGAATGGACCCAGAAGGTTAAAAGAAAAATCTACGGGAAGGAGGTTACAGGAAGAAAAGAAACAAGGCAGATTTGTTTCGATTTGTTTGCTTTTACGAGATTCAGCGCTATATAAACTCCATATATTATTATTATTATTAGAAACAAAGAGAGGGATAGAAAAGAGGAAATTCTTAGCAATGAATTTCCAGGTAGGTATGCTATTTATACTGACAGGCCTCCTGACATCACCACGGGGGAAGAGGAGGGGGCAGGGGCTTGATTTGGAATGATGGATGGATGGATGGGTGAACGGTTGGAATCATGTTTCAAAAAATGAAACTGAAAAAAATATACATATCATCGAAAGCAAGTTGACAAACAATCCGTCACGAAGAAGGAAGAGGAAGAAAGAATGAGGATGATGAAGAAGATGAGAGAGGTAGGAGGAGGAGGAGGAAGGAGAAGGAGGAGGAAGAAGAGGAGGAGGAAGAAGAAGAAGAGGAGGAGGAGAAAGAAGAAGAGGAGGGGGATGAAATAGAGGAGGAGGGAGGATGAAGAAAAGAATAAGAAGAAAAACAAAGAACAAGAAAAGAAACCTTCCTACGCACATTGTGGTTGTGCAACCTTCAATAGGGGATATTATAAAAAAAAAAAAAAAATTCAAGATGCACAGACAGACGAACAAATGAAGAAAACGATTCTGTTTGTTCTGTCTGTCTGTGTGTGACATTTTGTGTTTCTTTCATACTGAATTCCATTTGAACTGAAACACTGCTGGCAACGGGGGTGGTGGAGGAGATGGCGAGGGGGGGGGGGGGAGGGGGTAGGGAGGGGGGGGGGGGTGTTGGGGGGGACTGTATTCAGCTTTGTTGTTGTTGTTGTTTAACTGTTTTGCTTTTGTTTTTGTTTTTCTCCCTGGCTTGATCTCCAAGGTTCACCATGGAGACACACACACACACACACGCACGCACGCACGCACACGCATACACGCACGCGCGCGCATACACACACGCTCGCACGCACGCACATATACACACACCCCTCACCCACACACACCCCACCCACCACCCACCCACCCCTCACCCACCACACACACCACACCACACACACACACACACCACACACACACACACACCACACACAACTCACTCACTCCACCACCCCACCCCACCCACCCACCCACACCACACCACACCACACTACACACACATACAAACACGCACACTAACCCCCCCCCCCACACACACACACACACACCACCTCCCCCAACTACACCCCCCCACCTCCCCCCCCCCCCCCCCCCCCCCCATATTTCCCCTAAAGTTAACATAAGTGCAGACTCCACTCTCCCCAAAAGTCCTTCTGATGAGACTATAAACGGGGCGTGTGCGAACACACGCAGAACATCTTGCGCACACGTTAAATCCTGTTCCGCTTGTCGTAAGAGTAGGCCATTGTGTGCCGGTGGGAACAGATGACATAACTTACAAAACCGCATACACACGGGGACTGGATGTTTTAAAAATAAAAAAAGCACATAACTGCTTCTTCCATTATCCTCGATATAAAAGAATAAAATTAAGATATAATAAATAAAAAAAATACACACCACCCCCACCCCCAGCCCCCAACCATCCCACCACAACCCCCCTCCCAACCCCCAACCCCCCAACCCCTCCCAACCCCCAACCCCTCCCAACCCCCCAACCACCCCAACCCCCCTCCCAACCCCCCAACCACCCCAACCCCCCCTCCCAACCCAAACACAACAAATCACCAACCAACAAACCAGTGTTAACTCATTCTGTCCCTCTCTCCTCCAGGTTCTGCCGACGCCGCGCTCGCCGTCGCGCCAAACAGCAGAGACGTCTGCTGCACAAGGACGGGGAGGACAGCGACGACAACAACGACAACGACAACCCCGTCAGCGCCAGAGCCAGCGGCGCCAAGAGCTCGCTCTCCGTCGTCGACGTCGGCGACCCCGTGCTCGAGCCTTTCAAGCCTGTCAAGCCTGTCGAGCGTTTTAAGCCTGTCAAGCCTGTCGAGCCTTTCAAGCCTGTCAAGCCTGTCGAGCCTTTCAAGCCTGTCGAGCCTTTCAAGCCTGTCAAGCCTTTCAAGCCTGTCAAGCCTGCGCCGCCTGTAGTGCCTGAGAAGCCTGCGAGGCTGGCCAGGTCTGCGGTGTACGCTGAGCCTGCGGCCGTGGCCATGGCCACGAGAAGTGATGGCCAGAGAAGCTTCAGACAGGCGCCCTCCTCCACCGTGATGTCGGCCAGAGGAGTGCAGCCTGGATACGTGTGAGTGGCCGTTGTGGGATAGGAAATGTTGGTATAGTGGCTGTTGTGGGATAGGAAATGTTGGTATAGTGGCTGTTGTGGGATAGGAAATATTGTTGGTATAGTGGCTGTTGTGGGATAGGAAATATTGTTGGTATAGTGGCTGTTGTGGGATAGGAAATGTTGGTATAGTGGCTGTTATGGGATAGGAAATGTTGTTGGTATAGTGGCCGTTGTGGGATAGGAAATGTTGGTATAGTGGCTGTTGTGGGATAGGAAATGTTGGTATAGTGGCTGTTGTGGGATAGGAAATGTGTTGGTATAGTGGCCGTTGTGGGATAGGAAATGTTGGTATAGTGGCTGTTGTGGGATAGGAAATGTTGTTGGTATAGTGGCTGTTGTGGGATAGGAAATGTTGTTGGTATAGTGGCTGTTGTGGGATAGGAAATGTTTTGGTATAGTGGCTGTTGTGGGATAGGAAATGTTGGTATAGTGGCTGTTGTGGGATAGGAAATGTGTTGGTATAGTGGCTGTTATGGGATAGGAAATGTTGTTGGTATAGTGGCCGTTGTGGGATGAATGTTTTGGTATAGTGGCTGTTGTGGGTAGGAAATGTTGTTGGTATAGTGGCTGTTGTGGGATGGAAATGTTGTTGGTATAGTGGCCGTTGTGGATAGGAAATGTTGGTATAGTGGCTGTTGTGGGATAGGAAATGTTTTGGTATAGTGGCTGTTGTGGGATAGGAAATGTTGTTGGTATAGTGGCTGTTGTGGGATAGGAAATGTTGATATAGTGGCTGTTGTGGATAGGAAATGTTGGTATAGTGGCTGTTGTGGGATAGGTAATGTTGTTTGTATAGTGTCTGTTGTGTGGGTAGGAATGTTGTTGAATATAGTGGCTGTTGTGGATAGGAATGTTGTTGTATAGTGGCTGTTTTGGGATAGGAAATGTCGTTGGTATAGTGGGCTGTTGTGGATAGGAAATAGTTGTTGGTATAGTGGCTGTTGTGGGATGGAAAATGTGTTGTTTGGTATAGTGCTGTTGTGGGGATAGGGATGTTGTTGGTATAGTGGCTGTTGTGGATTGAAATAGTTGTTTGGGAAGTGGGTGTTTAGTGGGATTTTGGGATGTTGTTGATTATAGTGGCCTGTTGTGGGATGTTGTTGATATAGTGGCCGTTGTGGATGAATGTGTTAATATAGTGGCTGTTGTGGGATGTTTGTTATATAAGTGGCTGTTGTGGGATGTTTGTTATTATAGTGGCTGTTGTGGATAATGTTGTTGATATAGTGGCTGTTGTGGGATGTTGTTAATATAGTGGCCCGTTGTGATATGTTGTCGATATAGTGGCTTTGTTGGGATGTTGTTGTAGTGGCTACTTGTGTGGGATGTTGTTAATATAGTGGCTGTTTGGGATGGGTTTTTAATATAGTGGCTGTTGTGGGATGTTGTTAATATAGTGGCCGTTGTGGGATGTTGTTAATATAGTGGCTGTTTGTGGGATGTTGTTAATATAGTGGCTGTTGTGGGTAGGTGTTATTAATATAGTGGCCGTTGTGGGATGTTGTTAATATAGTGGCCGTTGTGGATGTTGTTGATAAGTGGCTGTTTGGGGGTGTTAATATAGTGGCTGTTTGTGGGATGTTGTTAATATAGTGGCCGTTGTGGTGTTGTTAATATAGTGGCTGGTGTGGAATGTTGTTAATATAGTGGCGTTTGGATACTGTTAATATAGTGGCTGTTGTGGGATGTTGTTAATATAGTGGCTGTTGTGGATGTTGTTAATATAGTGGCTGTTGTGGGATGTTGTTAATATAAGTGGCGTGTGGGATGTTGTTGATATAGTGGCTGTTGTGATATTTGTTGATATAGTGGCTGTTGTGGGATGTTGTTGATATAGTGGCTGTTGTGGGATGTTGTTGAAAATAGTGGCTGTTTGGAGATGTTGTTGATATAGTGGCTGTTTGGATATTTTGTTGATATAGTGGCTGTTGTGAGATGTTGTTGATATAGTGGCTGTTGTGGGATGTTGTTGATATAGTGGCTGTTGTGAGGGTGTTGTTGATATAGTGGCTGTTGTGATATTGTTTGATATAGTGGCTGTTGTGAAGATGTTGTTGATATAGTGGCTGTTGTGGGATGTTGTTGATATAGTGGCTGTTGTGAGATGTTGTTGATATAGTGGCTGTTGTGGGGTAGGGATGTTGTTAGTATAGTGGCTGTTGTGGGGTAGGGATGTTGTAAGTATAGTGGCTGTTGTGGGATAGGATGTTGATATAGTGGCTGTTGTGAGATGTTGTTGATATAGTGGCTGTTGTGAGATGTTGTTGATATAGTGGCTGTTGTGGGTAGGGATGTTGTTGATATAGTGGCTGTTGTGGGTAGGGATGATTGTAATATAGTGGCTGTTGTGGGATGTTGTTGATATAGTGGCTGTTGTGGATGTTGTTGATATAGTGGCTGTTTGGGGGTGTTTTTGAATATAGTGGCTGTTGTGGGATGTTGTTAATATAGTGGCTGTTTGGGATGTTGTTAATATAGTGGCTGTTGTGGATGTTGTTATGTAAGTGGCTGTTGTGGGATGTTGTTGATATAGTGGCTGTTGTGGGATGTTGTTAATTAGTGGCTGTTGTGGGATAGGGATGTTATATAGTGGCTGTTGTGGATGTTGTTAATATAGTGGCTGTTGGGTTAATGTGGTGTAGGGATGTTGTTAGTATAGTGGCTGTTTGGTTTGTTAATGTTGTTGATATAGTGGCTGTTGTGGGATGGGAATAGTTGTTTGAATATAGTGGCTGTTGATGGGTAGGGTGTGTGTTGTTAATTTGTGGCTGTTGTGGGATGTTGTTGTGTTATATAGTGGCTGTGTGGGATGTTGTTAATAAGTGGCTGTTGTGGATGTTGTTAATATAGTGGCTGTTGTGGTGGATGTTGTTAGTATGTGGCTGTTGTGGGATGTTGTTAATATAGTGGCTGTTGTGGGATGTTGTATATAGTGGCTGCTGTGGGATGGTAATGTAGTTGCATTAGTGGCTGTTGTAAGTATGTGTATTGGATGTTAATATAGTGGCCGTTGTGGGATGTTGTTGATATAGTGGCTTTGTGGGATGTTGTTAATGTAGTGGCTGTTTGGGGTGTTAATATAGTGGCTGTTGTAGGATGTTGTTAATGATAGTGGGTGTTGTGGAATGTTGTTAATATAGTGGCTGTTGTGGATGTTGTTAATATAGTGGCTGTTTGGGAGTGTTAATATAGTGGCTGTTGTGGGATGTTGTTAATATAGTGGCTGTTGTGGGATGTTGTTAATATAGTGGCTGTTGTGGGATGTTGTTAATATAGTGGCTGTTGTGGGATGTTGTTAATATAGTGGCTGTTGTGGGATGTTGTTAATATAGTGGCCGTTGTGGGATGTTGTTAATATAGTGGCTGTTGTGGGATGTTGTTAATGTAGTGGCTGTTTGGGTGTGTTATAGTGCCTTGGGTTGTAATTAGGGGGGATGTTGTTAATATAGTGGCTGTTGTGGGATGTTGTTAATATAGTGGCGTTGTGGATGGATTGTAATAGTGGCTGTTGTGGGATGTTGTTGATATAGTGGCTGTTTGTGGATGTTGTTTGATAGTGGCTGTTGGGGATGTTAATATAGTGGCTGTTCTGGATGTTGTTAATAGTGGCTGTTTGTGGGGGATGTTGTTAATGTATGTGGCTTTGTGGGATGTTGTAAGTAGTGGCTGTTGTGGGAGTGTTAATATAGTGGCTGTTGTGAGATGTTGTTAATATAGTGGCTGTTGTGGGATGTTGTTAATATAGTGGCTGTTGTGGGATGTTGTTATATAGTGGCTGTTGTGGGGTTGTTAATATAGTGGCTGTTGTGGGATGTTGTTAATATAGTGGCTGTTGTGGGATGTTGTTAATATAGTGGCTGTTGTGGATAGTGGTGTTTAAAATAGTGGCTGTTTGGGGTGTTAATATAGTGGCTGTTGTGGGATGTTGTTAATATAGTGGCTGTTGTGGGATGTTGTTAATATAGTGGCTGTTGTGGGATGTTGTTAATGTAGTGGCTGTTTGGGTGTTAATATAGTGGCTGTTGTGGGGTGTTGTTAATATAGTGGCTGTTGTGGGATGTTGTTAATATAGTGGCTGTTGTGGGATGTTGTTAATGTAGTGGCTTTTAGGGGTGTTAATATAGTGGCTGTTGTGGGATGTTGGTAATGTAGTGGCTGTTGTGGGATGTTGTTAATATAGTGGCTGTTGTGGGATGTTGTTAATATAGTGGCTGTTTGGGATGTTGTTAATATAGTGGCTGTTTGGGATGTTGTTAATAAGTGGCTGTTTGGGGATGTTGTTAATATAGTGGCTGTTGTGGATGTTGTTAATGTAGTGGCTGTTTGGGGTGTTAATTAGTGGCTGTTGTGGGATGTTGTTAATATAGTGGCTGTTGTGGGATGTTGTTAATGTAGTGGCTGTTGTGGGATGTTTTAATGTAGTGGCTGTTGGGGGTGTTAATATAGTCGCTGTTGTGGGATGTTGTTAATGTAGTGGCTGTTGTGGGATGTTGTTAATATAGTGGCTGTTGTGGGATGTTGTTTATGTAGTGGCTGTTGTGGGATGTTGTTAATATAGTGGCTGTTGTGGGATGTTGTTAATGTAGTGGCTGTTGTGGAGTTGTTAATATAGTGGCTGTTGTGGATGTTGTTAATGTAGTGGCTGTTTGGGTGGTTTGTTAATTAGTGGCTGCTTGGGATGTTGTTAATATAGTGGCTGTTGTGGGATGTTGTTATATAGTGGCTGTTGTGGGATGTTGTTAATGCAGTGGCTGTTTGGGGGTGTTAATATAGTGGCTGTTGTGGGATTGTTAATATAGTGGCTGTTTGGGTGGTGTTAATATATGGCTGTTTGGGTGTTAATATAGTGGCTGTTGTGGGATGTTGTTAATTAGTGGCTGTTGTGGATGTTGTTAATATGATGTGGCTGTTGTGGATGTTGTTAATGTAGTGCGATTTGGGGTGTTAATATAGTGGCTGTTGTGGGATGTTGTTAATGTAGTGGCTGTTGTGGGATGTTGTTAATATAGTGGCTGTTGTGGGATGTTGTTAATATAGTGGCTGTTTGGTGTATGAGTGGCTGTTGATTGTAATAGTGGCTGTTGTGGATGTTGTTAATATAGTGGCTGTGTGGGATGTTGTTAATGTAGTGGCTGTTTGGGGGTGTTAATATAGTGGCTGTTGTGGGATGTTGTTAATATAGTGGCTGTTTGTGGATGTTGTTAATATAGTGGCTGTTGTGGGATGTTGTTAATGTAGTGGCTGTTTGGGGTGTTAATATAAGTGGCTGTTGTGGGATGTTGTTAATATAGTGGCTGTTGTGGATGTTTTAATATAGTGGCTGTTGTGGGATGTTGTTAATAGTGGCTGTTTGTGGGTGTTGTTAATATAGTGGCTGTTTGGGGTGTTAATATAGTGGCTGTTGTGGGATGTTGTTAATATAGTGGCTGTTGTGGGATGTTGTTAATTAGTGGCTGTTGTGGGATGTTGTTAATGTAGTGGCTGTTGTGGGATGTTGTTAATATATGGCTGGGTGTGAGGTGTTGTTAATATAGTGGCTGTTGTGGGATGTTGTTAATGTGTGGCTGTTTGTGGGATGTTGTTAATGTAGTGGCTGTTTGGGGGTGTTAATATAGTGGCTGTTGTGGGATGTTGTTGATATAGTGGCTGTTGTGGGATGTTGTTATAGTGGCTGTTGTTGTTGTTAATTTGTGTGTTGTGTTGTGTTATCATATGCTGTTCTGATGGAGTTGACAAGGAGAAGGGACGGAAGAGATGTTGACGATAGGGGTGATGTGGATGATGATGATATAGATGCTGATGTGGGATGATGAAGTGGTTGGTGTTGTTTGTGTGGTGTATACGCGCTGTCGTGAATGTGGATTGAGGGTGATGGGATGAGATTGATGATGATGATGATGATGATGATGATGTGTGATGATGATTGTGATGATGGTGATATGGATGTGGGTGATGTGGTGGTGGTGGGATGATGGATGATGGTGATGATGATGATGTAATGATGGTGTGTGATGATGGTGATGATGGTGGTGTGTGGTGATGATGGTGGCGGTGATGATGATGGTATGATGATGTATATGGATGATGGTGTGGTGATGGTATGGTGGGGTGATGATGATGGTGGTGGTGGTGGTGGTGATGAGATTATGTGATGGATGATGATGGTGGTGGTGGTGGTGTGAGATGTGATGATGATGATGGTGGTGGTGGTGGTGGTGGTGGTGGTGGTGGTGTGATGATGTGTTGGTGTTGGTAATGATGATGGTGATGATGGTAATAATAATAAATAATAATGTATGGAACTTTTATAGTGATGGTGATAATGATGATGGTGATTATGATGATGGTGACGTGATGATGATGGTGATAATGATGATGGTGATGGTGGTGGTGATGATGATGACGACGACGACAATGATGATGATGATGATGACGCCAGTTCAGAATTTGCAAGACAGACAAAAGCCCTGAATCTGACACACCTGTCCCAGCTTCCTTATTTCCCCCTCCATTGCTATACCTTGCATCTGTCCCTACTTTCAATCAGCCTCCGAGATCCTCCATCTTCATATTCTATATTTTCTTTCCTTTCTTAATATCAGTTTTTGAGCGGGGCATTGGTGGGCCGTAGGATCATCATGTTATTCCAGTGAGCAGAAAGCACCTCTGTATTTTAGAGAGAAGTGTTTCTCCATTAGGTACCAGGGATGGTTATTTACTTATTCTTTTATATCGAGGATAATGGAATAAGCACTCATATGCTTTTTTACATCCAGTCCCCGTGTGCATGCGGTTTTGTAAATTTTGTCATCTGTTTCCACCGGCACACAATGGCCTACTCTTCCGAAAAGCGGAACAGGATTTAACGTGTGCGCAAGATGTTCTGCACGCGTTCGAACACGGGGCCTCGGTTTATAGTCTCATCCGAAGGACTTTGACATTCAGTTCGATTTTCTTGTCAAACTGGGAAGAAAGGGCGAGGCTGGGAATCGAACCCAGAACCTCACGGTTTACTTGTTGGCAGGCGAACGTCTTAACCATCCTGCCACCTTCCTTCCTGGTTAATCAAAGCCACCTCTGAGACCTCTGATGATGATGATGGTTCATCCAGGACTTGAAACTCCAGACAGGTCGGGAAAATGACACAGTCCTTTATTGCGAAAGGGCTTCCAAGGCTGTCACCAAAGTTTTTACATTTATAGCATTTCTTATGTAATATAGTGTGTGTGTGTGTGTGTGTGTGTGTGTGTGTGTGTGTGTGTGTGTGTGTGTGTGTGTGTGTGTGTGTGTGTGTGTGTGTGTGAGAGAGAGAGAGAGAGAGAGAGAGAGAGAGAGAGAGAGAGAAGAGAGCGATTGAGGAAATATATTTGTGTGGTGTGTTGTTGTGTGTGTGAGGAGAAGAGAGAGAGAGAGAGAGAGGAGAGAGAGAGAGAGAGAGAGAGAGAGAGAGAGAGAGAAGAGAGAGAGAGAGAGAGAGAGCGAGCGATTGAGGAAATAGTAGTGCAGGTATCCAGTTACACAATTTGTTCATAATTTTGAAAATGATTAAAAAAAGATTCAAATATTTAAAAAGAATAGACAATCAGGAAAAACAAAACCACCAAACGAACAAACGAGTAACTGCTCTCTTACAATCACAGCAGCTAAGTCATATTTGAGTAAGGATCATGCCTTCGAGTCATATTTGAGTAAGGATCATGCCTTCGAGTCATATTTGAGTAAGGATCCTGCCTTTGAGTCATATTTGAGTAAGGATCCTGCCTTTGACTTTAACCGTTTAGTCAGCCACATTCCGACCTCGGGGTGTACAATAATGATATAAACCCACCAGCACAGCTCTGTCATGTCATGAGTACTGGAGAAAAAACAGTGACAAGGGGCGGGATGGGGGGGGGTGGAGGAGGGAGGGGAGGGAGAGGGCAAGCTCATTAAACCTGAACATTTTGCACTCCAACCCTAGCCCCACACACAGTCAGTCCCTGAGGCTGAGAGGGTTTGGAGAAACAATTGTCACATATCCATTATTCACTCTTCACCCTCCGACATAGACCAGTCCTCCAACACAGAGAAGGCATGCCCGGCTAACGTGCAGTGCAGTGAAGGTTGCTAAGGAACAGGCAGACAGTGTCAAGGAAGGTTCTGACGTGGGCGGCGCTAAACGTTTCACTTGGCTGACCCTGCAACCAGGCGTATCGATTGCTGTCAAAATCCGCCAAACTGTGATGTCCTTAAGTGGTCATCTTGTCGATAACTGGTACAAGACGTTCGTTCGTTCGTTCAACTGCACGTACCATAAGGAACCAGATATGTGTTTTTTTTTAAATCTTTAAAAACTGCCTCGGATGGTTGTTTTGATATCGACACAGATGTGAACGCGACCCGAAGTAACAGCAATATAAAGCTATATTAAGCAAATAAAAACAGAGTCCAAACTGCATATAATAGATAATATAAAATATAAAAAAATATATATATATTAAAATATACACACATCATATAGAGAGAAAAGAGACAGCAAGCACAGAAAGGAGTTATACGAGTACACACAGAGGGAGAGAGATAGCTAGTGAGAGAGAGAGAAGAAGCAGGCGAGACGTGAGACAGAGATGACGTATGCCCAAACTTTTCACCAGGTAAAAGTTTGTATGAGTTACACAGACGAGATGGCCCGCCATATAGCACGCCCAAACACGCAGTCACACTACACCACCCCTACACCACGATGGAGCTTCATACGCTACCGTACACACATACACACACGCGCGCGCGCGCACTCACACACGCACACTCAGACACACACATAGGAGTTCACATCAGTGCCAACTTCTTTCCCCCAAAGTAATTCGAATGAGAATATAGACGGAGGTCCAATGTGCAAACGCACGTAAAACATGCTGTGCACACGTTAAAACCTGTTCCACTTTTCGGAAAAGTAGGTTCACTGTGTGCTGGTCGGAATGAAGACAAAATGTACAAAACCGCAAACAAAGGGGAACTATATGTAAAAGACAAAGCACATGAGCACTTATTCCATTATCCTCGAAATTAAAAATTAAAACTAAAACTAAAACAAAAACCAAAACAAAACAAACCAACACACACACCCCACACACACACACACACACACACACACACACACACACACACACACACACACACACACACACACACACAGGGGGGGGGGGGGGAGAGAGATATTTTTATTTTTTTATGGGTTTTTTTTTAATGGAATAAGCACTCGTGTGCTTTTTTTGTTTGCTTTTTTTGCATCCAGTCCTCGTGTGTATGTGGTTTTGTAAATTAGAGAGAGAGAGAGAGAGAGAGAGAGAGAGAGAGAGAGAGAGAGAGAGAGAGAGAGAGAGAGAGAGAGAGAGAGAGAAGAGAGAGAGAGAGAAGAGAAGAGAACAGGTTCACACACAGAAGTAATGGGAATTGTTAGATTCAGAACTGCTCGTCTTGATTCTGAATAAATGATATCGAGGTCAAAGCGACACATGTCAATGTCCAACAAATGCATGTCTTATATCAAACGCACAGAACTCCGCACGAAGTTTCCATCCTCAATGCAGGGAGGGAGGAGGCAATTCTTATCTCTTTGGGAGCCTGACCACACTACGACCACTACCACTTAAGGACATCACACCAGCACCCACCCCTGCCTGACACACAGGGTAGTGACAGCCAGGGGTAGGGGTAGAGTAGGGGTGTAGTGGGGTGGGGGAAACAAAGACTAGGACCATGTTTTTCTGGTTCCATTCTAGTGAAAGTAGTTGGGGTTTTGTTTGTTTGTTTTGTTTTTCTGGGTGTTAGTTTGTTTGGGGGTGTTTTTGTTCTGTACCTCATCTGGAGCTCCCAACTTCACCAATGGTGAGATTTTTGTGTGTGTGACAGTCCCACCCCCCCCCCCCCCCCCCCCCACCCACCCCTCCCCACCCCGCTCCCTCCCAATTATTTAGGTAGCCGCATTTTCGACGGGAGAGCAGCATGAATATCCCGCAGAGAAATCTGTGGTGACCTTAAGTAGTATGTAGTACAATACAATACAATACAATACAATACAATACAGTGCAGTACAACACAACACAGCACAATACAACCCAACCCAACCCAACAAGGACGCTGACATTCTTTTTCTTCCCCCCCCCCCCCCCCCCCCCCTTCCAGGAAAGGCCAAGACCTTCAGCAGCACATGCAGCACCTGGATGACCAGCTGAAGGCAGCCTTCCACATGATCTCGGACGAGCCCAAAGCCACCAAGTCCAGGCCTGACCTCTGCGCCAGAACCAACGAGAACAAGCGCTCCATCACGCGCCGCAGCGGGAAGGGCTGGATCCGCTTCTACGTCAGTGACCAGTGATGGGCGTGACCACGGCAGTGTCAGCTGAGCACAGGCAGAGGGGGGGCTGTAGTGGGAGGAGGAGGAGGTGGTGGAGGAGGAGATGGTGGAGGAGGAGGAGGAGATGGCGGATGGGGAGGTGGAAGAGGAGGTGGTGGAAGAGGAAGTGGAAGGGGAGGAGATGGTGGAAGAGAGGAATGGGAGGAGGAGGAGGAGGAAGAAGAGGAGGAGGAGGTGGAGGATGAAAAGGAGAGTTGAAATCTGGGGGAGGGGAGTTAATCACATTGACTTAATGCAAGAATAGTAGAGGAGGAAAACAAGTGCAGGTAACCACTTACAACTTCTCAATCATTTTGAAAATGATTTATCAAAGATTCAATAAATAAAAAAACATAACCTCTAAAAAACACAATCTTTCAATGACAGCATTTTAGGACTTTTGAAGTAAGGACCATGCCTTTGGCCTGCTCCTGGATGAGCCTTCATCAGAGATCCTGGTGGTGAATGAAGCTTCACCTGATCTGGTGGTACCTTACAGCGAGACACTGTTCAGAATTGAGAAGTGTCTATCGCAGTCACAATACTATTTGATAGTCCGTTGGCCTTTTAAAGCTGCCATCGAAAAGACAATGATAACAAAACATGCTTTAAAATATATGTTGCACACACACACACACAAAAAAAAACAAATAGAAAATACACACCTAGTGAATCTTATTGACTTAATGCATGAGATGTTTATATTATGTTGTTGTTGTTGTTTTTTGCGCGTTCCCCATGGGGCTTAACACCCCGGTGGGGGGGGGGGGGGGGGGGGGGGTCACCCCGAATAATGAACGAATAACTAAATATGCACTCTTGTCTCACTCACTCAACACATCTGGGAATCTCTGTGAGATTGTCACTACATTACTAGGGGGGGGAGTGAGATGATTGCAGGAATGGCTGTTTCCAAGTTCCTCGCTATTATAAGGCAGCTATTTTCCGGCTTCGGAGGATAGATGCGATAACATGTGAGGGGGAAAACACATAAATAGTTCCGTCTTGTGTCTGACTCTGTCCCCACTGTGTCCATGTCTGTCTGTCTGTCTGTCCCTCCATCCCTCCCCTTTCTCTCTCTTTCTCTCCCCCCCCCCCCCCCTCTCTCTCTCTCCATACTCCTGGATGATCCGTTTTTATTTTTAAACATTGTAATTATCAAATTGTACAGTTTAACATGGTTGGAATGTGATAACTTGGTACTCAATGCAGAATTGTGCTAAAAACATGATAATGTTGTGTCCTTTATTGAGATCCCATCAGTTGCAATTGAAACCGTCCAGTTGAGGATTGAGTAAAACCAGAATTAAAAACGCCATCAACCATATAAAGAGCTGCTGACTTCAGTGAAAAAACGCAAACTGAAGTGGTACGGAGCACCTCACACGAACATCTGGACTGGCCAAGACTTATCCTACAGGGAACAGTACAAGGAGGGAGACGAAGAGGCAAACAGAGAAAACATGGGAAGACAACATCAGAGAGTGGACTGGCCTTGAGTGGAACGATTTGCTACGGAAAGCGGAGGACCACGGGGAGTGGAGGAAGCTGGTTGCAAAATCTTCATTGGTGCCCCAACAGTCTACTGGACTATGGGATATGTGATGGTGAAAGAAGGAAGTTCAGAACGGCTTAATTCAGTCAATGGTAGAATGTGTTGTGTCAAATTGTATTGCATTGTAATTTATTATAATTTATCATAAAAGGCAAAGGCGTTCCCACAACCTATGCGGTAGTTAGGGAGCCAGGCGTCACAGACCTCAGCTTCTCTAGGGGGTCAGCATATTGAGGGCGGCACCCACCTCCTCTCCCTCGCTGCTTTACCTTCCTTGACCCTAAAGAGGGCAGGTACCCGTTTTCAGCTGGGTGAACTGGGGGGGGGGGGGGGGGGGGGGACTGTGCACTGCTTAGCTTGGGGAGAGTGAGTGGTCTGACCACTGAGCTATCTCATCCCCAGAGTAATCTTACCGTATTGTATTACAACACATCGCCGTTTTGTATTGCACCATATTCGGACGAGATAGCTCAGTGGTCGGAGCACTCGCTTTCCCCCAGCCAAGTTAAGCAGCGTCGAGCGTGGTTACCAGTTGGATGGGTGACCGTTTGCCGCCTTGGCTTCAGTACAGTTCCCCCAGTTCCCCCACCTGTAAATGGGTACCTGTCCTCTTTAGGGTCAGGGAAGGTAAAGCAGCGAGGGAGAGGAGATGGGCGCCGCCCTCAATATGCTGGCCCTAGAGAAGTGAGGTCTCTGATGCCTCGCTCCCCTACGACCTTATAGGTTATGGGACACCTTTACCTTTTATATTCTATTACATTGTGGTATTGTACTTCTTATATTATATTCTCTTGTCTTGTATCGTTGTTATCATATTGCAATGATTATCAAGGCTTCTAAACATTCATCAAACTCTTCCTCACTTCCAAAATATCACTCAGTTGGATGAGTCTTTTGTAGCTCCATCCAAAACTGAACAAAAATCTGTGTCTACTTTGATCAGTCTCTATCTTTTAAATGTCCCCCCCCCCCCCCCCCCCCCCCCCCCCCCCTATCCTCCATTTCTTGCCTAGAGCTGCCAGTGTCACCAATGATGAGATTTGCATTATTATGTGACCATTTTTGTTCACCATGAAGGTAGCCGCATTCCGAATTCCGGGTGGCATCTGTCCATTGAGATAGATCATGTTCTATTTGGATTGGATTGAAACGGCCAGCTCGCAGCCTCCAGCCAATCAGCACTCAGTTTTAAGTTACAGGTCACTTTATGCTAGCAAGCCTGTGTGTGCCTTGTGAATGCGATTGAAGCCTCAAGGCACACAGGGACTTTTTAACTTTTACACCTTTCAACTGCTGTGTGAGGCAGTTCACCCTTTTCACACTGACCAACATGTTGGAAGGCAAGGTTAAAAAAGGAGAATTTCTCATCAGCTTTTCTTTCATGGATTTCATAATGATGTGCCATGTCACCAGCTTCTGTCATCCTTGTCCACCACAGCATTCAAATCCAGCATAACTCAGTCAAGGGTCCAGGGCCCAGTGCTAAAATTAGCCCACCCCTTCCTGTTACCAAGTCCAAGTGCGCTCAGTTCCTGCTATAATTAGCACCAGCTGGGATGGAATGGATAGCAGCTGAAGCAGCTGAAAGTGGGAGAAACTGACAGCTGCGGTACCAGATTCAGATTCAGAATATTTTATTGCCATTTAAGTCATGTAGGTACCTGTCTACTGGAAAATTTTTATTTTTTATTAATGACTTCATTCAGAGCCTGACCATAGGGTTAATTAAGGCACTTTCTCTTTTCAGGCATCAGTTTTGGGAATGCTTTTCCAATTTCTGTTTGCCTTGACACTTCTTGTCAGTCCTTATGAAATTGCTTTAAAAAAACTTTTCGCTTTTGTTTTGTCAGCCATCAAAAGTCCTCCATCTTCACCCCTCATAAACACTGTGATATCTTGCTGGTTGTGTGTGTGTGTGTGTGTGTGTGTGTGTGTGTGTGTGTGTGTGTGTGTAGTGTATGTGCATGTGTTATATTTGCAAACGCCTTGGCTATGTATACGAATGATTATGCTTAAGATATTCTTTACAATTACTATTATTATTATTGTTGTTGTACAGTAATCAAATTATATCGTATTGTATTGCATTGCCTGTGCTACATTGTATTACATAATTCTACACTGTCTTGTATTGTGCTGCAGTGTGCATTGTACTGTATTGTATTGTGTTGTACTGTATTGAATTTTGCTTCTTTTTTTGTTTTTGTTTTGTTCCTTGGTTACAGCATAGAGGTTCACCAATGGCAACATTTTGTGTATACACACAACCCTTCTGTAACCATCATTAAAGGTAACCATATTCCAACTTGGAGGATGGATTGTACAATGACTTGTGTCTGTTTAAATTGTAATTTGCATTTTACAATTTTGGGGGTAAAATTTGGACAATTTTCACCAGGAAAAAAGCATGTTCAGCAAGTTTTGTTTTCCACCCATGTGTATCTCTTTCTCCAGAGAAACGTTGCCATGACCAATCATTTTTGTTGTTGCAAGATTGTCCTATGGGCTGCACACAATTTTTTTTCCATTCCTAGGCTAGAGTTTCACCAAATGGTGAGATTCATGCAGCCATTTTTACCCACCATGAAGGTAGCCGTATTCTGACTTCATGGATGGCTGCACACATGATCTTGGTTTGTCTCATCTGAAAGGCTATCACCCTGACCCAGGCCTTGTGGAAACAAAGGCGTTAAAAAAGTAAAGGTAATGGTGTTCTCATAAGACCTCAGCTTCTCCAGGGGCCAGCATACTAGAGGGCGGTACCCATCTCCTCTCCCTCGCTGCTTTACCTTCCCTGACCCTATAAAGGGCAGGTACCCATTAACAGTTGTTGGATTGCGCAAACAGTTACCCATCCCCTTGGTACTGATCCTCAATGCAGCTTAAAATCTTAGGTTGGGGGAAAGTCAGTGCTCTGACCACCGAGCTATCCCGTCCCCTTCTTACCTTTTGTGGAACCACTGAAGACATTCAAAACCCCAGCCTCAGATCAGGATTCAAACCGCCCGTCTTTGGCTGATGAAACTGGAGGTCATCTGTACAACGCCTTGGTGTCATCTTTGATCCGTCCGTTTTCCATTTTGTTCTTCAGCAAGAGCTCTAAGTGAGGTTCAGTGGCTGTGATCTCGTCTTCAGTACAGCGTCTGCTGCAGGCTTCTTGTTTCTGCCCCACAGTGGTGTGCACCTCTTTCCCCCCCATCTGCCCCCCCCCCCCCCCTTTCATGTGCCTCTCTCTCTAGTTCAAATGAAGTTTAGCAATGCCCAGTTTGCACAGAGAATGAAGAACACTTTTTATCCTTTTTATGTTTTTGAGCGCTTTGATTTGTTGCTTTACAAGATTCAGCGCTATATAAATTCCATACATTATTATTATTATTATTATCCTATTGTCCTGTCTATGAAGATTTGTCTGAAATAGCTTCTTAAAAAACTTCCTTCAGGCATACTTCTACCTATTGACAGATACACTTTTTCATGACTTATTTTTCATGCAACCAACAGAAGGAATAAGATAATTTTCTACAAAACTGATTCATAGGTTGATGAATTCTACATTTAACACATTGTTGATTACGACGCACAAGAATTGTCTCGTTAAGAATATTTCAGATATGGCTGATGTAATTTTCTAGTCTAATTAGTGCTTATACATTATTTCATATATATATATATATAAATAAATAAATATGTGTATGACATTTGTCATATGTCTCTGTATGCCCACCATTCTTTTGTATTGTGGCCTAAGGCCGAAGTACAGTAAAATTCTGAAGACTCTCTCTCTCACACACACACACACACAACACACACACACACACAACACACACACACTGAACACACAAAGAGGCATCAAGCTTGTATGAGCATTGTAACTGTTTTTATTGATAGAATATATTTGTATATATGTATTTACTGTTGACCCAACATCACAGAATAAATAGAATGACTATTTTTTTTTGAAAGGGAGGCATACCTAAATAGTTTGAACAAGTTCATACTTTACACAGGACACAATGATAACCATGATGACTGATGACACACAGCGCAACAGCGGCGGTTGGCTGCGGTCAACACGTCAGAACAAGTAACAAGACGTACGTACATAGGTACGTACGCCAGCATCACTAAAAATGATCAACAACAAGACATCCAGGCAGCATCATTCATGAAAATAATTCATGACAGTTTGGCATTGCGATATCAGTTCATTTTCCACACACATAGAAAGAGAGAAAGAAGAGAGAAGAGAGAGAGAGAGAGAGAGAGAGACAGGATGATTTAATTAATAAAGAGTGCTGACAGTACACCACCAAATTCTCAGGGGAAAAAAGATCCAAGCACCTTACCCACCGATACACAGTACTGGACAATGTAATGCAAATATTCCAATTCATGTCACACTGACTCTTAAACCTTTCCTGTTTAAAATAATAACCAGGAAAAAATGATGCCAAAGAAGACAAAAAATGGACTGTACAGAAACAACAACAACAACAACAACAAAAAAGCATTAAAAGTGTTTGTAGTGGTAATAAAATATTTTAGCTTTTCCCATACTTGAACAAATCTCATGAAACGATACAGGAAACATGTTCTCTCTACTACATCGAAATACAAAGCCCGACCCAAGATACAGATGATTTTGTTTTTTTGGTTTTAGGAAATCTGTTCCTGTATTTATATAAAATTCTGACTGGGATGATTAATATCTGACTGGGAGTTGAAGTGTTCATCTAAGTCCACTGTTTATCTCATGTGATTAAACACATATCATTGTACTCTTGTCTCATTGATAATAAACCACTCTTTGTCTGTAACCGGGATCATATCCTTTTTGGGGGATGAATTACTGATGATCTGATTTGTGCGTCACTGGGTGGCAGTTTTTAAAAATGAGACCCCCCCCCCCCCCCCCCTCCAAAAAAAACAACACCAACCCAAAACAAACATAAACCCCTAAAACAGCTCCCTCTTTCCCCCCTTCTTAAAAAAACAAACCCATCCAAAACACCTCCCTGCCCCCCCCCCCAAAACAAAAAAACAACAACCAACAACAACCCCAAACAAACAAAAAGCCAGAATATCTCTGTAGGCCAATATGCACTTTAATGTTCACTTTTCACCAAGCGCCCATGTAAACCATAAACAACACAAAAATGTCAGTACTATATATATATCTTTAAAATGAGGTTTAAGCATTTTGCTCCCACTTTGAAAACCCTATACTTTTTATGAGCTCAGAAAACCCCCAAAACCTGCATACACGTACGCACACACACTCCCAGGACACCCCCCCCCCCCCCCCCCCACCCCATACACACACAAAAGAGAACCCCCCCAAAAAAACCACAAAAAAAAACCCACCATGCAAACAAAACACAAAACAAAAACCAACAAAAACCCCCACCCAAAAACCTAAAACAAACCCCAAACAAGCAAAAACAAACACTCCCCTTTAAAAAAAAACAACCCATACCCCCCCCCCCCCCCCCCATCCCCCCCAGCAACAACAACAAAAACACCCGCAAGAAAAGCAACAACAAAGCCAACACAATGTTGGCAGGGCAGGAAAAGAGAAGAACTCAGCCCCACACTACTAGCCAGGAACACAACGCCCTGACTGAACGTACGGCCACACTCCTCCCTCTGTCCAGCCCACAGACTCTCACCCTCTCTGCTGACTATACACTCACAACTGCAGGCTGCGGAGATTATGTAGGGGGAGGGCAGTAACCGAACCACGCCTGCACACAGCGAGGTGTGCCAACACCACCAGCACCACAGCCCTTAGACCTACTTGTGTTGGACACAGCAGACTATAAGTGACCACCGTCACCAAATCTGCTGCCCTACCATCATCCCCTTCTTCAGATGGTACCTATCATCCCCCCCCCCCCCCACACACACACTCAACAGGGATGCCAGGGGGTGCCTGTCAGTATAAATAGCATCCCCACCTTCTGGAAATTCTGTGCTAGGAATTCCCTCTTTTCTATCCCTCTCTGCCTTGTTCCCCCCCCCCCCCCCCCCCCCCCCCCCCACCCCACCCATGTCACCTCCTTCTTGGTCCATTCTCCTGCCTTTTTTCCAGAAAGACTTAAAAGATACATCTCTCCCACAAGTCGAATGCGCTGGGCCTGACTTGTCAGGCGCTTAATGGCAGCATGACACAGTTTTGCTCATTTGACAGACAACAATAGATGCTGTCTTGAGCGTTCAATGAAGAAGGTGCCTACCTAAGCTCTCCCCATCCCCAAACTAAAAAACAAAACAAAAAAAAGGGCCGGGTTGTTGTTTTTCTGATAGCAGGACTAGGTGCAAAAGGAGCAGTAATCCAGTTCTCTCACACAACATTATCCTGTGTGTTTGCTGTAACAAGCCAGTTATCAAAGCCACTGTAAAGCCCCACTTTTCATAGAAACTCAACCAAATCCTAAAAAAAAACCCCAAAAAACCCCTCAGATATTTTCCCTTTAGCTTCACAATTCTTCAAATGTAATACCATGATAATAAATACATGACAAAAAATACTTTTAAAATAGTTTCAAAAATGAGAGAGAGAGAGAAAAAAACAAGTTTATTTAAATCCATCACCAACATTTTTGTAACGATAAAAGGAAGGAAAAAAAACAAACAACCAACAAAAACCAAACCAAGAAAAACAAACGAAAATCCTGTCAAGAAAGGCCAGACACAAAAAAAAGAACATGTCATCCACAAAGTAGGCACCTGCCATCCATGGCAGACCTCTGTACTGTACACGGCCTGACGGCACCAACGGAACAAACATCAACAACACTATTTCCACTGTACACAATCTTTACACAATGTAGCCAGCCTCACCACATGCTTTAAAATCCAAATGCTCTCATCAACCCGCCAGTATAGCCAGTTAAAAAACGCCCTCCCTCACTGTGGAAGAGAAGAAGAAAAGACATGAAAAGGGGTGAAGAAAGACGGATGATTGTTGGAGTTGGGCGGCAGGAAAGGGAAGGAAGAGGGGAGGGGGTGGGGGGGGGGGGGGGGGAGTTGCATGATAATGGAATGAAGCTCTGCAACACGATAAACCCTGTTCTTTCAACACATAATTCTGGACAAAAAAACCCCAAAATCTTGTAAGCAAGAAAAAAAAGAAGAAGCAAAACCCGACAATAAACATTTCAAACCTGACCCCCTTTTTTCCAAGAAAATACAACAACATTCAAGCCAAAAATCAACAAATAAAAACAACAACAACAAACCTATAATGCTAATAATGCAACTGCACAAGTTAAATTTTAAAGCACTTGATTTTGAAAACAAAACAAAACAATTCTTGTGCTTTGATGAAAGAAAAAAATAACACCTACATAAACCCCTCTACTATTACAAAAACTACCTAAAAGCTGTTACTACATAATATTAACAAGTGCCTAAAAAAACACCTAACTAAAACTGTTACTACATAATTAATATACAATACCTAAAAAACCCCAACCCAACCCTAACTAAAACTGTTACGTCATACTTATATGCTACCACAAAAAAAGCTACCTAGAACTGTTACTGCATAATTATAACTACCTAAAAGCTGTTACTACATAATCATAAGCTGCCCACAACTGGCGCCTTTACATAATCATGTTACAATGTATTGGGAAAGCCACAGCACAGCACACTGCCTGGCTTAGGAAGAAACAGTGGCCGTACTGGTGATGTGATGATTGTGTGCATCATCCCACCCCTGCTACTACTGGCAGGCAGGCAGGCAGACAGACAGACCGTGTTGATAAATTCACCCTGAAAATAGTGTCACAGGAATGGCCAAACATTGTTCTTCCTGTGTCAATCACAGTCATGGAATTAAGTACATGGAGTATGGATGCCTACTATGGTAATCGCCTGTAGGATTACAATTCAAGATGGTTGACTATGCCAGTTAAAGAGGAGGCAAAAAAGATGACTTCCGTCCTTTTCTCCCTTTCTCTCTGCCCCCCCCCCCCCAACTTCCCTGAAAACAAACGGATCATTTTTCTTTGCAAACACTTTCTCAAATCTGTGCATTATATAATGTATTTCCATTCTTTTAATCTTTTTCCTAAGAGTAACCCGCTATAGGGTAACCAACCATCTACTAGCCCTTCCCT
Source organism: Rapana venosa (assembly GCA_028751875.1). Lineage (NCBI taxonomy): Eukaryota > Metazoa > Mollusca > Gastropoda > Neogastropoda > Muricidae > Rapana > Rapana venosa. The sequence goes on from CM054155.1 coordinate 50,720,870, forward strand.
CGGTATCATTCACTACTGGGTTACGGTAGCGTACAAATGTGCACAGTGCGTGTGTACTGGGAAAGAGGGGTTCTCTCCCTTATCATAGTGATAGTGTTGATCTTTCTGCCGATACAGGCAATGTCAAGAGGACTCACACAACAAATCAACCCTCGTATATATATATATAGATATATGCATGGAAGATGGTTTGTGAATACAAGAGAAGCAGTCCTCGATAGTGTAGGCAGGCAGGCAGAAAGTCTTCGTTCATTGCTGGCCATGGGACATCGCTCGAAGCTGACTGTATGTGTGCGTATCGTGTGTGTGCGTATAGCATGTGTGTATAGTGTGTGTATAGTGTGTGTGTGCATATAGTGTGTGCGCGTATATTATGTATGCGTGTGTGTGTGTGTGTGTGTGTCTGTGTGTGTAAAAAAGCACAACCACGGTGGCAAAATGATGTGAAATTCTGTTCTCTGGTAAGGGAGTCAGCCATTCTGGGAATGCAGACAACTCGGAGGTTTAGTGCTTTGAGAGAGTTCACCCTTTAGTTGCCTGATGGCTACCATAATCCTGCTATCATAATCCTCACTGTACAGCGCCTACCATAATCCTCACTGTACAGCGCCTACCATAATCCTCACTGTACAGCGGCTACCATAATCCTCACTGTACAGCGGCTACCATAATCCTCACTGTACAGCGGCTACCATAATCCTGTCTGTACAGCAGCTACCATAATCCTGTCTGTACAGCAGCTACCATAATCCTCACTGTCTGTACAGCAGCTACCATAATCCTCACCGTCTGTACAGCAGCTACCATAATCCTCACTGTACAGCGGCTACCATAATCCTGCTACCATAATCCTCACTGTACAGCAGCTACCATAATCCTGTCTGTACAGCAGCTACCATAATCCTCACTGTACAGCAGCTACCATAATCCTGTCTGTACAGCAGCTACCATAATCCTCACTGTACAGCAGCTACCATAATCCTCACTGTCTGTACAGCGGCTACCATAATCCTCACTGTCTGTATAGCAGCTACCATAATCCTGTCTGTACAGCAGCTACCATAATCCTCACTGTACAGCGGCTACCAGAATCCTCACTGTCTGTACAGCGGCTACCATAATCCTCACTGTACAGCAGCTACCATAATCCTCACTGTCTGTACAGCAGCTACCATAATCCTCACTGTACAGCAGCTACCATAATCCTCACTGTACAGCAGCTACCATAATCCTCACTGTCTGTACAGCGGCTACCATAATCCTCACTGTACAGCAGCTACCATAATCCTGTCTGTACAGCAGCTACCATAATCCTCACTGTACAGCAGCTACCATAATCCTCACTGTCTGTACAGCAGCTAGCATAATCCTCACTGTACAGCGGCTACCATAATCCCACTGTCTGTACAGCAGCTACCATAATCCTCACTGTACAGCGGCTACCATAATCCTGTCTGTACAGCAGCTACCATAATCCTGTCTGTACAGCAGCTACCATAATCCTCACTGTCTGTACAGCAGCTACCATAATCCTCACTGTACAGCGGCTACCATAATCCTCACTGTACAGCAGCTACCATAATCCTGTCTGTACAGCAGCTACCATAATCCTCACTGTACAGCGGCTACCATAATCCTGTCTGTACAGCAGCTACCATAATCCTCACTGTACAGCAGCTACCATAATCCTCACTGTCTGTACAGCAGCTAGCATAATCCTCACTGTACAGCGGCTACCAGAATCCCCACGGTCTGTACAGCAGCTACCATAATCCTCACTGTCTGTACAGCAGCTACCATAGTCCTGTCTGTACAGCAGCTACCATAATCCTCAACTGTCTGTACAGCGGCTACCATAATCCTCACTGTACAGCAGCTACCATAATCCTCACTGTCTGTACAGCAGCTACCATGATCCTCACCACCTGTACAGCTGGTACCATGATCCTCACCACCTGTACAGCTGGTACCATGATCCTCACCACATGTACAGCAGGTACCATGATCCTCACTGTACAGCAGGTACAATGATCCTCACTGTACAGCAGGTACCATGATCCTCACTGTACAGCAGGTACCATGATCCTCACTGTACAGCAGGTACCACGATCCTCGCTGTATGTACAGCAGGTACCACGATCCTCACTGTCTGTACAGCTGGTACCACGATCCTCACTGTACAGCAGGTACCACGATCCTTACTGTATGTACAGCTGGTACCATAATCCTCACTCACTGCCTGCACATCTCCATGCTTTTTTTCTGACTTGAAAGAAACCAAAGCTACCCCTCTCCTGTTTACTGAAGCACCACAAATTGTCTGGCCACAATTCCATTTTAAGTTTAGAAAACAACAACCGAATGAAGCCTGTAAACCAACTCAATGCCCACACCATAAATCAGCTGTCTTGATTAGCATGACTAGAAATCCAAATGTAAACACCGTTTCAAAATTTCAATCCAATGTTGTTGTGTTTTTTTAAAAAGACAACAACAACAAAAGACAAGCTGCTCATACGAAAAAAAGAAAATGTTCATTTTTAATCCTTGAGCTTTCACAAAAAAAGATACGCGCCTCCATGACAACAACAACAACAACCCATTTTATACTCCAGAAACGGTCACATAAGCACAAGGATAAATCCTACGGAACTTTCATTTACACGTTTAAAACAATTATAGAGAGAGAGAGACACTCACAGAGACATAAAAGTCTCTTAATTACATACTGTTTTTCAAAATAAAGATGGAGGATGGGGGATGGGTATTTTAGGGGTCGAGGGATCAAAACAAAACCAAATCTTCAGAGTAGAAAAAAATCGAAGAAAAACTGGTCTGAAACAGACTTCAACATTTCACAGAAGCCTAACCCCATTCTATTCAGCCAGATAGCCAACCAAAGTCCTCTGTGCAATGCTGTTTACAGAAATGACAGCGATAAGAGAGAGAGATGGCCCAAACGAAATTCTGTCGGAAAAAAACCAAACCCTGTCTGATAGGAAATGAGCAGACAGACAAGAGGCAGGAAGAGCTAAGGGGCGGAGCTACACTGCATGCTGGTCACCATGTTGTGCTAAGAGGGAGAGAAACCTGAATTTTACACACACACAGACATCTGCTGTGGTGAGGACAAGTCTTGTCGCGATTGTCAATACATTATTGTGTTCTCTTTCTCCTTGTCTCTCTCTCTATGCCTCTCCCTGTCTCCTCTCTCTGAGTCTCTGTCAGTCTCTCTCTCTCCGAGTCTCTGTCAACCTCTCTCTCTCTCTCTCTCTGTCTCTGGCAGTCATTCTCTCCGTCTCTGTCTCTCTATCTCCACACACAAACACAGAGTCTTGTCCTATTCTAAGTGGCCTCTTTCTGTCTGTCTTTCGCCCTTCTTTATAATCCGGTTCTTGATGTTCATGTTCATCTGTTTTCATAGTTACTTGTGTTGCTCCATTCAACAACAAAAAAGAACTCTTGAATGCAGCAGCTGGGACAGATTCCAGAGGATGGACTTATATATGTGCGCATGCACACACACGCACAGAGAGTTGAATTCCACCTCTCAAGGTGCAGCAGCAGATAGTGTTGTTTATAACTAATCTTTAAATTTGGTTGTTGTGACTAGACGTCTTCTCCGATAGGGGTATACACTGTGGACACAAAAACTCTCTTGGGAGAAAAGTGTGCACACACACGCACACAAAACACACACATGCCTAAGGCCCATAACCTGATCCTTCTCACTTCAGCGACTTTCCCCCCCGTGGGGATACGAAGGGGGGCCTGTCAGTATAAATAACATCCCCCACCTTCTGGAAATTCTGTGCTAGGAGCTCCCTCTTTTCTATTCCTCTCTTTGTTTCTGCCTTGTTCTTTTTCTTCCTGGCACCTCATTCTGGTCTATTTTCTGCCTTCTCGGTCCATTCTCCTGTCATTATGTTTTTATATATATTTTTTTAAGTCCAGAAAGACTTAACCTTTTCCCTACAGGTAACCCACTACAGGGTAACCCAACCAATCTACTAAACCTTCCCTCCGAATCACCCACTACTGGGTTACAGAAGCATACAAATACGCACAGAGCACGTGTGCTGGGAAAGAGGGGGTTCTCTCCTTTAACGAAGGGAAAGTGTTAGCAGATTGACTATTCTCTCCCATGCTGAAGTCAGATGTGCTGGGCCTGACTTGTCGGGAGCTTAACGGCAATGCGACACATTTTCGCTTATATGACGACAACAGTAGTTGCTGTCTGAACGTTCGATGAAGAAGAAGAATCAATGGGCCTCTCAGAGGTGGCTTGAACCTGGGCCATCAAATCGTGAGTTGTACGTTCTAACCACTAAGCTATCCCCACCACCCTAATCTTTTTATTGCTATTTGTGTATAACACTTACTGGAGGGGCATCTCATCTTTTTCAGCAAAACGCTGCCAGGCTGAAGAGTTTCAGCTGCACACAGTCTGCTGTGCTCTCCATGCACACTACAGTGGGCAGACTGGTGTCAACACTGCTAACTACCAGAAGCAGTCAGTGGTGCGGCAGACTGTTAACATTACTTACTACCAGATGGCAGACTGTCAACACTACTTACTACCAGATGGCAGACTGTCAACACTACTTACTACCAGATGGCAGACTGTCAACACTACTTACTACCAGATGGCAGACTGTCAACACTACTTACTACCAGATGGCAGACTGTCAACACTACTTACTACCAGACGGCAGACTGTCAACACTACTTACTACCAGACGGCAGAATGTTAACACTACTTACTACCAGACGGCAGAATGTTAACACTACTTACTACCAGACGGCAGAATGTTAACACTACTTACTACCAGATTGCAGAATGTTAACACTACTTACTACCAGAACCAGTCAGGGGTATGGCAGACTGTTGACACTACTTAACTTACTACCAGACGGCAGACTGTTGACACTGCTCTACTTGCTACCAGAACCAGTCAGGGGTACGGCACGGCACTCCAACCTGACCCGTGATGCCCTAAGTAGAAGGCCTATCACACTTCACCCTGTTCACACTTCCCTGACTCTTGGAGCCCCTACACAACCCTCAATATCATTTCTTCCCTGAATTAAGAAGCCGTTCTATGACATCAAGATAATGCTGGCTTTATTTATAGTTCATCGGCATCTTAGGACATTTGTGTTTAAAAAAACAAAAAACAAACCAACACCCCCCCCCCCCCCCCCCAAAAAAAACAACAACCCACACACAACCAAACCCCCAAGTAATCAGCTGACAACTCAGATACAGTTCACAGCTCTTTTCAGTTCTTACAGAACACCAACTCTGATCTCTCATGTCACTTGTTAACGGCTTGAGGGAAAAAAGTAAGGGGGGAAGGGGGTGGGAGATGGAAGAGAAATGAATCAGAATCCAAACACAAAAACATACACATCATCCCCATCCCTAAGTATAACTAAGAAAAAACAACAACCCACCAGATCCATTAAAAATATTGCAATAGCCCTAAATGTCGCGCATGCAATCATGACATAAAAATTTTAAAAAGCAAAAAAAAAAAAGCATCTGGCCTTGTTGAACAAAGAATGATTATCTCTTCTGACAAATACAACCGATTCTAAAAACCATGAATGTTCTCGACAATGCTGTCAAGTGGCAACACATCATCACCTCACCTTAACAACAACACTTGGTCATCATCACATGTACAGAGGAGGAGGGGAGGGGTCCAAAAATAAAGAAAAAGAAAAAAAAAGCCAAGAACAAACTGACCCCTTGTCGAACAGTTAAAACAAAAGTATGAGGATTGAATCATGATGATGATGATGATGATGATATATATATATTTATATATAATATTCATATATAACTAGAATTTATGAAGTGCATCAAAATATCACTTTGAAACATGAATATATTTGGAGAAGCACCATAAATATCGTATTCGACATGCATGCACAGTGATATAATTACACAAGTCTAACAACACTGAATATGTTCAAGCCTTTTCAACAAGGATTTGGACAACTATCCCTGGGCCCTACACCATTTGCCTCCATCAAACCATACACTTCATTGTCACCATGATACGATAATGCTCTCAACACCCCTGCATGCTCCTCACCCCCACAAAGTTACACTCTGCAAAAAGGCATGCGCACCGTACCACCAACCCTGAAGAAGCCGTACAACAACAACAACAACAACAACACACATACGTTTCTCTCCCCAAATATCTGCTACTAGATCAATGTCAATCAAATTGGAGTCCGTGGTAATAATTCAGACATGCCCACGTCTGGAGAATTCTGCTTGTTACTGTTGTTTGTTTTCCACCACCAGAAAAAAACAAAAAAAACACCACACAAAAAAAGAAGAGAGAGGAACGACTACATGGCAACCACCCACCACCGAATGAAAAGAATACGACGATAATTATTACACAGGGTGATATACCTACAACCCTTTTCCTTTTTTTCAGGCATGTCTTTGACAAAATGGTTCCGTCACAGTCTCCCACCCCCCCCTCCCTCCCCACCCAAACCTTCCTCTCACACCACAACACCCCCCACCCCCATTCACAGCGTGTTGCATTGTTGTTAAGCGGTACACACAACGATGATGGCAAGCATGGGGAAGACAGACCACACACACACACACACACACAGACACAGAGACATCAATATCAACATGGTCAGCAGGCCTGGCCGGACCGGTCAAAAAACAAAATCTGGACTCTGCTCTTTATATGGTGAAAGTTCACTTTGTGTGGTCACTGAGTTTATTTATGGGCAGGGTGGGGGAGTGGGTGGGGGTTGGATGCAACAATAGGCAGGCAGGGACCAGGCAATGAAAGTGAATAAAGGAATCGTCCTCCATGCCTGATGACCTTAGTAGTCTACCTATACTCTGATTCTGAACCACAGTGAGGTGATGGTCGTGGGTGTGTGGCGTGTGTGTGTATGCATGTATGTGAGAGAGAGAGTGTGTGTGTGTGTGTGTGTGTGTGTAGGTTGTGTGTGTGTGTGTGTGTGTGTGTAGGTGTGGGGGGTGTATGTGCATGCACGAATGTTTTACATCATGGACATTTCTGCACAGCAGAAAGTCCCTTTAGACTTTCACGTTACGATCATCACAAGATTGAAAAAACAAAGCTAAACAAAAAAAAGCACGAAGCTCTTTCGACTGTTGGAAGGCAAATGCCTGCTACACCTGTGACTGGCATTAAAAAAACCCAACCTAATTCTTCACTATGTACGCATGTGGAATTAACAACAAACTTTATCTTATCAAAAGCCAACTTCTCCCAGAGAACTGAACTGTCTACTGAACAGAACTGATAACGACATTGTATCCAGATGGGGACTGCACATTTTTCAAGACTGCATCAGATACACGCTTTCTACTTTGAGGTCACTCCCATGCTTTTATGAAAGGCTGCTACACAAACAAAGCAAACCCTGTTGTGTCAAGTAAAAGCAAGACTGTATGTCCCTGCAGGATATGCACTGGTCACACTCCCCAAACTCTCAATGTCCCTCCCCCAGTCTCTATGGCTAATCTTGATCAGAAAGCAAAACTGAAATAGGGATTAAAGCCCAAATATGTATGCCGTGTTGTTCCGTTGTTGTTGTTTTTAAATCTCACAAACTACATCGCCTACTCAAACTAAATGTACACAGGCTTCTGTTCTATTTTCTGCTTTTCATCTTCAAAGTCCCCTTTTTGTTTTAAACCTTCAGTAAAAACACAAACAAAAAAAACCCAACCAAAAAACCCCTAATCAAGTGGATCTGAGCTTGTCTGGAATGAGGGGGGAGTACTTCAGGAAATGTAAAAAAAAAAAGAAAGAAAAATGACCAACGCCAACCAAACACCAAAAGACAGGTATTGTCCAGTCCAGTCCAGCGGCTGTGGGTGAAGTGTGGTCAGCCTGCCCACAGCAGTGGACACACCGACCTAGCCCAGGGCCCTCCAGCCACAGCGTCCAATCAAGTCCAGCTTGAAGTTTTCCACCACCACCACCACCGCCACCGCCACCACCATCACCACTACCACCCTGGTTGTCCCTGTACACTTCCCCAGTCATCACCATCAACAACAATAAACAACCCGACCACTTCTCACAACATCTAAAACCGTCTTCACATCCATCAAACCAAAACCAAAATTTTCGTTTTTCAAAAAAAAAAAAAAAAAAAAAAAAAAAAGCCCGAAAACATCAAATGGGAAGAAGAAAAAAAAAATAGTAGAAGCACACGGACCCCACACACCCCACACACGCAAAAAAGCAGCAACCCATCCAAAAAAACAAACAAAAAAAAAACACCAAAAAAAAAGACGAAGAAAAAAACATCCCTCAGCAGTTTTCCCCCCTGATGTCCGTCCCTCTAAAGAGGACAGAACGTAGAGACAGACGTGGTCATCTACTGTGCTCAACTCCTCCCACGCTTTCAAAATGCGAGGACATCTCACTGTGGTGTAGGCAGCAGCCCCTCCCTCCATCCCTCCCCCCCCCCCCCCCCTCCCTTCCTTCCTTCCTCACCTGGGGGGCATGGGCACGCTGGTCAACAGCCCACGTTTCATCCCCCCACCCCCCCCTACCCCCCACCCCAAGCCCGCCGTTAAAACGATGGCGTAACCACACCCCCTCAGGAACCCATCCGCGCCCTCATTGGAGATTTTTTTGCTGTCGTCGAAAAATGCTGGTCAACATAATATCACAACAGCAGCATTCCCACTTTCTCCACGCCAGTTCCGCGAGAAGTCTTTTGCTTTTCCTCACATTATGAGCGTAGCACGTCTTCTTCAACAACAACGACGATGACGACGACGATGACGGCGACGACACAACATTGCACCTGGAGCCTCCTCCCCCTCCTCCTCTCGTGGAAGAGCGTGTATGGACACGACAAGAGTACACACACACATCACCACATCAACCTCCTCCTCTTCTCCCACATCTTCTCAACCGGTAAAACGTCAAGGCTGTTTGGCGAGACGAAAGACACTCTGCCGCAAGTGCGAGGTTGCCGTGGGAACACCAAATCAAGACAAAGCACAGTACAGCACAGCCCCCCCCCCCCCCCCCCCCCCCCCCCCCCCCCCCCGAGCCTCCTTTCATCATGAAAAGACAGGCCCCACAAAAAAAGACCAACCTGACAGCAGCGCTGCACAGCGCAGTTAAGTCAAAACGCGGAAAGGAAGGAGGTGTGCAAGTGGCGGGAAAAAATCCGTCCACCTGGTTTGTTCCCCCTGAACCAAAATACTCGCTCACCTCTTCCACCCCCCTTCCTCATGGCTTGTTCTTATCTCCATTCTGAAAACTTGCACCACACCTACCCCTCCTCCTCCCACCACCCCCCTCCCTCCAGCCCTGACGCGGCAGGGACCACTACTCCCAGCAGCTTCCTCCTCCTCCTCCTCCCTCCTCTGCCTGCTTTGTCTGGTGTGTCCAAGTATCTGCCAGGTCATGCCAGACCCAACCTCCTTCCTTCAGTAATTCTTCACCGTAGGACTTTTTTTCTTTTTTTTCTTTTTCTTCCTTCTCCGTTGTTCCTCCACTCCACTGGCGGAGCACACACGCCTCAGTTTGTTCTGCCTGAGGGGGCGTGAGAGGAGGAGGAGGGGGTGTTGGGGGCGGGGGGGCCCAGCGAGGCCATGATGTAATGGGCGACGATGGCCATGAGGACGGCCAGCAGCACGAAGCACAGCAGGATGACCGCCGCCCACTGCTGGTCCGTCCACTGCTTGGGCTCGGTCAGCAGCGAGGGCCGGCACTGCCCCACCCCCTCCCCCCTGTGCGGGGGGGTGTGGCGGCGGTGCTGGGGGGGCTGCAGGGAGGGGGGGGTGCAGAAGGGGGTGCCGGGGGAGAAGGGCCCCGCCATGTCGCCCCCGCCCCCTCGCTGCTCTCCCGCACCGCGCACACCCGCACCTGGTACTCCGTGCCCGCGTCCAGCTGCTCCAGCCTGTAGTGCGTGTTGGGGCCTCGGTACACCTGGGGCACACAACACAGCCACACCCTCACGTTATAGCACACACCAGTCACACTGCTGTACGTCTGTTACACTGTTCTACACGTCACACTGCTGTACGTCTGTTACACTGTTCTACACGTCACACTGCTGTACGCCTGTTACACTGTTCTACACGTCACACTGCTGTACGCCTGTTACACTGTTATACACGTCATACTGCTGTACGCCTGTTACACTGTTATACACGTCATACTGCTGTACGCCTGTTACACTGTTCTACACGTCACACTGCTGTACGCCTGTTACACTGTTCTACACGTCACACTGCTGTACGTCTGTTACACTGTTCTACACGTCACACTGCTGTACGCCTGTTACACTGTTATACACGTCACACTGCTGTACGCCTGTTACACTGTTATACACGTCATACTGCTGTACGCCTGTTACACTGTTATACACGTCACACTGCTGTACGCCTGTTACACTGTTATACACGTCATACTGCTGTACGCCTGTTACACTGTTATACCCGTCATACTGCTGTACGCCTGTTACACTGTTATACACGTCATACTGCTGTACGCCTGTCACACTGCTGTACACCTGTTACACTGCTGTACGCCTGTCATACTGCTGTACGCCTGTCATACTGCTGTACACCTGTCATACTGCTGTACGCCTGTCATACTGCTGTACGCCTGTCACACTGCTGTACACCTGTTACACTGCTGTACGCCTGTCATACTGCTGTACGCCTGTCATACTGCTGTACACCTATCACACTGTTATACATAATGGGACAGAAGAGGATCATCTATAAACATAGTGGGACAGAAGAGGATCATCTATAAACATAGTAGTACAGAAGAGGATCATCTATACACATAGTGGTACAGAAGGGGGATCACCTATAAACATAGTGGGACAGAAGATTCAAGATATTATTTCAAAAGGGTACACGAAATTTAACAAAACTACAACTAGCAAATGTGGGCACGTGAAAATACTCACAACACAAATTCATTTCACACTACGCAAGAGCACAAATTATGGATACGAAAAAAAAAGAAAGAACATTCTCAATACAGGAATGGAACAATAAATCGACATGATGTTTAGATACATCAACAATCAATTGCGCACATGCACACACACACACACTCTCTCTCTCTGTGGGACAAGAAGGGCGTCGTGTGTGGGTATCATGGGACATCAAAAGCGAGGTCGGGTGGGGGGTAGCAGATAGGGGAGGGGGAGCAGGGGAGGGGAGGAGGGGGGCTCACCTGTCTGTACTCATGGTCAGTGCTGTGCAGTCGCTGCAGCTGCAGGATGTAGGTGACTGGATCCGAACCCAGACTCCGACAGCTCTGCCACTCCACCTGGCACTGGTGCTCCTTCACCCCCTCCACACGGGCTGCTGCAACCACCAGCACAGCTCTAACTAACCACACTCTGTGTCTGTGTGTGTGTGTGTTTGTGTGTGTGTGTTGTGTTTGTAGTGTTTGTGTGTGTGTGTGTGTGTGTTCTGTTTGTGTGTGTGTGTTTTGTGTGTGTGTTTGTAGTGTGTGTGTGTTGTGTTTGTGTGTGTTTGTAGTGTGTGTGTGTGTGTGTTTGTAGTGTGTGTAGTGTGTGTGGGGTTTGTAGTGTGTGTGTGTAGTGTGTGTGTGTGTGTTTGTAGTGTGTGGGTGTGTTTGTAGTGTGTAAGTGTGTGTGTGTGTTTGTAGTGTGTGTATGTTTGGATCAAAGTCAAATTTACTTCCACATGGTACATTGAATAAGCAATGAATTTGCTGTTTCCTCTGTGTGTGAGTGTGTGTGTGGGTGAATTTGTGAGTGTGTGTGTGTGCGCATGTATGTGTGAGTGTATGTGTTTGTGCATGCATGCGTGCATGTGAGTGTGTACTGCAATAAAGTCATGATAATTAAATTTCAAGTCTTTCTCATCTACACGCCGAGGAGCTGGAATCACTATTCGGGCATTTGCTTGCATAGCAGAGAGAGGGCAGAAGGAGAACATACTTCTAAAATGCTGGCTTCTACTTTAAAAGGTTAGCTACATACCTCTAAAAGCTGGCTACAAAAGAATGGCTACACACCTACAAAAGGCTACATACACACACATACCTCTGAAAGGCTGGCTACGAAAAGTTGGCTACACACACACACACACACACCCACACAAACACTCACACACACAACACACACACCACATACACACAATACCTCTCAGGGCCGGGGGTGGGGCCTTGCCGGTGGTGAAGCTGACGGTGTCGGAGTAGGGGCCGTGGCCGGCGTCGTTGCTGGCAAAGATGCGGAACTCGTAGCCCGTCATCTCCCACAGGCGGTTCACCTTGTGCGTGTGGGCCGGCCCACAGTACACCGCCTGGAAACTGCAACGCACACCCACTTGTCGTCAGCTACCTCACTCACTCCTACAACATGTAATGATAATAATAATAATAATAATCATGTATGGAATTTATAGAGCGCTGAATCTTGTAAAGCAACAAATCAAAGCGCTGACATTTTTTTTTTTTTTTTGGTGAGTATTTTTTTTTTTTGCTTCTTGGCTGGAGCTCCGGGGTTCCCCCATGGTGAGGTTTACGTGTGTGTGTGACAGTTTTTGCCCACTATTATGGCAGCCGCATTCCGATTTAAAGGATGATGTTTAAACACAAACACCAGTATGCACGCATTTTTGTTGTTGTTTCTTTTGAAATAAATATCTTTTAACATCCCTTTGTTACCAGCATGAATGGCTTACTCTTGTGAAAGGTAGGATGGGTTGCACAAGATATTGTGCATGCATTCACACACACACACAGGGCCTCCTTGGTTTATAGTCTCATCTGAAGGACTTTCAGGGGAGTGGAGTCAGTACTGATGTTAACTCCAGGTATCTAAGTCAGGAAGTGGTGGCTGGAAACTGGGCCATCAGATCACGACCGCAACCCTTGAGCCACTAAGCTAACGCCCTCCCCCCTTCTCCCCCTCCAATAAATCCTACAGTCATCCCTTAACCTCAGGGACTGAAAACAAAATTCTTCAGAAAGCTCATGAATTCGTTTCCAGGATTCCCGCCGTGTGATAGGCTAGATCCCAACCCTTCATTTTCTTCTTTGTCAAACGCTCACACAGCAACTATTGTTGTCTGTCATATCAGTGTGAATGCCTTGGACCGCCGTTATTAAGCGCCTGACAAGTCAGACCCAGCACCTCCAACTTCAACATGGGAGAGAACTGTTATCTTTTAAGTCTTTCTGGATTAAAAAAAAAAAGGCAAGAGACTGGACCATGAAGGCAGAAAATAAAGGAGGAGGAGGAGGTGACAGGAAGAAAATGGAACACAGCAGAAACGAGAGATAGGAATAGAAAAGAGGGGAATTCCTAGCATAGAAGGTAGGGATGCTATTTATACTGACAGAGCCTGGTGGGGTGGGGGTGGGGGGGCACAGCTGGCAAGTTTCCCTCACTTTCAGCTGCTCTTAGCCTCTATCCATTCCATCCCAGCCCATCCGGTGCTAAATATAACAGGAACTGACCACACTTGGACTAGGTAAAAGGAAGAGGCGCGCTAAATTTTGAACTCCTAAGTGATTTTGGTTTTGAACATTGTAGGGCCTTCTTTGTTTCTCTCCCACACGATGACACAAAACCACAACACCCGACATTCTCACAGCCTTCCTTCCCTGCCTCCCTCCCTCCCTCCCTGCCCTGCCTCTCTACCTGCCTCCCTCCCTCCCTGCCTGCCTCCCTCCCTCGCACACCACAGCCTCCCTCCCTCGCACACCACAGCCTCCCTCCCTCCCTGCCTGCCTACCTGCCGTCCTCCTTCTCCATCTCCAGGGTGTAGCGCACCAGGTCGGGGTTGCGGCCGTCCCCCCACTTCAGCTTCAGGCTGTTGGGGGCGGCCGACAAACACTCCAGCCTAGGGGGGCTGGGGGGCAGGGGCCGCGTGGTCACCTTGGTCAGCGCGCTGTACGGGCCCACCCCTATGCCGTTCACCGCCTGGATGCGGATCCTGTTCAACGCACAGTCACATCTTTTGGTGAGTGGGGGTTTTTGTTGTTGATTAAAAAAAAATTTTTTTTTTTTTAAAGTGATTTATTATTGTTTTGATTGTTTATGTTACTGAAGAACACACATTGCTTTTTTGGTTTGATTTTTTTTTTTGCCAGAGGGCGTAGCTGCATTCTGATTTTGGGGATGGTGTCTACACATGACACCTGAATGCAAGCAATTTTTTAAATTTTGGCGTCCATTCCTACCAGCAAGATACAGCCTACCCTTCTGAAAGGTGTAACTGGTTTTTACACCTGTGCAAGATGTTCTGTGCACGTTTGCCCGTCATCCGAAGGACTTTTGGGGGAGTGGAGTCCATATTGATGTGTTTTAACTCCTGGGAATGAACTCCCTTAAACAGATGTCTCCATGGTAGCTCAATCCCTGGCCATCAGATTATGAGTGCAACACTCTAACCTTGAGCTATCTCGCTCCCAGACTTATTAAAACTGCGCTTTGTGAGGGGAAACCAAAATGCTAAGCATTCTCTATGCTCTCTCTCTTTCTCTCTATGCTCTCTCTCTCTTTCTCTCTGTTACCCTTAAGGGCAGGGACTGGATGAAAAAAACCCACATGGGTGCTTAATCACTATTCTTGAAATAAAAGAATTTGATTTGATCTCTCTCTTTCCCTCTCCCTGACTCATTTTCTCTCTATGCACTCCACCTTAAACAATGATAATTCTTACACACATTCCTCCCTTCTTCCCCTTTCTCCTCACACAACTCTTCCCCCCCCCCCCCCCACCCCCCTATCTCCTCATCCA